>CM047987.1:3809559-3821173 GCA_026261665.1 Melanotaenia duboulayi | reverse complement strand
TCTGCTAGGTGCTTCTGTGTTGCATTTTCAGTCTACTCTGTTTTTAGCTGAACTCTGAGGTACTACTTGTATCCACCACCTCTTCTCCCAGGATGTAGACAGTGCTTTGTTTACTCCTGTTCCTGCTGAAGTAAACAAACATCTCTTTGGTTTTGTTTGTGTCCAAGATGAGGTGATTGTTTCTGCATCATCTCACAGACTGGCTGACCAGTTCTCTGTACTCAGCTTCTTGTCTATCACTAATACTCTCCACAGCTGCAGAGTAATCAGAGTACTTCTGCAGATGACAGGACTGAGAGTTGTACCGGAAGTCTGAATCGTACAATGTGAAGAGAAATGGTGGGAGTACAGTCCTTTGTGGTGCTCCAGTGCTGCTGACCACCATCTCAGACACAAAACCTTCCAGTCTCTCAACTTGTGGTGTGTTTGTTAGCTAGTCACAAATCCAGGTGGTGGTGGAGGCTCCACCTGGAATTTACAGAGCTTCTCAAATAACAGAGCAGCTGAATTGTATTAAAAACACTTGAGAAATCAAAAAAACATGATCATCAAAGTGCTGCTAGATTGGTCCAGATGAAAGTGTGCTCTCTGAAGCAGGTATGACGGCNCATGATCATCAAAGTGCCGCTAGATTGGTCCAGATGAGAGTGTGCTCTCTGAAGCAGGTATGACGGCGTCTTTTAAAATGTGAGATGTTAGGGTAACTGGTCTGTAGGCTTTTGGTTCAGATGGTTGGGAATTTTCAGGAACAAGGCTGTGGATGTTTTCCACAGCACAGGCACTCTTTTCTGACTCGAGCTGGGGTTGAAAAGGTGCTGAAGAATCCAACATAGTGGTTTTGCACAGTGTTTCTGAGTCTGTGGGCCGACACCATCTGGACCTGCAGCCTTGTTCTGGTTCAGTCTTTCCAGTTACTTCTTCAGCTGACAGCAGGAGACAGACAGGCTGGAGGTGGAGACAGAAGAGGTCTCAGGACATGTCCATATGGACACAAGTTTAGGTCTATCTACGGAAGTTTCTTTTTTATCGTTTGGACAGTTTGTCCACACGGAAACGGCCCCTTAATTAACTGAAAACAGGCCTGGAGTCGGGCTCGTCCTAATAGTTGCTCCTGCACCACACTGCGTTCTGCTTTCTGTCTCCAACGGATCGGAGACGGACCCCTCCCTGCACTGCAGCTGTCAGACTGAGCTGTGATGAGCTTATAAAAGCAAGTTTTCACTATTCAGAAAATGGTGTAAGAAAATACAAAACAAAGAGTTAAAGCTGTTTGACAAAAAAAAAACCATCATGACATGTTTAAAAAATAAATAAACTTATTTAAATCCAATAAAATGCTCTGATTGGAAACTTTGGGTCTCTGCATTTCTGTGAAGAACATATTTACATGCATGAACCACCAGCAACAGTCCCCATGGCAACAGCATCTCCTGAAGTCTGTGGAGAGCGACAGAAAAACTACAAAGGTCATGACCCCATCCTACTCAGATCCTAAAATGATGGAGCAGCCGCAAGATGTGCCTAACCACAAATGGTCCTCCCTGCAGCCCACAGGACCGTGAATCTGCTGCCAGCGTCTCGATGTCGGCCATCAGATGAGCCCACAGAGCTTCATGGCCGAAGCCTGAGCTGTGGCAGTGGCGCCGTGGAGATGCGGTTTAATAAAGAGGTGGTTTTCGTAGTCGTATACGATTGGTTAGCAGCCTTTTGCTTTGTTTAATTGAAGTACCACCATATTTTCCTGCTGGATTACAGACTGGTTCTTCTTTAAAGGAAGAGGTGGAGGAGGATGAGGAGGTATGTTGTCATTATCACGTCCTTCCTCCTCCATCTCCTGGTTCATCCCCCCACCTTATACAGCATTCCTTTTTTCATTTTCTATGTCTTCTCACAGACACCAGATCTACCTGTTTTTCTCTACCTGTCTCTGCTTCCTGTTCACTTTCTTTCCACTTTTCTCACCCCCAACCCCCCTCAAATACTTCCTCTGTCCTCCCAATGTCTCTTGTTCTGCCCTGCTGCCAACACTGCTGGATAATTAGCTCCTCAGATGTGTGTGTGTGTGTGTGTGTGTGTGTGTGTGTGTGTGTGTGTGTGTGTGTGAGAGAGAGAGAGATTGTTCAGAGATTGCTTATGTCTGCAACAATCATCATCAACACCAACACTGTCATCATTATCTTCATTAAGTAGTATTATTATGCTGATGGTGATCAGCATTCCTACCATGTTTGTCATCTAAAAAACAAGAGCTGGTCTAAATTTTATTTATGAACAGTTGAGTTTTAATTTATCCACATTTGTACTTCTTCATCATCATCATCATCATCAATTATTTATTGAGCACTTTAACACCAGGAACAAAGTGCTTTACATCTAAGGTAGAAAAAATAAAAGCATAAAATAACATTAAAATAAAACTAAAACAAAAGAAATTAAAAACCAAATAAGTTAAAGTCTCAAGTTGGGCTTAAGGCCAGTGAGTAACAGTGAGTTTTAAGACGAGTTTTAAAGATGGAAACTGAGGTGGCAACGGTAGGTTGTTCCATAATTTACAGGCACTAATAAAGAAAGCACCGACCCCTGTGAGCTAAGGACCAGGAGCAGCTGAGTGGGCGTAGAACAGCAGAGAAGCTCAGACAAAGAAGGTGATGCAAGAGTATCCAAAACTTCAAATGCAAACATAAGAATATAATATTTGACTCTAAAGCGCTCAGGCAGCCAAAATAGGGGTTATGTGCTCTCTTTCTTTGGGTTCCTTTTAAAAATCATGCTGCCGTGTTAGGAACCAGCTGCAGCCGTGCAAGTTCGGACATATCTTACCAGAAAGAAATTCAGCCATCGCCTGTTTCCTTAAATAATGAAAGCACTTAACTTAGACAGAAACTGATGAAACATCTGATCATTAATCACAAACATGCATTTGGAGCCAAAGTATTATCCTTAACAAATATGAAGATTTTAACCCTTTCATGTGAAGTATCCACTTCACTGGACGCTTTTTTAAAAGCTGTTTTCGTATAATATGAATGGGTGTGGTTGGTATATTTGCAAACACTTCTGTGGGCATTAATGATTTATACACTGCCACCGACTGAAGAATGAATAAATATATTTTAAAATGTAAAATATACACTGTAATTACCAAGTTTGCCTCAGTGATGAACAGAAAAAGAAAATGATATAGTTTTATTTTTTTTATAGAATAGATAATTAAATATAATCAAATATTATTTTACAGAATACATCAAAGTAAATAATAAGTAAAATAAGATTACAAATAAAGAAAAAATATCTGGTAAAAGTAGGGAATTTAGGCCAGACAACTAATGGAAAAGGGATTTCAAATCACAAGTTCTTTTGTTTTTTTTGTTTTTTTAACTTTAAAGTAAAGTTAAAAAAATGTTAAAATTGTTGTTTTTTCTTCTAAAGATTGTGCAGATGTACCCCCCCCCAAAAAAAAAAAAACTGCAGCAGAAACATTGAGGAACTGGTTGGAGGAACCAGCCAACTGGACACGCTGTGTTCTGTTTTTTTAGATGATCTCCAAGCCAAGTGGTAGCTTGATTTTGGATACCATGTGGAGCGTTGTGTTAGTTAAACCTGTGTGATCAACAGTGCTGTTATTAGACAGATCAATTAAAAATCTGGCACAATATGTTTTACAATCCAAAGCTTGAATAAAATCATTTAAAACCTTTAAAGTGGCCGTGGCTTCAAGATGCTGCAGCTTGATGCAAAAAATGAGTATACGTGAACAGGCAACTTAGAAGAAACTGAAACTGTTTTCCAGGCATGCTCGTGTGTGAAAACATCTAAATATGTCAGCACATACCTGCATGTGCTCCTTGTGGAAGGGTATGCGTTCAGTTTTGCTTGGTGCTGCTTTCTGAAAGTACGTCTGTGTGTGGGTCTCCATTAGATGAGGAGGGGTAAAGTTGGAGGATGAAGTGCAATGGAGGTGAACATAGAGAAGGGATGTATCTTAGCAACACGCTGCTTTGGAACTGGTATGGAGAAAAGGTCCAGGGAAGAAAACCCACAAAAAGATGGGGAATGAAAGAAAGAGTATCAGCTAATGATGTGCAGTTGGTGGCAGTGAAGGTGCACCAGGTCAGAGCAGAGACATGGAGGGTGAGACAGGTGAAGCAATGAGGTACAGCATCTGCCACTAAAATAATATTTTACACAAATAAGCAACTGAAGGAATCTAACTAACGTGTGTTGGCTTATCCCTCTCCAGCTGCAGCTGCGAAAAGGCTCCATCACCCCTGACTTTACATCATGTTTTTGTAACAAGTAAAATCCTCTGGTCTGCTGACCTGAGAAAGCAGACGGCTCATCTGGCTGCAGCACACAAACAAAATGACACAGACCTGTTAAAAGGCTTCAAAATAAAGTTAATTCAAAAGCGGACTGGAAGTCCGTGGAAGGAAATCGGAATCTACGAGCTCAATTCAGAGTCGTAAAGAGTCATTGCAATGTGTAGAAAAGGTTTTGCATGGTTGTGAAATGGGTGATTGCACGACCACAGCAGCATGTCCAACTGCATTTCACTGCCACCTTGTATGTGCATTTGACATATAAACAGCTTAAATATATAAACACTGTCACCCTGACTCCAAAGAGAAGCCACACATCTCACTGTAAGTAAGTAAGTAAGTAAATGTTTATTTATATAGCACCATTTAAGATAAAATCACAAAGTGCTTAACAATAAGATAAAACATTAAATAACACAGTAAAGTAATACAGAGAGAATAAAAACAAATAAAACTAAGTAAAAAAAACTAAGTAAAAGCAAGTTTAAAAAGATGTGTTTTTAGCTGCTTTTTAAAAGAGATCATGGAGTCCACAGATCTCAGGCTTAGAGGAAGGGAGTTCCAGAGGGCAGGAGCCACTGCTGCGATGACTCTGTCACCCTTAGATTTCAGCCGTGTTGGTTTAACAACCAGCAGATCTTGATGACTCGATCCCAGCGACCGGCTGGACACGTAGAGCTGTAGGAGATCTCTGATGTATTCAGGTGCCTGGTCATGTAGGGCTTGATAGGTAAAAACCAGAATTTTAAAATGCACCCTGTAATAAATGGGCAGCCAGTGCCGGATGATTAGTAGAGGAGTGACATGGGTTTGTTCACTGGTTTGTGCTCAGAAAAAAGAGCCTAAACAAATGTGTTTTCCATGAATGCTCCACAGGACGAATGTCTGTCCTGATGTCACAGGAGATGCTCATGTAGTCCAGTATGTGTGTTTTTACTCAAGTGTGTCCTGCAGATGACCACCTCGCCCTTTCTGACTTTGACCCCTTTGTTTGGCCAGTAGAAAGTCTGGGGAGGGGCATTTCCAGTGCATGTTCTGTAATGTCCTGCCTTAAGGTGCCCCCTAAACCCATTACATACAAACACACACACACTACACACCTATCCCCAACCAATGGCCTACATAGCTGCATGTGTGTGTGTGTGTGTGTGGGTGCATGCTGTCACATAAACTAGAGTCCCAGGCCAGTGATGTGCCCTGCAACTGCAAAGAGAAGTGGGGGCAGTCCTGTGTATTTCAGTCATTTTAGCTCGAATCTTTATATCGGTGTACACGTGTGCATTATTTCTATATTTTTAATTTGATCATTTTGTGTTGGCATTTGAGGTTTTCATCGCTTAAAAAAAGTATATTGCTTATGTGTAATTGTGTGTTTATTTTTATTGCTCCTGTTGTTGGAGAATATTTATGTTCTTCTTTTACATGCCTTCCTGTTGGTTAGAAAACTCAAACCTCCGGAGTGCATTCCATCATTTTAGCTTTAGGAAGCTAAATGAAAGATAGTTTAAATAAACAGCTATAGAAAATAGTTGTTTGATTTGATTATTTTTAATTGTTGGCAGAAAACTACAGTCTCTGTGTGTGTTTGTGTTGTTTTGTGTCACATTTGGTTTAAGTTTCAGGGAAAATGAACATGGGACTAGACAGGGGAGGACAAATATTATGTCCTCCCTTTCAGTCTCTTGCATCTGACTTCTTCTTTGTGTATATATGTGTGTGTGACTTTTCCTGGAGCTGTGTTGTACGATGGCCAGGTCCTGATGTGGCAGGGGGATGTGGAGGGCGCTGCTGGCCTGGCATGCCATAGATAGACATCAGAAATGTTTGAGGTCCAGTATCACCGTGATTGAAATTACTGTATGTGGTTCTTATTTTCTTAGAAAATACAATTTGATGCTCTTTTTTTATGGAGCCAAAAAACAAAATCTCCGACCTGCTCCAGTTAAATGTGGGACTTTAAGGCTAAGGCAGAATTTTACATGGATAATTTCAATTTAATTTCAACCTTGTGATAAAATAAATGATGTAACTGAATTTAATGGGTTAATCAAACTAAATAGTTTGTCATTGGAACAGAGACGTAACACCAGGTATACCATTCAACGGCGGCTCCACCGCTTTATTGTTCCTAGAAATCCTAGAAAAATGGGCAACAGTCTGCCTGCTCCATGGTAGCCCTGGAGGGACATTAGTCCCACTGAAAAACCCCAAATTTACCAGTAAAAACCACACCTCAACAATGTGAGTTTAAGGAATTGAATGAAAGTGTGGAGGTCAGTGAATTAAGGATATTCAGAAAAGAAGCCAGTTAATGAGTGTCAGTTATCTGTAACCCTAAAGGTCTTCAGGTTGCTCCACTCTTACTGATACTATATCAAAGCATCATTCAGTCTATTTTAATTTAGTGTTCCACCTGTTATCTCAACATGATCTCTGTAAAAAACAAAAAACAGATTGCTCAAAACAACTCAGATTGCTGCAAAACAATAGGTTATCCAACATCCAACCTCAATGAACTTAATGACAAATCTAATACAGACAATGCAACTTCATTAGAACGAGACTCTACAAAGCCAGTGCCCAGCCCCACTGCCCTCAGGGTGTAGGTACAGAGCTCTGAGGTGCAGGGAGGCCTCATTTGGAAGAAGCCTGATTCTGCTAGTTCAGGAATTACCAACTCTGAACCTCTTACAGCAGGGTCCTGCAGGTTTTAGATTTTTTCCTGATGCAACAAACCTGATTAAAATGACATAGTTCTGTAACAGCTTGTCAAATTCTGGACCAGCCTCTTAAAGACCCACTTATTTGAATTAGGTGTGTTGTAGCAGGGAAACATCCAAAAACTGCAGGATACCAGCCCTTGAGAACCAGTTCTGGTACCACTTAGAACTGGAATGATGTTAAGACCATCTTGCTGAGTGTATGGCTGTTGTTATTGATGCAGTTGTTTGTTGTTGTCATCTGTTAAATTCATTCAGAACCTACTGGGGGTGGAGAGGAAAGGAACGAGGCGTCAGCAAACAACATTGCTCTAAGCCTGGGATATCTGTTGAGAAAAACAACAATAGCATCAACAATGTCATAGTGAGTAAAGAGAGTAGAGATCAGCCCAGTGCATCATGGGACTTCTTCCAGCAGTCTAAGCTTACAGAAGCATAGCTAAAGGGATTGCTAAAGGCACATTTTTGTTCCCTTCATGTGCAGGAATAGATGTTTCCATTTCAAATATCACTGCCCTCATACCTCAATGAGTCCTTCAGATTGGCATGATTGTTAAGCAGTGCATCCACTAGGGGGCAGTGCAGAGTTCAGAACGCACTTCTGAGTTCTGACGTCATGTTCAGACAATACTAAAGACAAGGATCCATCTTTGGCATAGAGCATAAATGGGCCTTCAGGAAGCCAGTCCTAACTATAGGCTTTGTCAAAAGGAACCCTGATCTGAAAGGTAGAGGGGAGGTCTGCTTTCTAAAGGCAAACTGGGAGCTGGTTCCACAGAGAGGGGTCTGAAAACTGAAGGTTCTGCCTCCTAATCTACTTTTAGAAGCTCTAGGAACCACCAGTAAACAGAAAGTATGAAAAGAAAAAGAAAATATGGAGCTATGACAAAGATTGCATGGCTTTAGTTACCCCTAGGACACTAAACTAGAGAGAGAGAGTGCTTTATTGTCATTGTAGCAG
Organism: Melanotaenia duboulayi; assembly: GCA_026261665.1. Taxonomy (NCBI): domain Eukaryota; kingdom Metazoa; phylum Chordata; class Actinopteri; order Atheriniformes; family Melanotaeniidae; genus Melanotaenia; species Melanotaenia duboulayi. Next base: position 3,813,173 of record CM047987.1, on the reverse strand, counting down.
AGCAACAATGACATTAAGGATGCAACACCACTTGGTGAACAAAACAAAACATGATAACATAACACTGGCAATAATCAGTGCAGGAAACAATGAATAACAATAAAAAATTGTCTAAAATAAAATTCTTTAAAAAAAAAGGTGCTAAGTAGAGTCCAGATAAAAACATACACATATTGCACCATGGTGAATGGTGGTAGCATTAGCTTTATAAAAGGACTGAGGTATATACACAGGAGCTGATACTGTGTGTAGTGGAATAATATTTAGGGAATAGCCAGGAGTGGGTTAGGGCTCGTATGAATTCCAAATGCTGATGGCCGTAGGGAAGAAAATGTTTTTAAGTCTGGAGGTGCGCACCTTGACAGAGCTGTAGCGCCTGCCAGAGGGCAGCAGGTGAAACATGTGGATGCTGGGGTGTGCAGAGTCCTTGATGATTTTCCTGGCTTCACAGGTGTAGCGGGAGGTGGCGATGTACTCCAAAGAGGGCAGCCCATTGTTTTTTGAGCTGGCTTCACTACCCTCTGCAGAGTTTTTTCATCAGTGGCTGAGCAGCTAGCACAGCAGACAGAGACGTTGTTGGTCAAGATGCTCTCAATGGCTGCCTGGTGATTGGCCACAAGGTGCTTCCTCTCCAGGTTATTTTTCCTTAGCACCCTCAGGAAATGGAGTCTTTGCTCTTACGTTTTTATTGTTGCTGCTGTGTTGGTGGATCATAAGAAGTTGTCTGAGATGAGGGTTCCCAGGAACTTAAAGATGCGAGCCCTCTCCACGCTGACCCCTTTAATTAAACGTGGGGTCCGGTCTGTTCTGCGTTTTTTTCCTGAAGTTCACAATAATTTATACACTGAACATAGATCTTGGGAACAAAGTATGACCTAAGGCAGTGGTCGGCAACTGGAAGTCTGGAGCCAAGTTTCTCCAGACAACAGATACGGCTCCTTTTTTTTCTGTGTCATTATGTTCAACTTCAACTTTTTCCATTTTTACCATTCAACATCTCCCAGCTGCTCTGCTGCATGTTTAGTGGTGCAGCAGTGAAAAAGGTCCCCCCTCAGACAGTTTCCTGTTGCACCATGTTCCCAAGTGTTTGTGGTTTACGTCATAACACTAAGAAAAAACAGTGTGACACACGGACCAACACTACCTCATTATCATCTGAGCATTCCAAAATAGCTGCTTTAGTTTTCATAAAACTTTATTTCTTGAGCTGCCTATATCAAGGATCAAGAGGGCTAATTGTTTCATCCTGGAGATGTGGTTTGGTAACACATTGCAGGTGAGGAAAACATCTAGTGATTGCACACCATACATGGCTAAGTATAGAAAAAATAGATGATTAAAGAAGAAATTGTATAAAAAAGTTTGCTTGCAGCATAATTATTTCAGAAGGGTATTTTACCCCTAATTATTATTTCCATAAACCTGGTCTTCACACCATCCACTGTATTCCCTCCGTTGTGTCTTGTCTTTCCTCAGCATCCCAGTTACAACCCCACTATCATTTTGTCTTCTTTCCCCTCCTTCTGCCTGCTCCTCTCTCCTCTCCTGCAGTTGTAATAATAATGGGGATGGGTGGAAGAAGTTGAAAGGGTGGACATTAGAAACATCTCCTCTGTGTTCAGCTGCAAATGGTTGCCATAGCAATGCTTATTACCTGCACTTTGAGATGAAGGGGGGTGGAGGGGGTGGTGGTAATGACAGAGAGCGAGGTAATGGGTCAAGAGATAGTGTCCTATTCTCGTGAGTGTGTGTGTGTGTGCATGTGTGATGGCTTTAGTTCATTGACTTTTCATTAGAAGCTTGATATCTGGTGAAGGTTGCTCTGGGAACATCACTTCATAGTAATGATGACATGTCCCCATGCAAAGTTCCCTCCACCTATCCACATACCCATCACATTCATCTCCTTATTGCTCACCAGGAGACTATAGTTCAATCCAAACACTGAACATATGCATTGATCAAATAAAACACTGGATGTGCCTGAACTTTTTACAGTTAAATGAAGATAAAATTATAATAATAGTCTTTAGAGCCAATGAAGGAAGATTAAATGTGAGCACTCAGCTTCAAACAGTGATGTAAAAAAACAGCAACCAAGAAATGTGGGAGTTGTCATGGACTTACACCTGAATTTCAGCATCATTTAAAGAACAACTGAAGGATTAAAGGACTGATGTCTCAGTAGGATTTATGCATCTATCTTTGGTAGATAGTATATAGATCGTATAATAGTAGGATGAGTTGGGTCGGATATTAGAGTGGAAACACAAAGAAATGCATCCCGTCCCAAACTGCCCGGACCCACACCCGTTAATGGAAACAGGGCTTTACTGATCTGACCCGAAGAGTGGAACTGGACACGCTGGAATTCGTTTGATTGGTTTAAAAAAATTATCTCTTCCTGTGTGATTGGGAAGCAAGAACAAAGCAGCAACAGCACCATGTTTATACGATAGGGTTTCAGCAAAGTTTTTACCATAAAGTGATGCAATAGGTCTCATAAACTCTACGTATTAAATATGATATGCATGCCGTTAAAGGGTTATCAGTGTTTTTCTGGTCTTTCAAGCACAAATCTGTCAGGATGAATCAAGTTATTATCTGTACATCCTGTGTGTAATGTTCACCTAAAAATGTACTTCCTGGTCTGCATGTGACATTATGACCATGTCCCCAATCTCTCTGTAAAATTAAATTAAAGCAAGTTTTTCCGTCCTTACTTTACAGTGTGTGGATGGAGTATCGGGAGGTGACTTGTCCTTGAAACGTGTAGCGGTGGTGGAGGATTTCTTCGACATCATCTATGCCATGCATGTTGAGATTGGCACAGATCCAGGAAAAACACCAAAACATGCTGGTCAGAAGAAAACCTACAAAGCTGTGAGTATATTACAGCCTGTGGGGTTTATAGTCTGTTTAATAACCTCTGATGTCTGTTTCTTTTTCTGTCTCTCCTCTTAAAGCACTCCTGTCTAAATGTCACGCTTGCCAAGTTTCAGCTTGAGATCAGAAACAAGCATATTTTTAGTTATTTATAAGAAAAGAAGTAAAAAAATTTGCCTGTTTCTCATTTTCATAATGTATTTATATTTTATGTTAATCTGTATATTATTTACTGGCCAGACAAAATAAGCAGTTGGATGACTGTTGAAACAACCTGTTCAGTTCCAGTAGCTCTGTCTGTTCATCTTCCGACATCGCCCTCTTATGCTAGCATTGTGGTAGCACAGCCCCCCCCAGTCACAAATGAGACACATTTCATCCAAATTACATTATCATTCTGATTCTATTTGGATCTTTTACACTTGTTAATTTAGGCTTTTAGCTTATGATTATTGAAGCAGGAGCTGCTCATCCATCTAATTTCTATACCCAGTTATTGCAGTGCAGAGTCTCACAGGGCTCGGGCCTATCCCAGCAGCTACTAGGCTAGAGGTTGGGTACATCATGGACAGGTTGCCATCCCATCGCAGGGCCAGCCCAGAGAGACAAAAAACACTAATCCTGGCTCAAACACTCTTGCTGTCAGGCAATGGTGTTCATCATCTCTCCATGCAACCCGAAGCAGGACTTGTTTTTATGTTTTTTTTAGAATAGAATAGAATAGAATA
>CM047987.1:3746016-3759089 GCA_026261665.1 Melanotaenia duboulayi | reverse complement strand
ATTCTTAATCTTTATTTATTAATTTTTTTATTTAAATTCTTTTAAAGCACTTGTATTGCTTTCTGCACCCTGCTGTAGTGATTTATGTAAAACACTTTGAATTGTCTTTATATAAATGTTATGTTTTATAGTTTAACCTAAGCTAGGCCATTGAACGATAGTAGCAATATCATACATCAAAGTCTATTATAAATATAATTTATTTAAATTATAAATTAAATTTACTTCTAAATAATACAGGCATCTGATCGGTACTTGGAATCGGCAGATACGTACAGTAAACCCCAGGTATCAGACAGAAAAACAAAATCCCTATTTGAAACCATGTTTGGTTTCATGCATTCATAGCTGCTTCTTAGCATAAATAGGGGATCCCCAACTCTGGTCCTCAGGGCCCACTGTCCTGATGACTTTCCATGATTCTCTGCTGCAGCACACATGACTCAAATTAATGCATGACTAACAGACTTTTGCTTTTCAAAGATCCATTTAATTTAATCAGGTGTGTTGCAGTAGGGACACATCTAATACCTTCAGGATAGTGGGCCTTCAGAGCCAAGGTTGGTCCTCAAGGCTACAGCAGGGATCACCAACTCTGGTCTTGAGGGCTAGGGTCCTGCAGGTATTAGATGTTTCTGTACTGCAACACCTGATACACATTAAATGGGTCTTCTTGCACAGGCAGTAGACTTCTTTTATGACACTGGTTCTCTGTCTGCACCTTTTCAAGGAGGCTGCATCTGCATGTTCACGAGGACTTGTGTGAGTAATGATAGATTAGTGAACACTTCAAGCCTCTCCAAAGACACATCTTGCTCCAAAGAGCTGTGCTCTTCAGAAATGGCCTATCTACTGCATCTCATTTCTTGCCAGCGAGCATCCTCTTACACCCTTATCTCCAGAGAAGCTCCAGATAGACATTCACATCAGATCCCCTCTGCACTGCTGACCCAACCAGCCTGAGAGGCTCCTGCCAACTGTACAGCAGGGCTGAGTGCCAGAACCCCTTTCCTGGAGCCGCCTCCTCTGTCCTCTTATGTAGGACTACTGATGAAGAGGGTTTGTCAGAGGATTAAGGTGACATTACAGATCTGTCTTTGCCTGTTTGAGTTGTTTCTCCTTTCTGTTTCTGAATTTGTTTACAGATTATATGCAAACCATTAAAGATCATATCACATTTTCAGTAACTTATTTACTTTATTTCTCATCTTGGATTCACATCAGAGTTTCTAGCATTATTTAAAAATCCTCAGCATTTGCCTGATTGTCTGTATTGTCAGGAAAACTAAAGAGAATTAATGGAATGTGGCATTATAATCTCTAATACTGATGTGGTCATCCAGCTAATCCCAAAATAAGACGATTAGTGAATATGGATATCCACACAGTGTATAAATTAATTAATACATGCTGAAATATTTGCTAAAATGCTAAAGTCAGAGAAAATTTAACTTATTGCTTTGTATATATTTATGTGTTTGAAATAAGGTTTAGATAAGTTTATATGTATTTGTAAAGCTATATAGATTTTGGGGGGTTTACTATTTTTCATTCGTCCATCCATCTGTAGCTCAGAAATTATAGTGACTGTCCTGTAGTCCATGTTTGCAGCTCCGGTGCTGCAGAATATTCCTGATGTTGGTACTTTGGCAGAACTTCAGCCACAACATGACGGCATGAATGGCTGGTTTTTAAGATGTGTCCTATAACCCACCCAAGCTTATTTAGTAAGAAATGGTATGACTTTTAGCTGAGTGGAAGAACAATAATTGCATCTTCACAGACTGGCAGACAACAGTATAACCAGTAAAAATCTACATGTGCAGGTGGCATTTTGCAGGAATGCAGAGGTACATGCAGAGTTAGACAGATATGCTGCCGTTTGAAGAGTCAGGAACTGACCCAGGTTGCAGTCGATAGAGACGTAGCTGGAATGTGTGATGAACAGAGCAAAGTTTACCTTAATGCCTGCCTCGTTCTCCCCTCGGGGACGGAGCTGCAGTCTTATACATGCATGCAGTTAATAAAGCTGATACACACAAACCTACACATAAAGGCTTCGTGTTAATAAATCTGCTACAAACACACACAATCCTTCATATAGAAATGTATATTCACAAATCTGTGTACACTCAGTCGACACAGACGCTGTAGGCCAGTGGCTAACATGGTCTAATGCGGTGAAGCGAAGAAAAGTAGGGCAGCGGGAAACAAACCACAGGATGACTGCGATCCCTCCTCCCTCACACCCCTCGGCCTGCTACTGTAAGTCCGGGGGATTGAAGAAAGCAATGGATAGAGGAGGGACAGCGAGTAGGGAGAGGGTATGAACTGCCGCTTGGATCAGGAGATGGAGGTCAGGTGGTCAACAGAATTAGAAAAAGAAGAGAGCTCTGGATTAAATTCTGTCCCTTCCTCTATGACTAGCACATGAGATGCCTCCAAATGTCACAAAAAACCCTCTGGTGAAGCCACGAGGGCTGGTAAAACATGTCTGGATTGCATGCAGGCAGCTTAATATTCAAATGGCATCCATTAATAATGGACAGCTTCTCTCCACAGGATTTATGTCCAGTGTCAGAGTTAAGTACTAATGCACCAAATAAAGGTTTGGATGTTGGTTTGTTGATGTTACTGCTGTTTAACCATGATTTGAGGGGTTTTTGTTGAAGATCTCTCTCGTAGTTAATCTTTTCCCGACCAGGATCCAACTGGATCCTGGTCCTCGCACGCACTGGTTGCAGATGGTCGGGCAGTTTCAGGACCACAGTCCAGCTGTTTGTGATATAGACTTTTCACAGGAAATTTTTTCTAACGTCATGGAGGTCCAGATGGTTTTAGTCGTCCAGCCACTCCTGCTGTTCCAAACCCTCAGAACCTTCAAACTCCTCACAACACTTCAAGTCTGAACCACGATAATAAAATTACACTTTTATTGTCCTTAGATTTCTCTGTCAAGAGCAAGTTTGATGACATTAAAAGTAGATTTGTTATGAGCCAGGTGTTGTAGTTTTCTGCATTTATTATACCCGTATCATAAATATAGAATAAATGAAGACTAAAATTGGGGATCCTTTAGCTCTACTGCTCAACACTGCCCTTGTGGTTTCCATTCCACTTCTCTGTTATACGTCACGCTATGCCTGGAAATGGGACTAAATTATGGATGTAAATGAGCCCAAAGATGGAAGAAAGGCTTTTTATTGTAGAGCATGAATGGGTCTTGTGAAGAAGGATGCTGAGTCTCAAACTTTCCGGATATCACCAACATGGTGCTGATTAAGTAAACGTGAAGCCTTTGAGAAGGAGTAAATGTAAGGAGCCTCTTAAATCTTATCATTCTTCATCTGTCAACTTCTTGTTGAGATGACCACAGCACTGAAATTCTGCCTTGTGTATGCGTGAGCCGCCCCGTTCACTCCTGCACCCACCACCCCTCAGTGCTTCTTGCTCTTTTCAGAAATGTGCAGAGTAGTTACTCAAAAAGCAGAATGAAAAATGAACACCAGATTCACATAGTCGCATACTAGACTTACAAACAACCTCAATAAATCACAGCTTCAACAAAACTTGCACTTTGAATGCTGAATTCTCATGAAATGCAGTGATCACCTACCTAGTATATGTGTGGACCCCAGTTTTCCTTCAAAACTGCCTTAATTCTTCTTTGCACTGATTTTTTAGGATGATTCTCTGTAAAATCCCAGATATGATTCACATAGAAAACATAGTACCCATGTACCTCAGTGTAGCATCTTCTGATGCTACTTCCAGCAGGATAATGCACCATGTCACAAAGCTCAGATCATCTCCACCTGCTTTCTAGAACATGACGATGAGTTCACTGGACTCCAACGGCCTCCAACGCCACCAGATCTCAGTCCAGTAGAGCAGCTTTGGGATGTGGTGGAACGGGAGATTCTCATCATGGATGCAGCAACTGTGTGATGCTGTCATGTCAACATGGAGAAAACCTCTGAGGAATGTTTCTAACACCTTGTTAAATCTCATTTAGTTGAAGGAGTGAGTGTGAACTATATCTATGGAAGACAATGTCAGTGGATGATTGTTGAGGACAGAAAGCGATTGGCACAGTCATGAAAAGAAACGCAGCTCATTAAACAAAGGAGAAAAAGCTGTGTTTGATATGAAGCTAGTGGATTACAGGATGAAAAGGTTCTTATAGGGCCACCCCTAGCTGGAGCTACAACATCTGGGTGATTTGGATTGAAGCATATCTGTAACATCTGTCTCATCTTGATCACCTCCAGCGTAAACCTCCACTCTTGACCTCATCATTGTCTCTGCTTTCCCTCTACAGTTCCCCTTATTCTTTCTCATTAGCCTCTCTAGTCTTTTCTAAATTTTCCAGTTTTCTCTTAAAATGTTTTCATGACCTTCATTCTGATGCATATTTTAAGTTCCCAGGATCATCTCTGATTTGATGTTTTACAGTGACTAATGTGAGAATTTTAGAAATGTTCAATTCAAACAAAATATAACTAAAGTAAGAGGATGTAGTAAAAATAGCAGTACTTCCAATTCAGTTTGACCAAACTGAATATTAGAGGTGTAACAGGCTGACTCCATCTGAGCAACCCGACGTCTGGAGATTAAGGTGGTCTGTCCACACAAGTCTAGTTTTACTAACATCGAAGTCACTGCGTGCATGTGCATGCACAGCTGAATGTGTGTGTGGTGCTGTACTCTCCGAAGGAGAAGGCAGTCCAATAACTGTGGGTGCAAATTTCAGGTCAGGACACATTTTATGGAGCCAACCTTTGGACATCTTCCACAACTCAAACCATAAAACAATAAAAATCCACCGACACTTTCAAGGTCTTAAACCACCCTCAACACACACATACAAAGATAGTGTGATAAACACACAGGTACCTTGAACCTTGGTTGGAGAAATGGGTAAAAGTGTCAAGGATGTGTGTGATCATATCATTCACCAGGTTGTTTCAGAATAAATCATGAGAGTGTCTTTTCATCAATAATTTATTAATTTACTAATTCTTTTATTGATTTAATCTTTTCTTTTTTTAGATATCCAACATTATTAACAACCTGTTAGTTCCAAATATCAGTCAAGCTCTGTTATGACAAATAGTTCTGGGGGAAATAATCTGCTTTTGTTTATTTTTTTCATTTACTGGTGTTTGACATGAAGGTGCATTCACACCTAATAGTCCACTAATCTCAGATGAGTTGGGGGTTGCAACTTTCCTCAGGTCCGAGTTTCCTGTTACACTGCACTCAGTCACACCGAAGCTTTTGAGTAACATATTTCCTTTCTTGCCTGAGACAGCGGTCCATCAAGAACTGCTGAAGGAGAAACAAAAACAAACAACTATCTATTGCTTAATGCAGGACACATTAGAGCAACACATGGAGCTGCATCAGATCCTAACACTTGATCATATTTCTGTCTTTTACCACGTTCCTCCACATCTGCCTGTGAGCTATTTCTTCCAGCTGTTCTTCCAGCTACACATGCATATCTCTTGGTTGTGTTCAACCACAATTTCCTGCATTGTATCTGCAGGGTACACACTCTAGTCCACCTCCCGCATTAGGTTCACAAAAAAACTGAGTGATGGGATTCACACTGGCACTGTTTGGTCTCCTTAAAACTAACCCTGGTCCATTTCCACAGATACTAGGGTTTGTTTGAAGCTGTGTTAACGCTCATTCGCACTCTAGTGTGGACCAAAGAAGCAAACTCTGGTCCGCTTGCAACATGGGGCCTTGGTTCACCTGCAGGTGAACCCTGGTGTGGATTACGTACACCGTGAAAGCAAGTGGACCATCCAGTGAACCAAAGAGAGGAAGTGATGTAAAACCAGCCATAGAGCAACATGCTGGCTTTCTCGCTGCTCTAGGTTGGTGCTCTGCTGTAGAAACTGAAACAAGACTTCAGAAACTTGCGGTTGCTCCGTTGTTGAGGTAAACGAGTGCATGGGGACGAGGAAGATTTTCCATTTTTTGTCATACAACATATTTAGTTCACAAACTAAGGGTGATACTTGGGTTCTTTTATTGCAACAAATCCAGCTTTCAACATCTGAGGGAGAAGCAGGATTTGTTGTGATAATTCAACTCAAGTTTCACCTTTAGTTTGGAAAGCAAATTTGTGATACGAGGTTGGAAAGAAACCCCCTTGAGTCCGTCCAAAGCATGTTTAATAGTAGTCAACATGCTTTGGACGGTTGTTATCAGCTTAATACCCTCTTGTAATTCACATTTGTCTGAAAATACCATGAGTTTGGTTTTTATCTGTGTATAAAACCAGTTTCAGTGCCTGAAGACAAGACTGAACTGTACTGTTCAGTTCAGTCTGTGAAAACTCTAAAGCTGGGGCAGTGCAGGAAGAGCAGCAATAGATCACTACATCATCAGCATAGAAATTAAGTTCTTCTTTTTCTGAGAATTCATGATGTTTGTTTTTTTCATTCATGCAGTATGCAGAACGCTTCACATGATCTGCTCTTATAATCAGAAACATGAAAGTAAAGTTGATGATCTATGGGTAATGTGAAGGAGTGGTGCTGTTATGGTTGTTGGGATTCACAAAGTTGTGATCACAATATCACTGATTTGTAGCTCTTTTTGATTAATCAGTGAAAAATATATTAGTCATCGCTGCAATTAATTTCTTGTATGCCATTGATGTAAAAACCCAACATTTTGGGATTACCAATGCAAAGACAAAATTTTATGGCAATTATCTGCATCTCAACTCTTGCATTCGAGTCAGCAGCTGCACATCATTGATTACACGGATTCAGAGGTATTTAACTTCTGTCAGCGCGCTTTCTTATATTAATAGCAAAGTCTGTGTTTCCTGGAATCTGCTGATAACCTGAACTTATTGCTCTCAGGCTGTGAGAGCGGCAGTGGTGAGAATGGGCTGAAAAAAATGACAGCTACTACAAACAAAAATGCTTAACATCACACACAAACAGTTGCAGGACCAGCCTCTGATTATGTCTGTTGTGCTTATTCTTTATGTTTTAACTGCTCTGGAGAGCATTTGATATGCAGGAATAAAGCCGTGTTCATGTTGGCTGGAGAGCTTATTGAGTTTAGTCACTAGCTTGTGTAAAGGGTGCAGAGGTCTGAGTGTCGTGCAGCTCTAGACCTCATTACAGGCAGGCAGGAGGCTGCAGCATTGCTACGAGTCAGACGGCTAATTGCTCTTACCATTGGAACGCCTAATCACACACACACACACACACATACATTAGCAAGAACATACGTTCCCACATGGACACACACACATGTAACAGAGACAATATTAATTCATCCCAGCTGGCGCTCAGTCTTGTCACAAATTGGTTAGTTGCTGGTCTCATTCTGTGTTTGTTTGTGTGTGTGTGTGTGTGTGTGTGTGTGTGTGTGTGTGTGTGTGTGTGTGTGTGTGTGTGTGTGTAGTATAGGGGTTTAATATTAATTGAGCAGCTTCATATTTGAGTCATGGAGAGCGGTTGTTAATAATGAAGCATGTACTGTACCCTGCACAGAGAGCATGCTTTACAAACACATGCACACATGATTATGTTTATCAGCAAAAAAATAAATAAATAACACAAATATTTCTAAAGCTTTATGCAGCCTTATACATAAAACATTAGATAACAGAAGCAAACACATACAGATGATTTAATGTGAAATAGAGAAAACATGAATAAGGCAAAGAGGCTGTTCAGGCAATGGAAAACATTCTGATGCGTTCAGGAACATTCAGTAAAACTCTAAATCAAACAATCTTTGGAGTATCAGATGTTCTTTATATTGTTGGCCTGTATCAGCTCCTCCAGGAAGTAAACTGTATGACTACATGTGTGTGACTGCTTTAGCAACAAGACGTAAGGCTATGAAATGAGAGTATTATTATTCATTCAGTCTGCTCTCTTGCTGCGAAATATTTATCTTCAATGGTCATTGTTGTGAATAAGCTGGACTCCTCGACATGCACATTTCCTACTCTTTGTGTTTCATGAATTTCTGTTAAGATTTTAGCATCTGTACTATTATTCTTGTTTTATTTCAGTTTCGGGGTCTGGCAGCTCTGTGTCTTCAGTGCTGTGTTTATACTTTTATGAAATAATCCACAGGACTCTGCAGTTCTTGTCTATTTACCGTCAGTTTCTTTCTCTCTTCCTGAGTCTAATCGCTTTTCTTTTCACACTCTTTCTGCCCATCTCTTTTATTCTCATTCAAACTTTTTAAGCTTTCAGAGCAAATAAAAGAGTCAGAAGTCAGGGACAGGATTTCATCCCTCACAAAGATTTGAAAACATCACACATTTTGTTCGTAGGTCACTCTTTGTGACAGCTTCGTTTTTGTCTTCTGTTTCCCGTGTGTGCCGGTACCACTGCATTCATCTTTGGAGAAAAGATGAATACAGTGGTTCTCTCCTCCACTCTTCCTCCACTCAGAGACAATTGTTTCGCCTCAGTGGATGCTGTACTGATGTAGTTATTTTTCTTGAGCTTTGCCCTTAAATCGGAGCTTGTATGCACCTAAACCAACATTTATCCTGACTCGAACTGAAAGCAACTCTTCCCCCGATCTTTGATTCACACACATTTTGTTTTCATCCATATTTAATTTTTATTGCTTTAACTTTCCTACAGCATTGCGGTGAGTGAATAACTTTGTACACATATTACATGCTCTGAAAAACAATTACAAGAATGAAACCAAGAGAAGCCATTTGGACTTTAACTGATGAGTTATTTTTTCATTTCCTTTTCCCACTCGGCTCTTTGTCACCAGGCTTGTGTTTATTTTTTGTCCTTGGAGGATTTTTCTTAATTAACGACCATAGCAGATTCTCATGCAGCAGGCCACCCACCCCCTACCTCAATGAAGCAACTGTCAATAATAAACGTCAGTAGATAGAAACATGTTCACATTTTATTTAGCTTTCTTATTTTAATTCTGTTGTAATTTACCAAACATTTGATGGAAACCATCTATTTACAGAACTCAATATATGGAAGGAAACCTGAGTGAACATGTTGCACGTGAAAACAAAACACTGAGCTCGTCTGACGGGTGTTCACACCCTCACACACACACAGTGTTGGGTTTGTTTTATGAACAGCAGTCCTTGGCCTTGTCCGCTAAGGGCTGATAGGTGGGAGGTACCAGAACCTGTAACCATGGCATTTTCTGAGTTTTCGGTTTTTACTGGCTGTAGCCCTCCTTTCAGAACAGAATATACAAGCAATGAAGCTCAAACATGTCAAGTTCTTTATTTCAGGTTAAAAATGTCACTAGTTTACTCTGGTAAGTATATGTGTGTGTGTGTGTGTGTGTGTGTGTGTGTATTCCTTCTGAGAATTTCTTTCCTACCTTCTGTGTAGACTGCTGATCAGCCTGTTCTGATCCAGCCCAGCTAAATGCAGAAACGTCTCAGAACTATAAGGAATGTTTCCTGAACAGAAAGCATACAGTATAGAAAGTCTTGTTCAGTTCCACAGTGTACTCTGTAACCTCCACATGGTTGTCAAGGAAACATTTCCTTTGCTCTCCACTCCTGTAGATTACACCAATATGATTGTGTGTAATTGTTCAGGTAAAGTCTATGTTTCTGAGGCCGGTGTTGGATATTTGAAATTCTAAAATTCTTCTTTTTTTTTTCTAAGGAAATGTTGTATTTACTGAAAAACCAGAACCTTGATCTGGACTCTTTAAAAAAATCTTTTTTTCCTCTTCGAACCTGCCGAACTTGAAGTAGTATAGTCAGGTGTGATGAATGTGATGTGCAGTTGCATACTAAGAACTTCAGATTTTAGTTTTTATGGTTGGTTACAGGTTAATGGTGAATGGAGACGAACTTTTGGCAGGGATTACCGGACACTTCGGGGAAGAGGACTATGAACGTGACCAGGAGATGGCCACTGCATCATAAGTCAGAGCGAACAATGAGAGTGTGTGTGTGTTTCTGTCGAGCTGGTCTTGTAGGAATGTGTGTAAATGTGTGTGTGTGGGAGTGCTGCATAGAGCGAGGTCGAGGAGAAGAGCAGCTCCATAGTCTGGGTCTTTGTATTCTTCAAATACTCCATGTATATGTTACTGTGTGAGTGGGAGGTAGGCAGAGAGGGAAGGTAGGGAGGGGCTCCCAGCATTATCTTTCACCTCTCAAGGCCATAGACGAAGCCACAAGAGCCAAACACACACACTTCAGCAATGACTGACTGAAATGGATGGGGGGAGGTGAGGGAGGCATGCAGAGGAAAGACAGGGTTGATGGGTGGTAGGTGGAAGGGATGGAGGAGAGGGAGAAAAGGTGCGAGGAAAAGTGATTAAATGACTGGAGGGAGGAAACTGGAGGAATGAAAACACGAGAAGATAACAACAGAAATGGTAACATGCATAACTAATTAATATTATTCGGTTCCTCATTTTCTTCTGATTATTTTGACTTAAAATTCCAGATTTTTGCAGCAGTTTTTACAACGAATGCAACAAAGCTGATTTTTAACCCACTTTAATGTAGAACTCCAGCGATGTGTTGTCCTTGTTGGTGATTTTATATGGCACATGCTTCACATTTCTCTTCTTCTTTGTTGGGTTTTGCTTGCTTTAAGGGACTATGGCGTGTGGCTTCCATCTGCCGTCCAGTATTTTTCAAATCGAAGTTTTCTCATGTTTAAAATTGGTAACATGGAAATAAAATGAAATGAAGCCGGTTTCATGGGATTTAACTGGTTTTTAACCACAGTCTTGCAGTAGATTGGCTGAGAGTAGTCATTCTATTAAATGTCTGCAGGTTGTTGATCAACACCCTGAATCCGTCTTTCTTCACAGATCTTATCAGAACCGGGTCTTTCACTGTATAGAACGTGAAGGTGTCCATTATAGCCACCCACCTCTTTCTTTTTGTCCTAGTCAGAACCTACAAGTGGCATCTGACTTGAGTTACCTTCAGCTTGTTTAGTATTATGTGAGGATGTCAATGGTACTGATCTTAGTTTCAGACATTCTTGGTTCTCCACGTAGCATGTTCACAGCTAAAGTGGTACAGCAGATTGCTTTAAGTCTATCAGAACATCATTTCCAGTAAACAATTTGTTTGATACTCGTTCAAGTTTTCAAACCCAAAGGATCTCCAGACATCAGATACGGGTCCTTTTTTCAACCATGCCACGTTCAAAGTCCCTTGAGTTCTCTTTCTTCATCATTCGTTTGCAAATGAGAACTGGTTCTCAAACATTTTTTTACCTGGTTAAATAAAGGTTAAATAAAAAAAATTCTGATGCTCAGTTTGAACTTTAGCTAGTCATCTTCACTGTGTCTACATGCGTTGAGTTGCAGCCCTGTGATTGGCTGAGGAGATATTTGTGTTAACAGGCAGTAGAACAGGTGAACCTGATAAAATGGACACTGAGTTTATAAATGAGACTTTGTGGGTGATGTAATGTTAAGACTGAGTTCTGGGTTCTCCATGGTTTTCCTCGTGGGGTCCTCCACACCGGGAGCTATGCATGCTCTGACTGCCTGGTCGTTGCCATGGTGATTGTCCTTGTCTGGGTAGTCAAGGCCCTGCACTGCAGCCCTAAGGGTATGGTGTGGACCTGGTCTGCCCTAATCTGGGTGGTTCCTGTGGTGACAACCTGGCTCCTGATGTGGATGGACCCCTGACCTGGTTCACCTGGGTGTTCGTTGCCATGACAGATTGTTGTGTGATAAACTTGGGTGTGTGATTGCTTGTGTTTTTCAAGATGCAAAAAGTGTTGTTTTTATTAAATAAAGCACTTTGTGCTGCCGTTAGCCTGGATTTAAACATTTTCTAAAGCTTCGTGTGAGTGTTTAGTTAATTTCTTTAAGTCCATATTTTGTATTTTTCAAAGAGCAGAGGAAGAAAATGAGCTGATGATGAGCAGCAGTCTCGACTAGAAGGATGAAGATTTGCAGATCAGAACAGGAAAGTCTGTTGTTTAAGTTGAATTCAGTCATGATTAACCCCATTTTCTGGAACCCCAAAAACTAGAAACCAGATTTTCGTTTTGTCTTCTTATCTCAATTATATTATATAAGGGTTTTTCTTCCTTTCTTTTCTACAATAATAGAAGGATGTTGTAACACACCTGACATGTTTCAGCTGTCACTTGCAGCCTTCCTCAGAAACGTCCACTGATATGTTTAGCAGCTGTTTTGCGGAGGTGTGGCCGTCCCAGCAAATCTTATCGGTTTGCTGGGATGGCCACGCCCCCCTGCCGTGTGGTGGTGTCTGTGTAGAAGAATAAAAACCCTTTACACCACAAGAGTAGGTCTGGTCTTCAGGTCAGGACTTAGCTGATCCACGCATGCATTTGAATTACTTAATTTATTTAGTTATTCTGAATCTCTCAAGGTGCCCTGTAGTGATGAAGCTCAGGAACACCCAGACTTTATACCATCTGATGGGTAGCATGAATAGAGGAGCATATGGAAAGCTAAACAAAAAGAAGCAAAGCCCAGGGGAAAATAAGAAACTAGAAAAATATTTTGATTGGAACAGAGTGGATCTGCCCCCCTCCCCTCTTCCTCCTTTCCAAACAGCACATGAATTATTAACAAGAAAGCCAATTAGAGAAGGAGATGAGACGGTTAGATTCTCAAACCAAACCATGTGCTAGTTTTACATCACCGTTAGGACCTCTGCCCCCCCCCAACACTGCAGCACATTAAACGACGTTAAAGCTTCTGCTGCTGCCCCCTCACCGCTCTGCAAAGTTCCCTCACTATTCATTTTTCATGCACAAACCCCGAAGATCTAAGGTGAACCTAATTCACCGTAAGTTACTACAAGCCTGCAAAACTAAAGAGAGACGTGTTGTGTTTGTGTTCTTTTGTAAAACAGACGCTCATAAAAAGCATCACATGTAAACATGAAAACCAACTTGTTCTATTCAGCTGGCGCTGTGGCTTTTTGCTTTAGTCAGATTTCCAATTCTATATGAAAAATCTAATTATAGAGGATACTATCAACCTGATATCACAATCAGATATTTTTAAACCCCAAGAATTCTTAGTAACAGCAGTAAAAATAACTATCTATCTATCTATCTATC
>CM047987.1:3732903-3745641 GCA_026261665.1 Melanotaenia duboulayi | reverse complement strand
TGCCATCAGAAGCCTCAGTAAAAATTGTGATATATATATATATCAATACACATATAAACAAACATAAAATGGATATATGAAATATAGATACCATAAACAAACAGGAGGTGGAGGGCAAATTCAACACAAGTCGAAGGGATGTCGATCCATCCAATAGCAATGGAGAGAGGCCAGGTGCAACATAGTCCAGGAAAGGACGCCACAATATGTAAAAATTGGCCTGCAAAATGGGAATCAGCTCAGATGTTATTTTACGCCAGCCACTAATCGAGGGACTTTTATCACTAACTCACTATGACAGAATATCTTTCCTTGCTGCAGTTGTGAGAATATATGTATATTTTAACAGCCATTTTCTTTTGGGTTGAGCATTAAAGGATTAACATCAGTGTAGCATCAACTTTTTAAAATTTCAGCAAATTTATAAAAAAACAATTGTTAGTATTTTAACTTATTTTTTTATACACATAAAAAGTATAGACAACTTTTTATAATTTAAGATGGCGTAGGGTTGTATAATGAGTTTAAGTTTTAAAATGAAAAAAATGTTTAAAAGGGGCACTTACAGGTGAAATGATAGAGGAGTCACTTATATTCTATAAGTGAGTCTGTAAGTAAAAAAGCCGTTTAAATGAATGATAGACGGTCAAAAATGTGTATGGATAAGCATCTATTGTTCTCCCAAATCATGCTGCAATGTTTACAACTTGAATTAATCCTAAGTAAGACTTGGTGAAGCTTTTTATTAACTTTGCATACACACATGTTAAAAACAGACTGGTTGTATACCAGGGGAATAACACTGTTCCCCATCTTCTGTATTATCCATCCTTCTGATAATGAAAGGTGTGTATTATTCATAGCCTTTCTGTTTCTAAACCTTAACGTCATGCTGCAGGTGTTTCACATCTCAAACATGGAAGTATGAAAAATTATTAAATAAAACAATCCACACATCCATGATTGGAACCAGTGCTTATTGGACTTCCTGTTGCCTTTCTATCATTTCCAACCAGTCTGCCCATTCTCCTCTGACCTCTGACATCTGGTCCAGACAACTGCTGCTCACTGGATATTTTCTCTTCTTCAGACCATCTCTGGAAACACTAGAGATGGTTGTGTGTGAAAATCCCAGTAAATACTCAGACAAACAACCATGTTCAGTCAATTAAATCCCCTTTCTTCCTCATTCCGCTGCTCAGTTTGATCTTCATCATGTCATCTTCACCACGTCTACATGACTAAATGCATGGAGTTGCTGCCGTGTGATTGGCTGGTTAAATATTTGTGGTAATAACCAGTTGAACAGGTGGACCTGATTAAGGGGACAGTGAGTGTAAAGTCTATATAAAAACTGTGGTTTCAAAATGAATTATTTCAAAAGTAAAAGAAGTAATAAAACTAAAAAAGTCAGTGAACCATCTGACTGCCATTTTTTTGTTTAAATTTGTTTTTTCATTTATAACACCCTCTCTGCCCTCCAGTAACGCCTCCCAGTCAACGGACATTTCTGGAGTCTAAAGCTGAACTTTTTGGCTCTGGGAAGTTCTGGTTCAGAGACGGTTCCCAGAGCTGCTGTTTCAGCAGCGGTGAAGGTGATCGCTGCTTTTAAACAAGTCAGCGAGATGTGCAGAGCAGATGGTGCTTTATCTGAATACCTCTCTCTCTGTAAAACCTATGCACACACACACACACCACATGGCTTTGGTGTGTGTAAAGTAGGTCACGAGGCCAATGTTGACCACTACAGACTCAGCTCTGTGCAGCTTACCTCACTTGATGAACACACAAACAAGCCAAACAGAAGTCCAGGAGATCATGGAGGCAGGAATCTCTGACTAAACATTGGGCTGAATGCCTTTTCTGTGATTGTACTAGAGGTTCTCTTGCTGTTAGTGTATGCTTCCTTTTTGCTTGTTTGAGGGAAAGAGGACAGAAAAATAAAGTGTTAAAGAAATAAAATAAAATAAATGATGCACATTTATTTCTCTTTCTATGAAAAAATGGTTTTAAAATAATATCTTGATTTTCTCCTTCCCTCATCTGCTCCCTCTCGTTTATCTATAATCCATTTACTTCAAGGTTGCACAGGAGCCAAAGTAGATGAGGAGAGGGTGGTGGGAGAAAAGAAAGACACGAAGGGAGGAGAGGAAAGTGGAGGGCACCCTGGAGAGGAAACCATGAAAGGAATAAAAAAGCAAAGCTGAAGGGAAGCCAAAAAAATTATTAGACAAATGCTGGAGGAATAACAGATATGGGATTTGAGAATGAAACAGATGGAGGGCCGAGTTGGAGTTGGGAAAAGAGATGCAGCAAAGATGAGGAGAAAGTAAATGAGTATGGAAAGAGTGTGTGAAGAAGATGAAGCACAACTGAGGAGGAGAGCCATAAGGCTGAGGATGAGGATGACGAGGGCAAAGGGAGCTAGAGAGGCATAAAAAATTGGACGGCTGCAGGACGAAGGGCTGCTTTTACACTCTTGTGAGAAATCATGTGATCTCTCCCATCCTAAATATGTCAGGAAAGCCCCTAAAACTATTCTGCTGAAGTCAGACTCATTCTGCATAATGCTGCTGCTGTAAAACTGAATGTTTTCTTTCCTTCTTCCCTAAATAAGCTCATGTTGTGGATAAAGACAGAAATATAAGAATGTGAGTGAGTACTTGCATACGTGCGAAGACTCAAGATGAAGCTTTACGTAATGTTTGATTACTGTCTGCAGATGTATTTGGATGCATACCTGCTGTCTAGTTCTTAGTCTGAACTATCACGTCATGTTGTCTTTTAGCTGGGGAAAACATGGGAATGAAACCCCCTCACATCCACCCAAGCTAAGCCCCGCCCCCCTCTGCATCACTTCATATATTGCTCTGTCCTTTCCAACCATCCCCCTCCTTCTCCTACCTCCCATTTTTATCAGTACCTCCTTTGTCCAGCATTTTCTCCTCTCACCCACACACTCACATTTATTCCTTTTCTTTCTGTGCCCCCTCGTCTCTCACACTTAGTGTTTCTTCGCCTCTTTTGCTGCATTGGTCAGTTCTCCTCTTGTCAATAGGAAGGGAGTAAGGGATGTGAAAATGGTAGCTCTTCCTCTCCTCTTTTGTCCTCTCTGTGATGCAGGCCTGAAGGAGTGGCCTATTGTTCTTCCCATCCATGCTGGTCATGTCCGCTAACACCTCGGAGCTCAGCTTCATGTCGTAGCTTGTCTCCATCACATTTAGCTCCAGCGTTAACAGGGTTTAACTCCTGGATTGGATGTATAAAATATCTGTTTTTCAACGCCTGAACAAGCTGATAATGTTTTAAAACTAGCCTGGAATATTAACTACATGTCTAAGTTTCCATTTAATATTTAGTTAAGTCTGATTTG
Source organism: Melanotaenia duboulayi (assembly GCA_026261665.1). Taxonomy (NCBI): domain Eukaryota; kingdom Metazoa; phylum Chordata; class Actinopteri; order Atheriniformes; family Melanotaeniidae; genus Melanotaenia; species Melanotaenia duboulayi. The sequence continues at coordinate 3,742,268 of CM047987.1, read as the reverse complement.
GGTTTCTAATGTTCACATTTGCAACAGGTCTAATTAATCAGCCTATAAACTGATCATCAATGTATCCTGGCAACAAGCAGTTCGGGTGAAACTGTGAGTGAGCTCCAGTGTTTGTGTGTCTCATAACCGTGACCATGCATAGTATTTGGACTAAATCCCACTCTGACTAACCTGCTGCCCTAAATACACAATCCACCAGATGTGGATTAATTCACAGCTAAAAATAGTTCTTCCCTTTCTCTTAAGGTAAAAAATAAAATTCATTGCCAGCTGCTTTTGAACTTTAGTCTTTAAAAAAAATTAAACAATGAAATGAAATTACTGCTCACTGGGTGCCAAAATATGGTTAAAACCAGAGGCTAATTTCCCATAAAGTTTATATATGTTATATATTGTATAATATGAATAAAGAGCAAATTCGAGAATTATGTGGCAAAGTGAAATATTTCCATCTAGCAATGTGGAGTAAAAAAAAAATATATATCATTAGTGTTTTGATGAACAGATCAGGAAAGTAGAGGTTAGAGAAAAATGCAGGATCATACATATCCAGTGGCTCTGCTGCTCTCTACATCATGCAGATGGCTGCTGTGTTATTAAAAGTCTAGACTGCTTAATAATATGTGAAGCTTTTGGTGGGTCAGGGCAAGTTGCAGACTGAACCAGCAACCATCCCTCATTTAGTCCCACAATTCCCCACAAATCATGTTCTGAGGAGAGCCCCGGCGCTCTATTGTTTGGTGGGAAACACTGCCCTGTTGAACTGTGTGTTTTATGTGCACAAATTAAATAAAATGTGCAAATAAAACAAGTGCACAATACAAACATTATCATTTAATGAGCTTATTTACAAGAAAGAGTGATAATTTAATAATTTTACAAATAATAAAGATGCAAACAGAGTAACTAAAATTACTCAGACAGCCATAGTTAATTAGCATTTAATTTTTGAAAATCTAAATAAAGACAGACCATAACAACATATAAAATATCAGGAATGGAAAAACCTGTTTTGTTGTTGTAAACATCTTTTTTCCGGTCCAGTGTTTCAGCTCAGATGAGTGACAGGTGGGAGCTGGCAGAGAGGATTGCATCTCATTAAAAAGTGAGATTTCTGTGTTTGAGATTGATCGGCAGGATTAACCCTGCTACTGATAATCAGTGACATAATGTCTTCAGCGTTCCTGAAGAGATGCGACTGCAGAATTTTCCTCCTGTCAACTGCTCCAACCAGCACCATTCTACAAGTGTAATTATCAGATCTGAGATGCGTGTCTCTAGTAAAGGCCTGGATCAGCTCACAGTGCTTCTGTGTATAACCAGAGCAGGAAACTAAAGTTTTGGTGAAAATCTGGGACACAGCATTTTTGTGACTTTGTTCTGTCTGCACATACGCTTCAAGTTACTGGAAGAAACACTTTCATCATCCATTCAGGACAGAAAAATCTTTATTTTTTTCCTTCGCTTGCTTTTGCTTAGCAACCCTCTTCTGTTTACTTGCTCTCAATAGTCTCCCAGAGATTTGGCATTTGTAATTGTGAAGTGATGTAGAAGCTGGAAAACTCGCTGTCTTTCCTGCTGCTGCACCAAAGTAAAAACAGAAACCCCAAACTNCGTCTTTCCTGCTGCTGCACCAAAGTAAAACCAGAAACCCCAAACTGCAGGACGCTGGTGCTGCTCCATTGTTTAGCTGTGGTGAACAATCCTTTTTCAGACCTGGACACTCGATGAGCTGCGTTTTCTTAGTCTTTTTTTTCTTCTTGGTCAGTGGTTGTTTGGGGGAATATCACCCCCTAGGAAGCAGTTCTTCTAACTACATGACGCTGTGCAGGCGGTTTGGTCCACTTAAGTAAAGCAGTGTGAAAGCAAACTAAAGGAAGTTGAATCGAACCGCATCCCCTGGACTGGTGTGAATAGGTCATTCATGGTCCCGTAACATCCGTTTGAAAACGGTACTGCTTCGTACTTTCATGCTCTCCTCGCGTTGGCATGGTTATTAGCCAGTATATCCACCAGAGGATAGTGTAGAGTTCAGAGTTCACATCCAAGTTCTGACCTCAGTTTCAGACAACAAACATGCCGTCGGTGGAGGAGATGACGATGATGTTCATTCCCAGAACGAGACATGAGAGCAGGTGGCGCAGTAGACGGTAGTGGTCTGTGGAGAAGTTTAAAACATTGCAGCTTCTTCTCCCTCGTGGTTTCCAGTGCTACTACTCCGTTTGCTCCATCAGGGTACGCATCTGCAAGGGCCCCTGAAACGAACATACATGACGCAAAAGACGGATGAAATCCTCCGTACCTGTCTGTTACATGGAGCCTAAATGGTCCTTTAGTGTACCATTTCATGCTGTGTGCAGACTTTTCAATCCGAACTGTGACCTTTAAAAATCATCAGGAGCATCGTGGACCAGGAGGTTGCTTACTGTGTAGGGAAAAGCTTTAATGCTGCTAGATTTTGGGCTGTTGTAGTTTCTTTCCACTTAAACAAAAACAAAAAACAAAACTCTGATCAGTTTTTTCTAAATAAGACATTTACAGCACTGCGAATAGCTCAGACCTTATCTCGGTCTTCTTTAATCTTTTTAAGAAGCTGTCTGCATTTTACAAGCATGTGTCTGGTTTTAACTCCCCTCTGACTGTGGACAGCGTTAATGCTGGAAGCATAAACACTGTGGTCTCTGTCCTGGAAGAGAAGCGGCCTTCACCATCATCCATCCGACTCTGGGGCTGCAGCAGCCTGCTCGCTGAGGGCTGCAGATGATGGTGGACGGCGGTGAATCAGAAAATAAGTGGGTGAGAGGGCACAGAGGGATGGATAGAAAGGGAGACACATTAACACAGAAGTGGCAGAGTAGAGAACAAGCAGAGCACAGTGTGCTCGTGGCGTGGTGTCACGTTAGCATCGCTGCTTGCTGGCTGGTCTCTTCCCATTAGCTCGCTGACTGACTGCCTAGAACCTGCATCAGTCTGCTGACTGCAGATTACAGCATGACAGCTATTATCTCACATCATTATCCTCCTCACTGCTGATGATGAATTTCATCATTGCTTCCAAAACTGATGTCAGCTTTCAAGCTGGTTGTGCAGCGCAGCGTTTGTTTCGCTGGAGTTGCTTAATTAGCTCAGTGGAAAACTTAATCGGTTTATCCTTGTTTTTACCAACCACAGTAAACACACCGCTGACATTTTACTCATTCTATACCTTCATTACAGCAACAGAAAGGAAGAAAGTCTTGTGTGGATTGAATTAAAACTAGATGCAGCATAGTGTAATGCTCTATATTTAGTCTTGAGTCTTGGGGAACCCCTCCAAGTCTGTGATTTCAGGTGTTCTAAAGAAACACCTGAACGATGGAGTTTGATGTGGAGGAACTCGACCGTCCTGCACAGAGTCATGACCTCAGCCTGAGCATCTTTGGGATGAATTGAGCCAGGCTTGCTCATCCATCGTCAGTGCCTGACCTCACAAATGAGCTTCTGGAAGAAGCGTTGATGCTCTTATCGCAGCAAAAGGTGGTCCCACTCCATATTAAACCCTATGGATTAAGAATGGGATGTCCCTGATGTTCCAATACCTTTGACAATATGGTGCAGCTCTGTTTCACATTTACCATATCTAGGAGTTAAACCGTCAACTCAGCTCATGTTAAAGAGCAGCAAGCCTCCACAGACGTTGTCCAACCATAGACTACCAATCCAGCTGCTCGGTTTCTATGGATACAGGTGGAAACAAAAACATCCAACACATCAAATCACTTTTCATTTTCTTAAGCACAAAGTCAGGAAAAAATTCCATCTGGAGGATTTATCACGATGACCAGATGTAGCTAACACGGCGTACACGAGGCAGAGAGAACTTCTCTCAACTCGAGGCACTTGTTACCTTTTTTTTCGTTGTTTTTTTAACCGTTTTTGTTTTTAGTAAAAATCATTTTGGTTTAGGAAACAAAAGTAGGGAAAAACAAGATGTTTTTCTGGTTTTGATGTGGCCAGTATGCATGGAAAGTAGTTTGATTTAAACATTTTATAATTCTGTTATTCCAGCTTAATATACTTGGGTCAAAACAACTTAGTTAATTAACTTATTTATTGCCACTTTATTACATTTGATTGATTTTTTTAAAATTCTTTGTCCCGGCTCAGTTCAGTCGGTTTATTCTGACTAAATTTCTATAATTGGTCCCATTTTAATTTAATAGAGTTTATCCAAATAATTTACATCAGATCTAAATAGTTTATGTGCAGGACTATCCTGGTGTGAATGTGGCCTTAAAGGAACATGACCAGTCTGGCTTGACTGTATTATTTTATCTCAACATGACTAAATGAGTATTAAGTTGTTGAAGTTCATGCAAATTGTACATAATTCAATTAGTTTCATCTTGAAAAACATGAACTTATTTGATCAAATTTGATATTAGACTCTTGTATATTCAAAACTTGTTTGAGTGGGACATTCTTTAAACTTTTTATTAAAATCAGTATTACAGTTATTGATCATATTCCATTTATCTAAACTAAGTTATACAAACTGCAGTTTTCCTGTTACTGACTGGAAGTCCATTTTCACACGATGGAAGTGTTTCATGTTCTCTGAAGACGTAAAAAGCTGACGACCGAGGCCAGGGATTTGTTCTCTGGGCTGCGTCACTAGTTGAAAAAGTTTAGTGCAGATAACAGAGCCGTCTTTGAAAATCGAGTTTGTTCCTCAGCGATTTGAACCAGTGATCCGGAGCGTGACTGATCTCACTGATGCCTCGCGGCTGCAAACTGGCTGCAGATCTGCTGCCTGGAAACTTTCTTTCACTTAATTTCAGTGTCCGGCTGTTGTGACTGCTTTGGGTGTGTCTTAGTTGCACAACAGAACAATGCATGTGTGTGTGTCAGAGGGTATTTAGATGGTAGAAGTAACTATTAAACAGAATTGTTTGCACACAGACTTTATAGTGTTATCAGTGTGAACAAAAGACTAAGATGAGACGTAGTTTGACTCTGGGTGTGTGTGTGAGGAGAACACAGGCTCTTCAGTGTATGGGGGGTGTTGAAGGTCAACAGAGCAGAATAGGAGGATGGTACAGTCTGTGGAGATGCAACAAAGACACTGCTGTCACAGCCTGCCACTGCTTATAGCCAAGGCAAGTTTATTTGTATAGCACATTTATATACAAGACAATTCAAAGTGCTTCACATAAAACATAAAGGGTTCAGAGATGGTGCAAAAAAAACATTAAAAAGTAGTAAAAAAGCATCAACAAATAGCAAAAATCATAATAAAATCCCAAATTAAATGGAAAATTATTACAGCAAGATTGTTCAAAGTTACTGTGCAGATTTAATGCATTAGCACATGACAAAAGAAACATTTTTTTTTAACATCGAAACCTTATACACACAATCTCTCTCTCTCACACACACATGCACGCACACACACACACATGGGCATGGGCACTTTTAAGGCATTTATTTACTCAAGGTTGACTGACTTTATACACACACACACACACACACGACTCCTTTACACAAACTCATCCCACCTCCGACATGAGTAACTATCCTGCAGGGCTCTGGCACCTTTTCCAACTTCTTTAGTGTATCAGCTGTTAGAAGGTTGCTGGATTATCCGGACGTCTCTGATGGAAGCGGTCCATCACACACCGTCTTCAGTTTACTGTTCGGAGATCATTATCATACTTCCTCCCATTATGTGCAGAGATTCGATCATCAGCAGACATGTTCAGGTGTGGGGACCATGAGTTGTCCTGAATGTGAAATCCAGATAATAGCCATGTCCCTGCAGTTTTGTGGGATCTGTTTCCTGTCAAGCCCCTGATGAACACATTTGTTTATCAAACCAGTGAAGCTCAGTTATTTTTGGCACCCTGAGATCTGAAAGAAATGCTTGTTTACTTGTTTTGTAATCTCATAGTGTGACTTTTACTCACACGCTAGAATGTCTTAGAAATGTTTATCTAAGTTATAAAATGTTTTTACAAAACCCCCAAGACCATTAAAACCTTCTGATTCTGGGAAATACTTCTTTTTTCCCCCTGTCTTTCTAGAGGAAAATGAACTTTCCAAGTATTTTAAAGGTTGATTTGTGGGGTATTTGACCTTAAATTGGGCTCCAGTTGATTAACTCAGTTGACTATTTTTTATGGATTTTATTTTTATTTATTTAATTTGGAAAATACAAGTTAATAAACATCAGTGGAAAAAAGCTGATTTAAACATGTTAGAATATAGAAAAGAATGCTAATTTCCACCCATATTTTTAAGGTAGCCAAGTAAACAAAGTTAAGACCATATAGTGCAGATAAAACATACAACAGAAAGAATGTATGTCTGCAAGATGTGGTTCCTCCATACTTGCCAGATTGAGCCGATATGTGATGCAGATCTGCAAACATGTCCCTGGTATGTGCTTATGGATCCGGCTGCGCATGAATATTTAACCTCTCACCCTATTACAGCCGAATCCAGTTTGTGAGACAGCAGTGTGGCTGCAGTCACGTTGGTTTTTAGCTTACAGGGGGCAAAATTAATCAGGTTAGCAAGCTAACACAAAGTAGCTAAACTTAGCTTTCTAGCACACCTCTGCCAAACCAACATCCTGATGAGTCAAGACCACTGTTTTAACAAGAAGTACTGCAGTGTATCCTTCCCCCTTCACAGCGCTCTGTCCAGAGCCGTCTATCCTGCAATGCCACTCTTATTTTTATTTTTTTTTAATCTCAGTAAAAAAAAAACACACATTCTAACACATAAATACATTTATCAATATTATAAAAAAAAAAAACAACTAATAATAAAAAACAATAAGCCTTGGCCAGTGTGGCATCAATCCCAACCATCTATCCATCCATTATCTGCTGCTTATCTGGAGTCGGGTCGCGGAGGCAGCTGTCTCAGTAGGGAAACCCAGACTTCCCTCTCGGCCACATTCACCAGCTCATCCAGAGGGATCCCGAGGCATTTCCAGGCCAGCCGAGAGGTGTAGTCCATTGAACATGTCCTGGGTCCCCGGGGCCTCTTTCCGGTGGGACGTGCCTATAACACCTCACCAGGGAGCCGTCCAGGAGGCATCCTAACCAGATGCCCGAGCCACCTCATCTGGCTCCTTTCGATACAACTCCACCCAGATCACTGAGCTTCTCACCCGGCCACCCTGCTGAGAAATCTCATTTGGGCCGCTTGTATTTGCATTCTTGTTCTTTCAGTCACTACCCACATCGTGGCCATAGGTGAGGGTAGGAACGTAGATCGACCGGTAAATCGAGAGCTTTGCCTTTCGGCTCAGCCCCTTCTTCACCACGACAGACCGATGCAGAGTCCGTATCACTGCAGACGCAACTAACCAGCCTCTAATGGACCGAATGGTTGAGCCTATTTTATTTTATTTTATTTTATTTNGAAATATCCTGCTTCTTCCTGCTCTTTTCTTCCTAATTTATTATTAGTATATACCAACATAATGTCATTCTTTCTAATTCTTATGTGATGGCAAAATGCCAAAAGACAGGACATGAGACAAGGGATAAACATATAAGAAAAGCCAAATGTAGTTATTGACTTAGTCCAGTTATGCAGTAAAAAAGAGACATACCTGTGACCGGTACAGGTGTTCCACCTGAACTAACAGCTGCCATAGCCAGACCTGAAGAGGAGACAGACTCGCCTAAGCCCCGCCCCTCCACACCAGAACACTGAGCAAGTTGAAAATCACAGAAAACTGTCAGCGTAAACAAAAAACACTGTTAGCATAAACACTTTTAAGCTCAGTTTAAGTTCTATATTAAAATTGTATATTATAAATCAAGTTTTTTTAATATCGATTTTAATCTTTCAGTCTAATTTTTTTAAGTATCAACAGAAATTTCCAATATTCATGATTCAATACCAGTTAAATACCAGTTTCTATTTTAAGTTTGTTTTATTTTTTTACAATCTTACTTTCAGCATCAAAATGAGCCTTTAGTGTTCAAACCCCACAGTGGATATTCTCTGGAGATACTTTGGTTTAAAAGACCAAACAACTATTTACTGAAAATAATTCCCAGATAAAGTTGTCAACACCAGCAAGCTGCTGCACAACCTGAGCTACAAACATGCTTTGGAGAACCAAGGATGTCTGGAACTAAGACCGGACCCTCTGGTTCCCCTGCAGACATGTTAATGGAGGTACTGACCATGACAAGAAAGGGAAGCGGTGGATGGAGACAGCCAACACAGGCAGTATCAGTATCTTCCAGACAACCCTCGTCCATCCTTTCTCCCTCTGACTCACCTCCTGCTGTCCACCTCCTCCTTTCTGCTCCTCCTCCCCCTCAATCTGTATTTTCCTCTGCATTTTAAAATTATGAGGCATCACTGATGGAGTTTTAGCTGAAGAGCCAGTCATTATTAAAAGAAAACAAACAAATGAACTTAGAGGCTGCTGGAGAAGAAAAGGACATATTAAATAGTGATTATAGTTAAAGTTTGTGAAGACATATAAATGATGGAACTATTAAGGAGATCAAGGGGTTAAAAGACAAGGAGATCTTCCTTTTCTCTGAAAACAAAACTGATGACAGACATCGGTCGTGGACCAGTTCATTACCATCATCCTCGTACTCTCATATGGATGAAGCTTTTAGCCTTGCATGTGCTCCTCTTATAATCTCTTCCCAACTTCTGTGGTGATCTTTTGATTTGGATTGTTCTGTGTTTTATTACATAAATTTAAAATTAATGTTGTAAAAACTCACCATATTGAAAAGAAATGGCAGAAATGGGACATATGACCTGATGAACACATGCATAATGAGTCATTATGTTTGGTTGAGTCAGTGTGGGCGATGTCCAGATGGTCTGCTGTGGGCTCTGTGCAGGTGTCAACAGGCAGACATATTGAAGGAGGCAGGACACCTCAAAGACATTAGAGGACACGCTGCAGAGGACGCATCTGTATTCTTTCTGTCCCTGTCTTTATCTTGTTTCCATATTTACCAAGTGCTCATTTAATTTTTGTAGATGTTTATGGAATTATGTATTTTGTCCTTATTTCTTCTTTACATTACTTCTTTCCCTTAAATTTTCATTCTTTTCATGGTTAGTTGCAGGAAACTGTTTCAGTTAATATGAAATCATGAAACACCTACTGCCAGCTGCCACTTCCAGTACATCTACTGTTGTTTTTACTAAACACCTGCACAGTCCACTTTATCAGCTCCACCTTCTAGTACCAGGTCGGACCCCCTTTTTCCTCCAGAACTGCCTTAATTCTTGGTGTGATAGATTCAACAAGGTGGTGTAAACCTTCCTCAGAGGTTGTCTCCATACTGACATGACAGCAAGGGGCCCAAAGTGGGCCAAGAAAATCT
>CM047987.1:3722571-3732575 GCA_026261665.1 Melanotaenia duboulayi | reverse complement strand
TTTACTTTTACCTGTTGTCTTTCTATCATCTCCAACCAGTCTGCCCATTCTCCTCTGACCACTGACATCATGACATTCTAGTCCAGACACCTGCTATTAACTGGATATTTTCTCTTTTTTAGACTTTTTTTCTGTAAGTCACTTAAATCCTCTTTCTTCCTCATTCTGATGCTCAGTTTGAACCTCAGCAAGTTGTTTTCACCATGTCTACAAGACATAATGTACTGATTTGCTGCTGTGTGATTGGCTGATTAGATATTTTTGTTAACGAGCAGTTGAACAGGTGTAGCTGATGAAGTGGACGGTGAATATAAATTTGGTTTATTTTAATAAACAAACAAAAAAAAGCAACCTGTGATCGGTTAAGGTTAGCATTAGCAAGAAGAATAGATGCAAAGCTTTTTTAGATGGGACATCAGTGTGTGAGAGTGCCTGTGAATGTCAGGTTTGGCTTGATGGAGCATTGCCATGATGATGCCAGGAAACAACACAAAACGCCATACGGTGCATGGCAGGGTGTGGCAGGCCGCCCTTGAGAGCTGGCAAAAGCTTGTACGGCGTCCTAGCAAGATAATCCATTGTAATCCTACATGAGGGAGTCGCTAGCTCACCAACATACCCACCATTCTTCCTTCTGTCCTTCCTTCTTTCTCTCTTCCGTTTCCATCTCTTGGGATTCTGGGATGGGGTGGGAATGGGGGTGGGGGTGAAGGAATTAGCATCTGTTACCACTCTCGTTCAGGTTAGCTCCTCTGAGGAGGGAGGGGGGAGAAAAGCCTCTAGCTGCTGTTGCATAGTGAAGCCTCAAATGAAAAACGACAAGGGACAACCCATTAGAGCTCCCTCTCTTTCCCTCTCTCCATCCCTCTGCACATCCCTCTATCTATCCCCCTGCGCTCATCTTCTCCTTTGTATGTTGGCCTACCCTCTAACCCTCTAATCTACACCCTCCTCTGCTACAGTCCCTCATTTTCACTCTGTGAATCGGTTTCCCTTCCTTTTTTGTTGGTTTTCTTTCTCTCTTTTCTTCCTCTTCCTCTCTGTCTTCATTTTTTCTCTTTTCCTTTTCCATTTCTTCGATTTTCATCCTCTCCCCTGCAGCCCACTCTGCTCTTTTTCTTTTACTTCTTTCTCCCTTTTCTCTCCCCACTGTATTCCCTCTTCTTTCTTCTTTCTGTTTTCTTCCCTCCACACTCCAAGTCTGTTAATGACACTAGAATAAATCCACAGCTCCCACTAGCTGACAGATAATTGTGGAAATGAAGAAAAAAAAAACATTTAGTTTGTTGTGTGTTTATTTATGAATCTCCTGCCGGCTCAGTCCTGAATTAATTCCTCCCCTTCTCTCTAAGGTGCACTTTTTCCTCCTTCAGTGGGACATAGAGGGGCCATTTGGTGGAAAGTGGTTTGGGCTAATGGAAGGACCTGGGATTAGGTCTTAAGATCATGAAAATAACTTTATTTCCTCACTAACTCTACTCTTGAATTAACATTATTATTTCGTATTAGGGAGCACAATCCTTAGAAGGCAAGTGATATAGGACATGGTTGAATGTTTTGATGGTAATAGTGTTATCATTAACAATTTATCAGTGCTGCATTTGACACCACATATCATAATATTCTGTTTCAGAGGCTTGTACATGTTATTTGGATTAAATGGAACACATTAACCTGGTTTAAGTCATTGTTATCTGTTATATCCCAGTTTGTTCATCTAAAGAAAGACTGTCACGCAGCTGAGTAAGTCATGGAGTTCCTCAGGGTTATGTATTTGGCCCCATACTTTTCACATTATATGCTTTCATAAGGCAATATTATTAGACAGTATGGCGTAAGTTTTCATTGCTATGCAGATGATGCTCTTCTATACGCGTATGACAGCCTCTTTGTGTGTTATGCAATCTACCGCCATAACTCCAGTGGCAAATCCTGTTGACCTTGTACTGCCTGCCGATTTGGATAGCGGCTTGGATAGCTGAAGTAGGGTTTGACCAGGACTAATCAGTTCGGTTCTACAAGGGCTGCAGTCCTGCAGGTTTTTGATGTTTCCCTGCTCCAACACACCTGACTCAAATTAATGAGTCATTGTGCAGAACTTCATAAGCTGTTAGATCCAGTTAATTTGATTAAGATGAATTAAAGCAGGTAAATAGTGAAACCTGTAGGACTGCGGGCCCTCGTGGAGCCGAACTGAGTTCCTGGTCTTAGACAGCAGCTCTCAGTGCTCCCACCACCACAGCCCCTTGTCTCTTAGTCTGTTAACATTAACTAGTGCAACGAACGTTACCCTTTGCACCACATTAAACTTGACAGCAACATGGATATGAAGAATTTAAAATTTACTGTGTTGTTGATTTCAGCCAGTGTGAAAGTCCTTTTAACCCCTTGATACCTGTGTGGAAAATTTGTGACACACCATTTCTGTTCTTTGTTTATTTGTTTTATTTTATTATTTCTTTATTCACTCTTATTTATGTCTTTATTATTTTTGTCATTGTTTATTCATTACAATTAATTTATTTGATTTTTAATTGTGGTTTATTTTTGTCTTTTTCTCTGTTTTCCCCCCTTTTTTTATTTCTTGTTCTGTCCCTTTCTCTCTTTCTTTTCCTGTCTTCTTCTGATAATGTCTTCCTACGTTTTGCTGTCTTCTTACGTTATGCATTCAAATGGCCGGTATGTTCATATCCATTTGCTTGTGTGTGATGTGATGCAAAAAGTAAAACTCAGCTACGAGGTTACGTGGTGTCTCGGAAGAAAAAGTTGTATATTTCAGTTTCACAGCCTCTGAACGCTGCTGGGCAGCAATGGTTCCAGAAATGAACATAACAGATGTCACTGTACCATTAAATGAGTCCAGAACGCTGAGTTTTAAGGTCAGAAAATTATTTAATGCATCTTTACATGATTAAAGACTTAAAAACGTGGATGACACTGATCGTGTTGCCTTGCGTTTGCTGGTCCAGACAACTGCTGCTCCCTGGATATTTTCTCTTCTTCAGACCATTCTCTGGAAACCCTAGAGATGGTTATGTGTGAAAATTCCCAGTAGATCAGCAATTTCTGAAATACTCAGCATATACGTATATATTCTGTTACAGATATACATCTATATATGTCCATATATCTATATCTATTGTGTCATAAACTCCCTGAGTAGGTGGAAATGAACTCTGGCTCTTTGTCCTCTCAGCCTCTCTGTTTGTTCTTCTTCATATCAGCAACTCTTTTGTGAAACAATTCTTCATTTTCTCCAGTTCTCCGTCTTTTTTTTTCTTTACCTTTGTCTTTCTTTATGTGAGCGTTTTCAACTCTCCAATAGTCAAACTCTCCCACGTTGCCATGGTTACCTCATCTACCTTGCAGCCAAACTAAAGAATTGCACTTAAATAAATATAAAAGAAAAATTAACAGATAGTAACTGAGTCAGTGGAAGCCATAAGAGTTCATGCAGCAGTTTTATATTTGTTTCATCTTTATTATCGTAAATGTCGAGAAGTTGCCCTTTCTTGTTTCCGCTATAACACAAGATTTGATGTGTGTGTGTGTGCTCATACAGTTCATGTGAATAGACAGATTTATATGATTCCTTGTCTGTCACGCAGTCTGCATCACATGACCTTGCCCTTTGCTCTGTGTGTGTATTGTAGTGTATGTAAGTGGTGTGTATGTCAGAAAGTCACATGGTTGCATGGTGGAGGACACGGTAATAACCCTTTGGGAACAGCGTGACCTGACCTTCATCAGGCAGCAGCAGCTCTACTTTGTACTGAGCTTGTGTCCTGGATGAACTTTAGGTTTAAATGGCGGATTATGTTTTTCAGCTTGTGGAATGTGGAAAAAACTTTTCTGTGGAACTAGAAAAACTTTAATGCTGTTCTTTTGGTTTTCACTATGAGTGTTTGACTGAGATATCTTTCCATGTGGCAGAGGTCAGCTTTTCATTAAAGATAAAAAGAAAAGATCATCCAAAGGTGTGTGCAATTCTCACAAAGCCCAATAACATCATTTCTTGAGTTTTTAAAAACTGTTTAGAAGCGAAAAAGAGTGAATCAAAGATTAAAAGATACTTTCTGACCCTGAATTCTGGACTTATTATACCAAAAGCCCCATTTCCACAATGGGATCTGGCCCAGGACGAGATGGTTTGGTGTTTAACGAACCCTTTTTATTACTTAGAACACAAATATAAGTATAGTTGATTTTGAAAACGAACAAAGTTCTAAAAATCTTCTTCCAAAAAACAGGGGAATTATGTATATATATATCTATATCTATATATATAGATATATATGTAAGCTGATTTTGAGTATATAAACCACTTTAGTTTTCAAGCTTTACATTTAGAGGCCGGCTGCAGGATGACCCAGGTGATATATAATGAATCACTCAGTCATCCTATCCGACATTCTGGTCCAAACTTCTTACCAATTAGTGGCAGCAAATTTGAAATTTAATAAGTTCAGCTATTTAACATCTATATTTTATATAAACTATTTTACATCCCGTGTCCAAAAACAGCAGTCACCAAAACATTAAACAACACAACATGCTGAAGTATACCTGTTCTTAAAAACACCCACGCTCATTTGTGTGTGTGTTTGTGTATTTCCAGGTCAGCTGATGCAGCGTTTTTCCTCCTCTTCCTCCCAGTAGGCCGTCACTTTAACGTGATTGACTGTCAAAGTCTTGGTTCACCTGTCCTGCATGTCTCTGCAGAGAATGATGTATGTGTTTGTGTGTGTGAGTTTCCTTGATGTGAGACGACACTTGCCCTCTTAAACAACCTCGGGCCTCCGGTGCCCCCTGGGACACGGCTCAACACTAAACACTGTCATGCATCATAGTCGCTGCACGGCTGCCCAGAGACTACAAGGAGGAGGGTGGGGTCATCAGTGGAGGATGGGAAAAGAAACATGGAGGGCAAAAACGTGCAGTTTGTTGGCAGAGGAACTGGACTGAATTATTCTTTATTAATCCCGGCAGCCCTGTGAGACTGCGTATGGAAAATGGATGGATGGATAATCCCGAGAGGAGAAATTACTTTTGCAGACAATGACGTGAGAAAGAAAGAAAGAAACAAGAGGTGGACTTAAACCTCAATCTGACCTCATTTATTGCTGAGTCATTTAAAAAAAACAAACTAAGGCTTCATATTACTAATGTGCATGTAAACATTAGCATGTGAAGCTTAAAATCTCTTCAAGTAAGCAACACGATCCATATTTATTACACCATTTGACCAAGTGAGTTCAGTTTGCATCACATATCGGTCGAAGAGCAAATTTAAAACTGGTGATCCATGGCTGCCGATGTCAAGACATAAACTATCATACCAGTCCTAGCTACTCGCAGGGTGGTGCTATACAATCTGCATGTGCTGCAAGGAGCATCAGTTCTCGATCTGCATCTTAGGTCTAAGAAAGGAAGCAATGGACTGCTGGATGTTCACAGAAATGCGAAAGAGAAGGTCATCTTCCTGTTTGAAGGTGTAAATAAAGGAAAAAAAGCAGAAATCCCTTCACTGTGTAGTGATGATCAGATGGAGAGATGGAGGGATGTGGAGGCAGTGATGGTGGTCTTTTTGCTGAGGGGGATTTGTGTCAAGGCAGCAGGAATTAGGTTGGCCCCCTCTCTCTCTGTCTCTCTCCACGCATTATTACACCTTAAATACTCATAAATACTCTGCCATGCTTTTCTATCTCCAGGTCTCTTGGTTTTCCTCTCATTTACTCCCTCTCTTTTCCCCCTCACCCCTCCCCATGTTTCAGATGTGACTGCGATGGTGAAGAATATGAAACGAGATACAGACCTGTGTTCCAGCATGTTTTTATATTCTATCCCAAACAAACATGAGAAATTTGGATATTTCCTGAACAGAATGGTCTCCCACTGCCTATCCCTTTGCCTCAGTATCTTACCCCTCCCCCTCCTATCTCAGTCCTCCCTCATCCTCTCCTCCTTCTCCCTCCATCCCCCTTCCAGCCATGACCCCCTCCTTCTCTCGCCTGCTCCTCTTCCCACTCTCCTCCTGACCTCTTTTCTTCTGCTCCTCTACCTCTCTCCACCCCTTCGACCCTTCTTCCTGTCTTCATGTTCACACATCTCTGCATCACTTTCTTCTGCTGTTTCTCCTCCCATAAGGATGAAGCTGAGATGGAGGTGTGTGATTGTTGCCAAATCATGATGAAACTTCCAGAACACTGAGGTGGAAAACGGAGGAATATGCACGGTTGCCAATCAAAATCCCTCAGTGGTCTCTTTTACTTCTTTCTTTCCTATCAAGCAAACTGTCAACAAAATGTGGAAATGTTCAGAAAATTGTTCCTTAATGTGAATTTATGAAGATTTTGGAGATCCCACCATCTACAGTTTATATTATCATCAAAAGACTCAGAGAATCAGGAGGAATCTCTGTGCACATGGGACAAGGCTGAAGGTCAAAAGTGGTTACCAGTTTGTATCATAACCTAATAGTTCAAAGTGTTGTTTGGTGAGCTTGGCCCCAACAATGAAACAATATGTTATACAGCAAATATCATGCCACGCATTAACTCTCGTTCTTCTTTAAGCGGTATATACCGTCTAATCAAGCAAAAGCAGTTTTAAAAGATTTTGATGTTTGAACACAGGTTCTTTACATGTCAATCTAACTGGAATTGAGGATCCACAGTAACACCAAACAAATGTAAATTCATCTTCCTGATCCCTCTCTGTGTCATTAATTTTACTCCAGAAGACACTGTGTTCTTGTAATTCAAACCCTTCCTTTGAAGCCACTGGGACACACCTGATGTGTTTGACAGTATTTCTGCTTCCATCTGAGGGGTTTTGCAGATATATACAATAGTGTCATCTGCATACATTTAGGTATTTCACAGCTGTCAGGTAGACACAATATTAATATTAATATTAATAAAGTATATGAACTTAAAAGAAGCCCAGAACAGAAGCTTGTGGAATTCCCATTAGACACGTCTGGAGAGTTGACAGGTTAAAATTAGTTAAAAACTAAGAGGTTGTTTCATCTGAAAAATGATGTGCTTCAAACCTATTTATGCCTTTTTTATTTTATTCACTGTCTACATTTAACTATCCTCTTCCTTTGTTTGCTTTTCTTGGAATTAATAAGACAAAGTAATTCAGTGTATGATTTACTGTGGCCCTGAATAATTATTTGTATTTATAAAAGAAAAGAAAAAAAGTGAGGTATTTTGCATTCAACACGACAACTTGTGGAGGTTTTTTTGGGTGATTTAGTTTGAGATCTGGGCAGAGCATCGGTTTCATTTATGAGCCCTCAGAACGAAGCGATATCTGCTTCACTGCACATCCATAGGTAATGCTCAGGACACAAAAAGATGTTTTCTTCTGTTTCTAAAAGACTGAAGAGATGATTATTTCTTCTTACTTATGTTGTTGTTTATCTTCCGAGAATTTAAACTGAAATGATGTTTCTTGAGAAATAATCACATCTTGGAGTAAATGTAAGAAATACAAAAGCAGAGGTTTAAAAAGGAAATAATGAAGCATTGTTTCAGCCTTGGGCATTTGCTCTAACGTAACAGAGCTGGAACATGATCAGAACTATATCAGAAGTTTGTGGTTGAAATGTTTAATGATAATACTGATGATAATATAAAGGAAGATGCCAGGATTTGTTGTAGTGGTCCAGATGAAGTGGGAGGACAGAGATTTGGATCATTATGGTGGTGATGAAGAAGCTGGTGTGTTGAGGTGGGGGAGGGGTCTCTGTCATAATGCAGCGTTTTGACTGTGAAATTGTCTAGTCAGGTGGCAGACATGATGGGGTTAATCAAATAAACAGACACTGCTCTCTCTGACATACACCACTCAGCTCCAAACATTGCCCTCCACTGTCTCTCTGTAATCAGACCTACTGCAGCTCCAAACCTCAGACTTTCAGATTAATTTAATAACTAAAAGACGAGTAGAAGAGTAACTGTTCTCCAAAAGAGCTTCAGTAATAATAATAATAGTTTCTTTCTTGCAATTGAATACTGGATTGTACACTGGAGCTGTTGTGTAATGTGAAATATGTAACAAGGTGTACCTAATAAATTGAGCAGTGAGTGTTTATTACAAGTCACCACAACATTTGACCATATCGCATATCAGCTATAAAATCTGGATTTATGATTATGCGATATCTGTTAGTCAGAGTAAGAAAAGAAGTCACTTCACCTTGCTAGTACCAGGTTGGACCCCCTTTTTCCTCCAGAACTGCCTCAGTTCTTGGTGTGATAGATTCAACAAGGTGGTGGAAACCTTCCTCAGAGGTTTTCTCCATATTAACATGACAGCATCACACAGTTGCTGCAGGTTTGTCGGCTGCATCCATGATGAGAATCTCCCGTTCCACCACATGAAGCACATAGACACCAACTGCTGTCCAGACAACTGCTGCTCTCTGGATTTTTTTTTTTCTCTTTTTTTAGACTCTTTTTCAGAGATGGTTGTGTGTGAAAATCCCAGATCAGCAGTTTCTGAAATGCTCAGAACTACAACCATGCCACGTTCAAAGTCACTTAAATCCCCTTTCTTCCTCGTTCTGATGCTCCATTTGACCTGCAGCAAGGTGTGTTGACCATGTCTACATGCTGCCATGTGATTGGCTGATTAGATATTTGTGTTACTGAGCAGTTAAAGAGGTGGACCTGAGAAAGTGGATGGTGAGTGTATACGCTGCAAAGTACTCTACGGAAATGTCAGACTCCTCCACTTTAAGAACCAGGATGAAGAAAAGCAATTTTCCACGAGATGTTATTATTTTTATTAATTAAATTTGACCTCGCCCTTTTCTTCGTTTCAGATGATTCATCATCAGAGAGTGGCAGTGGTAACGGCCTCCCTGCCCTGACCCCTCCCTCCTCGGCTGTAACGGACAGTGCCATCGTCAGGGAAACGGAGGTTGTCAACGGCAATGGTGGCTCGGCCCCGCTCGACTTCAGCAGGCCTACTTCTTCTTCTTCATCATCTGAGGACCAGCAGCCGGTAAACCTGAGTGACCCCGCACCTCAGCGCCTACCCCTGTCCACCTCGCACCTGCCCATCACCGTCTCCGCGGCAGCTGCAGCGCTGCTTGGCGCTCTGCATCCAAACGCGCCTGAGGAGCTCCGCCGGAAGTACCCGCTGGCCTCCAAACCTCCCCTGGCTCCACACCCGGCCCTGCCGCTACCACAGATTCCTCACACACACAACCCACTTATTCCAAACACACACTCCCAGTCACACACCACAGAACTTCGACTGGACCGAGATGGCAGGGACTACGGGAACAAGGTGAGGCGACACACTTTACCCTGTTCCTATCAAATTTCAGACTATCGTCCTCCATTTTTTAAAGCTCATCCCACACTCAATTTCTTCTCATAGACTGGATTTTAACTTTCCTACAAGTCACTGGAATCCAGGTGGAAACCAATACAGAAATGAAATAGAAAAAATCTTTTCTAAAGGGATATTATAAATCAGAGGTCTGAATAAATAACATCACTATAGATATGTAAAAAAGACGTATAAATTATAGATATAAAAAAGTTAGAACCAGTAAGAATTTCCAATAGCCACGTTTATTTCAGAGAAAATGATCCAGTTCATAAGTGCAACTAAATGCATTCAATCGAACATGTTTTGTTATATTGATTTTATTGATAATTTTTTAAGCAGGTGCTGAACAGCAACATTCTTTCAACGTTCTCTTTTCCAGCCTCGTTCTTCTCACCATCCAACCCGCCACATGTTTCTTCTTCCTCCTAAA
Source organism: Melanotaenia duboulayi (assembly GCA_026261665.1). Taxonomy (NCBI): domain Eukaryota; kingdom Metazoa; phylum Chordata; class Actinopteri; order Atheriniformes; family Melanotaeniidae; genus Melanotaenia; species Melanotaenia duboulayi. The sequence goes on along the minus strand of CM047987.1, from coordinate 3,722,791 downwards.
TGTTTAAATTTCTCTCCGTCACTGAATTTTTAAAAGATTATTATAAAAAATAAGTTTAGAAAAAAGCTAATTGGTATTGCAAACACGGTTTCTTCGTACTGAGCCGACACTTCTTAAAATATTCACCTCCTTTTAAATTTTCCCTTTGTTGTTAACTCACACCCCCAGAGTCAAGTGGCCCAAAGTGATGTCTCTTAAAGCTACAGTATACGTTTTTTTC
>CM047987.1:3703252-3718281 GCA_026261665.1 Melanotaenia duboulayi | reverse complement strand
AAACCACCAGTAAGCCTGCTGTATGAGAATGATGTGCTTTTATGGGTAAATCTGGAACTGTGAGATATTTAAGATCCAATGGAATCAACAACATCTCTCCTGATTCCCATCAGAACCCTGGTTGCAGTAATTTGGATCACCTGGAGACTTTTCAGAGCAAAAACCTGAAAACATTCAGTGAAATCCAGGAGAAGCTGGTTAGCGAATGGTTCTCCCCTCAGTTTTTCAGTTATAAAATATTTTCCTCTTTATATTCTGATTCCACAGCAGTACAGGTGACTGCGTCAAACAGTCTTCTGTAAAAATACTCCTCTATAAATGGGCTGTCGCTATAGAAACGTGCTCAAGTCGACTTCTAAAGTCAAGTTTCTTTTATTGTCAATTCACCATATGTAAAGTACATACAAAGAGAATCATCATAATTAGAATAATAATCCCCTAATCTGAGTACTGAAAAAGACAATTTGGCATAGACTCATCCCATCAGCTCTGTTAAAGAAACAGCGATCCAATTCACTTTGTGCTGGTTGCTGCCCTTCCTTATTCTTAAGAGGAAAAACTGCTTGTACCAGTTTAATTCATTTTAAATTCAGCTAGGTTTCATCAAATAAATCAAATAAATAAACTACAGGAGTTTTCTGGGAACATATTGTGTGACCATTTAACATGTAATAGGAAGTTTCATCTCTTCTCCACTGAACATGTGCCTGGCATGGAAAAGACTCTGCTGCCCCCCTGTGGTCACATCTAGTACTACACTGTGGCCAAGCAAAGATTCAAGACTAGATTACATTGTAGATTCAACTGTCTTGTCACAGGTACAAGACAACAACATGGAGGTTGTATCTAACCAGAAATGCATAAGTGCTAATTGATATATAGATATTTGTGTAGGAGTTGTAAGTCCAAGATGAGCTCTTTGGTTTTCTTTGTATTTAGTAGCAGGTTTTTAATATTACACACACAGCCAGGTGGTCCACTTCTCTCATGTGGGCCAACTTATTGTTGTCTCTGATGAAGCCAGTCACTGTGGTGTCACACACAAACTTGATAATGGTATCAACCCACGTCCAGGTCTGCAGTCTGAAGAGGGAGAATCACAGCTTGCCTGTACTGGATTAGGGTTGCGACACCTTATTGTTAATATTGTTATTAGTATTAAAAAAACAACATTCAATTAAATATAATATATAATAAAAATGTTTAAAAGTGCTGCTGTATTTAGTGCCTAAAATGAATTCCCCATTTTGCATTTATTCTTTAAGAAAGTCACGTTTTCAAACAATATTACACAGTTGCAGACTGATGCATACTCACTGTGTCTTCAGACCCGTCCAACTCCACCTCACCTCACCTCAGCCATGGCTGAAAACATCCTGGCCGCTGCGTGTGAGAGCGAATCACGCAACGCTGCAAAGAGGATGCGCCTTGAAGCCTACCACGTAAGTGTGTGTGTGTGTGTGTGTGGCCTAATTCTGTGCAGGACTGAGGGAGATTGCTGGATAATGTTGATGTTTTGTATGTGAACGAGTATAAATCACTGTCATGCTAAAACCAGAGTGAAATATTTTTGGTCTTTTTTGGGACACGAACATCAGCATCTGGATTAGTTGCAGTTGTTTTAGTGATTTTTATTGAGAGACCTGTAAAACATTTTTGTAAATCATGCTGAACCATCAGTCCCCTTATTACGTCCGCCAAGGCGGAGCTCATGTTTTTGGTGGTGATGGTTTGTCTGTCTGTCTGTTAGCTACATAACTTAAAAAGTTTATGGATGAATCTTGATTAAATTTCCAGGAAATGTCAGAAATGGAATAGGGAACAAGTGATTAGATTTTGAAGAGATCCAGACAGCTGTCTGGATCCAGGAATGTTTTTAAAGGATACTAAGTTCATAGCAACAGCTGTAAATGACATAATTTGTATTTAGTATCTGTGCAAACAGTGAAGTTGGAGTCTTTAATCAGAAGGATTGTAACTGGACTTAACAAATAAATGTCCCTGTCAACATGTCCACTTGTCAGGATGAGCAGATCTCTCTGGACAAGTCGTCCAGTGGTGGAGTGAGGGAGCCGGCGTCCCTCGTTCATTCTGCCTACTCCCTGGCCTCATCAGCCTTCTCCTCCCAGGACACCCAGCTCTACATCAATGGCGCCGGCCTCAGCTACGGTTACCGTGGATACCCGGGGCTGGGTGCTGCCATTCAACACCCCGTTTCCCTGACGACTGGAGGTACTACTCAGAGCAACGGTGAGGATAAAAGAAGCAGAGGGCAAAAGGAGGAGGAGCTTTATGGAGCTAGACATGATGTGCTGTGAAGGATGCAGTCAGTTTGCAGAGAGAGGAATGAAGGAAACATGGGTGTGAACGAGGAGAAGGTGGCGAAGGAGTTAAAACACACTTATAGTGATTTCAGTATTATATATATGAAAATTTACATAACTTTTAACGTTTGTCTTGTCTCATTGCTGAACAGGACACAGCAGCTGTTATCTGTGTTCAGTCATCTATTTATTCTAGATGGTTTTCATCACAGTGGATATAAAAATTTCACACCCCTGTTAAAATTCCAGGTTTTAATGTTAAATTATGGGAGCACAATGAATAATTCCAACCTTTTCTAACTTTTAATGTGATCTATAACCTGTACAATTACATATAAATTACAATTAATTAAATTACATTACAATTAAAACAATCAAATCTGTACAATAAGCTATGTGTACAAATGTGGACACCCCTTAGGGCACCTTCACCCTCAGCGTTGAAACATGGCAGCCCAGTGCTCTCTAATAAATCTTCTAAAGATGGGTCAAATGCAGAGCTGACTTTCCCAATTGGTATTAACACACTAAAACTTCAAATAAATTAAATTATTGCAGCGGACCAAAAAGCACCAGTGTTAACCTACCCTTAAACTAATACTGTTAGCACCTTTTGATTTAATCCCAGCATTTAGTCTTCTTTTTAACCCCAAATAAAGTTCAGCTGTCCTCATAGGATCTTCCTGACATTTCCTCAGTTTCCTGCTGCAGCAGAAGTCAGGAGAGGGTACACAAGCATTTCCACGGCATCAGATATACCATGGAACACGGTGAAGACAGTCATTAGAAAGTAGAAAAAAAGATGGGTCAACAGGGACATTACTAAAACTTCTCTGGGCTGTGGGGTAGGGTTGAAGATGGAAGCCTTTTCTGACAAAGATAAACCATCACAGCCCGGCTACAGTTTGCTCAACATAAAACACCAAAAGTAAACAAGCATTAAAAAAAGTAAAGTTCCCAAAAGCATGTGGGGAAACATGTTCCAGTCGGATGAGATGTGAACTTTTTGGCTACTGTCCTAAAAGAAAATCATTTTGCGTCACCAAATCACACCATACCCACAAATAAATGTGGTAACGTGGAGGCAGTATCATCAAATTAAGCTTCATTTGTATGTTGTTGTGACAACAAAGTCATCTCAAGGCACTTCACAGACATAATCCTAGCTAGTTCATTGTGATCCAGTTGAAACAAATTCACATATGTGCAATTCATAATAACCATGTTCATACGATTCATAATAAAAGCAGCTGCCTAGCTAAGGAAGCCCAATAGATTGTATCCAGTCTTGTCTTTAATTCAGTCCCCCATCCTGAACTTCCTCGGGACGGCAGACGAGCGTGGACAGTCGTGCTTTGGGGTTCTTCATCTGGAACTGGGGGTTTAGTCAAGTTGGAGAGAAATATGAGCAGTTTCAAATACCAGTCATGATTGGTCCAAAACCTTCAGGGCAGTGGGCTGAAGAGTAAGTTCACTTTTCAACACAATGACCCCTACAGACTCCCAGTCTCAACAAAATTCCAAAGTTTGGGAAAGGCCCAGTCCGAGCCTGGAATATCAATCCAAACGTCTGAATGGTTTGGACAGGATTTGAAAGGAAGAGTTTGCAAATGTTGCCAGTTTAGGTCAAGAATATTTTTACTATTTAAGCTCACGTTCACGCAGTCAACCAGCCTCATGCTTGCTTGTGTTTTACAGTCATTACCAGAGGGTTCCACTAGGGGGAGCATTGGTGCTGGATAGGCTGGATAGAGTTGCTGATTTTGTAGGATGTAAATATCCTGTAGATATACACAAATGAACATGGTCTAAAATGTTTCTTTCTTCTTTGTTTTCACCAACCCATCACTGGATCTGCTTTCCTTTCCTTTGTCCATCCCTGTCTCCCTTCATCATTCCTCCTCTATCTTTAGGCCCTACAGACCTCAGCATGAAATCTCTCTCCTCCAACAATATCAGTAACTCCTCCTCTTGCACCACCAACAACCTGGGGGGACGGGGCAGCGGAAACGGTGGAGGAGGCGGGGCTTCGACCCAGCTCAGCCAACCGGAGATCACGGCCGTGCGTCAGCTGATCGCTGGCTACCGGGAGTCAGCTGCCTTCCTGCTTCGCTCCGCCGATGAGCTGGAAAACCTCATTCTGCAGCAGAACTGATTAGAAACGTGTAGGAGAAAACACACTCTCTCTTTCACACACACAGGCTTACCATCATGTTTGTGTGGTTTCTGCCTCCCCCCATCCCGGCTTACCAAGGCTCAACACCAGATCTCCTTTTTGTTTTTTTCTCTTCCCTCCTTCAATCAGGGTTTGCTTCTCCACTCGAACTGTGGCCACTTGGACTTTCTTTGGAGAATAAAGTTGTAAACTGTGACAGATGGGGGAGGCGATGACTCCCCCCCACCCTGCCATGTTCAGAACAATCCCACAAAACCTCAATCCACCGATTCTGCCTGAGGAAAAAACTTTATCTTTTGTTTTAAATGGAGCAGAGCATCGAAGTTCATCTTCTCCTCTCTGGAATCACCTCAAAATCAGCGCTGAGGATGGAGGACGAAGGAGAAGCAGAGGGAAGATTGTTGATTCTGCTGCTGTCGCTTCAGAGAAGACTTTGCCCACTTCTTGGTTGAAAAGTGAGGTTTTTTTTTGTTGTTGTTTTTCTTGTAAAGCTCGGGGAATTTGGATCGACGGATGCCCCCAGATGGCGTTGTCTTATGATCATTACAAATTAAAATAATAATATATGGTGACTCCTTGAAGCTGTTCAAGAAATGACGCTTTTGATTACATTTTTTTTTTCTTGTTTTTTATTTTGCGAATCCAATGAGCAGTTTTTTATGTTTAAGACTTTTTTTCCTTGTTTTTTTCTGACTGAAAGAAAAGTGGCTTGATGTCTTTAAAGATAGCACTAACTACGAATTCTGAAGGAAATGAATATAACTGGAAACATTTTTTTTGTGCTCGCTTGTATATAAGCTCTCTGTGTCCTATAGCACTTTCCTTTAAACCCCCTCACCCCCCTCACCCCTTTCACCCAGGGAGCAACTCGCTACTTATGCAGACAAGACGCCATCTTTACCAGGAATTACCTCAAATAAGACCTGCCAATTAATTTTTCCTTTCCGTTGTCTCATCTGCGCTCTACATTCCCACCAGAAAAATGTCTTCTAGGCGTCTGGACTTGGGAAAGATGATGTGAAGTGGGTGGGGGGGATCCAACAACGTCAGAAACAATGATGCATTTGGAGGACTGAGGTTGAAACTCTTTCTCTGGTTTGTGTGGGGTTGTTTGTGTGCTGCTGTATATAAACCAGTTCATGTTGAAAACTTGAAGAATCAGAGCTGAAGGTGGCAGGAGTGCATTTCACTTGGAGATTGCTTTCTCCTTAAAGTGGGGGTGAGCATGTATGTATACGTGAAATTGCTGTTCCAACAGAATGGCGACAAAGATCTGTCTGCACTGACCAACTTATGGGGACTTCCTGTGGACGTGGGGACGGTAATTTTGTCCATTGATCTTTTATTACAAAAAAAGGTTAAGACTTGTTTGTGTGTGTGTGGGTGTGTGTGTGTGTGTGTAAGGGGGATGGGAAGGGACATCTGGCAGGTCAAATGAGGCAGTTTTACCTCTTATTTTCTTCTCTTTACAAATGTTGATGTACCTCAGCATCATTCTGTTCAAATATCCTCCCCTCCCCCTCTCACTCTTCTTTACATTGGACCTACTCTGCACACCTCTTCTTTGTGGACCTAAACATCCTCCTCCGAGTCCTCCCGTCCTGGGTCCATCCCAGGTTTCAGAGGATGAGGAGGACAGCTCTTTCTGTCTGTGTTTGTATGCTTAACTCTGAGATGGCCATTGCTATTGTTGAAAGTGTTACGCTTATTATTACTATGGTTATTATAATGAACTTTCATGTTGCTGCTGCTACTTAAAAACCGGACCTTCTGCCATAGACCTCTAACCTCAACGAAGCCGGGTGTTAGCTAGCCGTAGTGCCCTGTGGGAATCCGACCAACCAACCAGCTTCCTGCAACCACAACTGAACAAACTCAACAATGACTGGATATTTACCAGGAGAAGCCAGTGCAAACTCTTCCTCCTTTTTTCCTCCGCCCCACACTGGTTGGTTGGTTCTTTGTTTTGCTTCATAGGGCTCAGTTTATGTTGTGTTTGTGACTTTCTAACTGTGAAGCTGTATTTTTTCCCATCTCATTTCTTTTTATCCAATTTCTCCCATATGTTTTTTTTTATCCTGCGGAGGATGTAAGGAGGGGTGCATTGTGTTGTGTTAAACCTTCACCACAAAAATCAAGCCAACAAGTACAAACTTCAACCTCTAAAGGAGGCACAGTAGTCCGGTGGGGAACTTGGATCCATGGTGGGCTGGGCTGACATGATTTATTTCCAGATGAACTAAGTCCTAAATTGGGTCAGGTTCTTTATTTGGCTCTTATGTAAATATTTTGCATTGACTTGAAGTTCAGGACTAGCAGCAGCTTAAGCTAGAAACATGGAGTTTGATTTAAAAAAATAACCAGCTAACAGTGCCTCTAAAGCTAGCTTGTTGATTTGTTTGAATAAAATAGACAAAGGGGGGATTTTGCATTTAGAGGTGACTGTAAGCAGGCTTTTGAACGGAGCCAAGCTAAATGTTTAGGCTATTCCTGTTTCTAGCATATGCTACGCTAAGCTAACTGACGCTAGCTTCAAACATAAGCTTCAGACAAGATCAGCAACAAACATCTAATCATTGACTTGGCAAGCAAGCTTATTATGAATATTATTATTATTTAAAAAAATCTCTTTGCAAGAGTTTTAACATTGGCAACTAGTCTAGTTTTCAGCAGCATTGCCTGGATTTGACTTTTGGTACAGTCGTCACAGAAATGTTCCTGAGGGTTGCTGGTGTTTCCTTTTAATTTGTTTGCTTGTTTGTTTGTTTATTTTTGCAATGCACTTGATAATCATAACACTCACCAGTCAGCTGGTTTGTGTTTGTGTGACCGTCTGTAACCAGCAAACACACATTGAATGATGAACCCAGTCCAGCTCCAGAGTGCATGATCTAGATTCATTCAGGAGTCGCATGTTCAGTTTACCCACAAACACAAAACCTCCAAATCTCTGCAGTTCAGTCAAGTTTAGTTCAAACTGGTTTAAAAGACTGAATTTGAACATTTGCTTGTTTTTATTATTTATTTATTTTTCTTCTTCATCAAGGCAAATCTGTTTAAATGCCCTTATCACTGACTGACCGACAAATATAAAAAAAATGTGCATAAAAAAAGAAATCCAGTTAGAAAAGGAATTATTTTACTAACACTCTTGTTTATTGTCTTTAAATTATTCATTCATTTATTTATTTTAACCATGACGGAAAACAAAACCTCAGGATGCAGGAGATGTTTGAAAAATACAATAAATATATAAATTACGACAGTAGAAGCTGAAATATGACTGAACATGTATCTGAAATGTAAACTTCTACTAATTTAAAGAAACTCATTAAGTGTTGAGAGTTTCATTAATAATCTCTTTCATTAATCAGAATATTTAACTAAAAACATCTGAAACCCACAATTATTGTCCCTCTGTTGTTGCACTCTCAGGTGCAGATGGTGGTCCACTCGGCTTGTTTTTAGCATCAGTGGTTCAGCAGGACGACATGATTCACAGACACGTTGCATCCGAACATTACGAGCAGCTTAATGAACCACAGCTGAACCTTCACACACAGAGGCTTAATGCTACCGAGACATACCGCTTCCACCTGGGGAAAATACAAAGAGACAAGATGCTTTTTCTCAGTTTTTCTGAATTACTTAGATATTTTTTAAAAATAGAATTATTTTTATCCACTTTTGAGACTCAATGAGAATTTTTAAAAATATCTCATTAATTCAGATAAACTGAGACATTGTATTTCTAAAAATTTATCTATTTACTCATTTATTTGTAAAAATGATTTCATTCAGAAAAACTATATATATAATTAAAAATTTAAAAATAACATGCTTCTGTACTCTCTGGATCTCCAACGTACCATTTTCAGTATTTTCCAGCCAGCATGTTAACGTGGAGGTTGCGAAATGAGTCTTTGTCATTTTGCATTATAGAACAAACCTTTGATAATTTCTGACGATGCAGTGAACCGTTTGGGAATGTGTGCGGATGTGATCCGGACTCGTTCACAATGTGTGACCGTTTTCCAGAACGCAGGAGCATCAAGTGCTTTTTGTGCTCTGGTGTCAGGATTCATTATCTGCATGTGAAGGCTGATGACAGATTTTACATGAAAAAGAAAGAAAAATTGTCAGTTGGAGCGACAGTTATGTTTCTCCTGTAGTCTTCATAAGAGCTGCAAGAGTTCCTGGATTTTTTCTTTCATAATTTCTTTTTCCAGCAACCAAACTGTCCACATTTATTTTCTGAGCATGAAAGCAGCAGTTTTTATGTGGCTCTGACACTTGTGTGGAGGCTTTTTTTTTCCACTTCATCCCTCCCCGTGTTACTCCTCCCACTTTAAGTTTGTCTGCTTAAAACACCTGGATGTCGTCCCAGAAAGGCTGACGGTAGCAAACACCGAAGCACTGACTTCACAGGTTTCTGAAGTCATAAAAATCTGTTACCAGGAAGCTTGTTGGTTTATGTCTGTAGTCGTCCTCTGAGAAAAGGTTCCTCCATGTGTTTGTGAGCCAACATCAGTTTACTTCAAATCTGAGCAGCTGCAGAACGGCACCATGAACGAAAAAACAGCCTGCTGCTCTGTAAAGAATAATAAAATATAGCAAATGACAATCTGTAGAGAGGTGTAATTTGCTCACTGTTTGACTTCAGTTTCTCCTGCCTGCTATATGCAGTGGGACCAGCCCCAATTCAGCCATGATCAAAACATTTAGACACCAAACCTCCAAAGGCCAAACTGTCTACACATTTCAATCTGATTTCTATTTTTTTATTATTATTATTATTTAGATATGTTTTGTGATAAAAGTTAAGATTTTTTTTTGTACCCCGTCATTTATTCTGTATGCTTGAACTGTACATTCTACAAAAACTGGACCTGACCGGCATCTCCAGAAACCTGCAGGGTTTAAATTCTGTCAGGTGGATCCATTTTTTTCCTCCTGATGCTTCTTCAAAAATTATGATCAAGCATTTTGCACATTCAAAGTATTAAATGCATTCGAGGTTCTGCAACAACAACACTTGCTTCTTTAAATCTGGTTTTTATCTGTGCAAAAAGGGAAATATTTTAATATTTAGCTAAATATTTTGGACATTCTTATCATTAGGCTGTTTGTACTGGAGAATGGTGACCAAAACAAAAGTAGTATTTTCTCAGAGATTGAAGGTTTCAGGGAAAGATGTGTAGTACACATGCAGCCAGAACCAAACTAAGAATCACCAAACGCTGACGGAGATGTTTTTGACAGACTTCTGTGTGTCTTGGTTCATTTTATCTGAAAAGATAGATTCTTTGTCCATGATTCTGCAGCTTGTTAGATAAAGTAGGGCAGGGATATCCAGTTCCAGCCCGATCGGGCCACTATCCTGCAGCTTTTCAGTGTTTCCTGCTCTGATGCACCTGATAAATATATCTCCACAACAGCTTGTTAGATCTGCACAAGCTTGTAAATGATCCATTAAATTCAGCTAGGTGTGTTGAAGCAGGAAACACTGAAAACCTGTTGGATGGTTGGACGTCTCTTTTCCCAAAGCTAATGCTCCAGGGAAGTTTTTTCCTGCTCCAAACGTTGACGGAGATGTCTGTCAGGTCCAAGCCAGTGATTCTGCATTTCTTAAACTAGTCTCAAAAAATGGATTTTTTGCGTTTATTAGTAGCACGTGTGCAGCTACTAAGCTACTGTAAGAAAAGAAAAAAAAACTTTTACTATATAATTTTTCCACTGGTGCTTTAGATTCCTCTTTGTTCCTCCAGATTTTCAGCATCATTAGTCTGTGTCTCTGTCTCCTGACTTTGTACCGGACTCCTGATTGTTTGGACCACCTCCGCCGGGCCTTTGTACCTTCAGTCAGAACCAATGTGAAACCTGTATTTCCCTCCTGATTTGACTCAGTGAAAGTGTGATGTTTACATGTACAGATTTTTTAAATTCTTTCTGGTTTGATTTTTATTTGTTTCGTTTCCTCTCATCTTTGTACCCCCACGCCCCATCTCCTTTTATTGTCCGTCCCTGTTTTCTGTTTATCCGACTCCTTCCTTCCACTCTGAAGGGAAATGGGACTGTGTCTATCAGCAGAGTTGACATTCTGACCTTCACTTGATCACTTTTGGTTTTGTTTTTTTACCCCCCGTCGGGATGTCGTTTCTGAAATGCTAAATGTGCACCTGTGTTCTACTGAGGGATGCTAATGGTGCGACTAATCAGAAGATGTTTCATAGAAGAAAACGTCGCCCAGCTGAGGCGTCCCTGTATGATCTAGTTGTGTTTTTAGGGAGGGGAGAGAGTTGTGTGTTTCTTTGGCTCCTGGAGGGGATGTAAACCCTTGAGACCTCTGAAGTTAACTCCACAGCACACAAAAATCACAGTGGGGCCACAATGACCCTCCCCGGATTTAACCCGATCCGGTGGAGCGGATTCCTCAGTGAATGATAAGCCATTAAAGACCCGGAGTGTTTGGGTCTCTTAGTCTATTAGTATATTTAGCAAAACTTAAACTACAGATGACAAAACTCAACCTCAGGAAATTTAAAAAAAAAGAAAAGAAAAAAAGGACATTGCTTTTGTAAAAAAGTCCAACTGAAGGCCCATTTCCCTCTCTCTTTGATACCATATAAATTCTATCAAAAATTCTTTTTATATTTATTGTGTTTATTATTATATCGACCTTTTTTCCAGTACTTGTGCTTAAATACTTTGATTCTTTAGAAAATGTTGATATTTGTGAAACAATCGAGGAAAAAAAAAAGAGATTAAAAAGAAATCTAGGTTTGTTTCTTGTTTGTTTTTTCTGTTAGTTGGCGACATAAGAGCGGTCCGGGCGTGTTGGCTTTGCCCGACGATGAGAACATATCACTCTGGTCCATAACAAAGAAACCAATAACTGAAAAATTGAGCTTTCTTTTTGTGTGATGTCACTGCTAAGGCTGAAATGTTTCTGGAATTTAAAAAGAAATGTGACTTCTTAGTTTTGTTCTTTTGTTTTGTTAACTCCTGAGCTGTACGTCACGAAGCTAAATATACTAATAAAACTGTGTGCTATCTATCAAACATGCTTCCGTGGTTTGTTCTTCACCTGAAGAAGATTTCTGGAGAACAGAAACATTTAACATTTCTTACTCGGCAACTGCAACCAAACATCACGTCTCAGATGATTTCTTAAAGCAATTCAAACCACATTTTTTCCTCTTAGCTTCTCACATCCATCTGTTAAAGTCTGTTAAATCTGATCCAACATCTACTTCTGTTGAACTGTCGGCTACAGGAATGAATTACAAACCTCTAAATTCAGCGGTTATTAGTCCATCATTGACCATGAAAACTTTCATCTGTTTATTGTCTGTTTAGTTATATCTCAATATGTAATATGTAAAATGCTGCAACACGTTATGTAAGGTTATTTACACATAAGATGTAACTGTTGGAGCGTGGCCGGTTCAAGCCTTTATGGGCCTCCAAGCTGAATTTGACTAGGGAAAATTTTCAAGATGCAAAGTTTGTCTCGCCATTTCAGCTTCTGTCCACTTCTAACTACAAACAAATGCACAGCATAATTTTTTTTCGTGTATATTACCGTCACATTTGGTGCAGGAAGAACTAACACCCTGGATAATATCAGACCTTTAATGTGCTCTGACTTGTGGTGGATAAAAACTGTTTTTGGTGTGGGTCAGTTAATTTGTGTGACATCTCATGATGTCTATTTTTGTAAAAAGTTGTAAAAAGAGACCTGAGGCATTGCTGCATATACACAAATGTGTGTGTGTGTATATATATATATATATGTATATGTATATATATATATTAGGGCTGTCAAAAATAATGCATTAACGGAGTTAATTTTATTAATTGCGTTAATATTTTTAACATATGCGTGGCATGACAAGCCCCATACATCTGTCATTACTCTGTTATGATGGCAGGACATGGAGAGTGAGATGGAAAAGATAAGACAACCTGCACTAATCCTGCATTCTTTTTTAAACTTACCTTGCACCATGCTGACCTTGCTGTCAGTGATCAGCTGATCGGCTTTTCTCTCTTGTTGGGTTTGTTAATCATTTAGCTGAGAAGGAGAAAACTAGTGGTTCATGGTTTACACCGTCACATATTTACCCAAAAGTATTGTTTCTGGCAGGACCTTCACTAACACAGCAGCTGGCTGGTGTTAGACAGGGTTGATCATTCAGATATGCAGGGGCAGGTTTAGAAAAGTTTTAATGGGGGGCCAGGCAGGGCCACTGACCAGGAAAAGGGGCCAGAAAAGAGACTGTTTTTTAGGTCTAGATTTTATGAAACATTNGCAGAAAAGAGACGTTTTTTTAGGTCTAGATTTTATGAAACATTTAACTGATTACTACAACTAAAGTCTAATTAAAAAAAAGAAAGAAAAAGAAATGTGTAAAACAAACAGCCAGTGATGTAATTTATCAGCAGGTGTTTACTTTAGGTGATGCTGCTGTAGGACTTTTATCATGGCTGAGTGATAAAATAATAAAATTAAGGATAAAAGGCAAAACCTGTTTTTATCCAGATCATCAGTTTTATCAGAGTTTCTTCAGTGTTGGTTGTTTAACTCATGACTGGTGCTTCAGTCATCACATCTGCTGGTTTATGACAGAAATGATCACCGTGGAGATGGTTGCTGAGATGATGCTGTATGAATTCTGAATTATGATCTAGTACATTGTAGAGATGATGTAGAACAACATATAGAAGTTTATTACATGCTGCATTTACTGACCCTTGGACATCTGACGTTTACCCAAGAGAAGGTCAGTTAACACTAAATATATGTAGCATCAGTTCTTTCTGTTGATGCAATGCAGTAAAAACAGGCAAATTTTAGGCATAGTCGCAAATAGTGATTAATCATGAACGATTTGAAAGCTGTGAATAATCTGATTAAAGCTTTTAAGCTAAAGTCTAAATGTTTTGATTTAATCATTTAATCACAGCTTTGATATATGTGTGTGTGTGTATATGTATATTGTGTGTATGTGTGTGTGTATGTACAGTTCAGCAGCCACATTTACACCCCCCACCTCTTTTCTGTCGCAGCCTCCTTCAACCTGCTGTTCTGTGTCAGAGGCTGGACATTGTGCGTAGCACCGAACCCAAACTTTTTACGCACCGGCCCGCTGCCTCTCCTCCACCTCCATCTTTTCTCCCGGTTTAACACATGAACATCTTCAGCTGCAGCGTTTCCTTTATACACACCAGATTACGATGGATTAGCTCTTTCTCTGGAGCCATGCTCTCATTCAGGGCTAATTTTGGGTCGAACCGCCGAGTCCTTGCAGGGAACCGATCCGGCTTGTTTCCGCATTCCCGCAGCCGCCGTGCGCACTGCAGGCGCGGAGCTAAGATCCACGATGTGAACAGAAAAAACCGGTTTCTCCGGCTTATCTCCCCAACTAGCGCAGGCGGGTCATTATGTTTGACGGCAGAGGCAGAAAGGTAACCCAGAGGACAGAAAGACTGCTAGCTGTGGGCTTCGACGGGCCGTTTTCGGTGTTTTAATTAAGCCTGAAGCGCGTCTTTCTGATCGGTAACAGAATTAGAACAAAAGGCGGCCGCGCGCGCCCCTTCATGTCCCGGGATGGAGAGTTGCTGTCGCTCCTGTATGCCGTGTTTAGATGGGCTATGGAACTGCATATGGCCCGACATTCGCTATCCGAACATCCCCAACCACCACAACCATGTCATCGCGAACCCGGGGGCCCATGAGGCTGAGATCCGCACCGTGTCCGGCGACATCCGCATCCCGTCGCCCAAGAAGCGGCCAGCGCAACTGTATGCGGCGCTCTTCGATTTCGAGGCTCGAAGCGACGAGGAGCTGACAGTGAAGGAGGGGGACAAGCTGTCTGTGATCGAGAAGAGAGGGGAGTACGTGCTGGCCAAGAAACTGACCGGGACCCTGGAGTCCGGACTGATCCCGGCGAATTACGTGGCTCTGCTGCAGGACGAGTTCGCCAAACACAAGTGAGTGTTAACAGTCCGCGTTCATAGCTTTTCTTTTCTTTTCTTTTGTTCTCTTCTCTCTCTCGCTCTCTCTCTCTCTCGGTCTTTTCTTTTCTTTATGTTATCCAAGGATCACCTGATCATTGTGTCCTGAGAAACTGGGCTACAGTCTCTATTATTATTTCTGATGGGTCACACTAATTTAGAAGCAGACAGAAAAGCTACAGACTGATACTACAAACAGAAACTGCACCGATACCTGGACTCGTCATCATCCTGCCTAGGTCCTGGGAGAGACATTTGACACTATAAATAAAAAGCTGACAGTGACCAAAGTTTGACCTCTGTACAGATCCCATGGATTCCAAAACAGTTGTTATGCTGTGGAAAATGTAAATAAAAACAGAATGCAATGAATTACAAATATCATCAACCCATATTTTGTTCCCAGAACATTGTGTGGGATCATGAAGAGACATTTTATCATCTGATGGAAACTATGAGCTGATAGTGAATCGGATGGCAGCAACACGTCTGTAAACAGTAGTTCCAGG
>CM047987.1:3667687-3684931 GCA_026261665.1 Melanotaenia duboulayi | reverse complement strand
CTTTTCTATTTCTTAAACATATTTTACTTTTTATTTAATTTATTTAGATATATTTATAAAATATTTATTAAAAACTGTTTTCATATTTGTGTAATATGAATTTTCTATAAAAATATGGCTTTATCAGTTTCTTTTCCTGTTTATTGTTAAAGAAAATTTGGTGATTACAATATATGTATGTACATATATATTCCACAGTGAGTGGCAGTGTATTGAATGACTCACTGATGTCTACTGAAGTGACAAATTTACTAACATACCGTCCTCACCCATGAATGTTGTAGAAAAGTGTAGAAGTGTAAGAATTAAAAGTAAGCTGTGTCGTCTTTGTGCAGAGGGAACTTTTCGACATGGAGCCATGGGAGAGGCCGCGGGAGGAGTTCAAACTTCAGAGGAAGCTGGGAGAAGGACACTTTGGAGAGGTGTGGGAGGCCGCCTGGACCAAAGAGAACAAGAAGGTGGCCATAAAAATGCTGAAACAAGGTAGAGATGCTGGTGTTTAAAAAGCTGTCCAGAAATGTTTCCATACTAGCCCATATTTTTTCTTTTACAACAGACAATGTAGGAAAAAAAATCCTTCTGCACAGTCAGGTTTTGTTATGGCTTGAATCCACTGGCAGAACATAGCTGACACCACTGCAGTGACAAACAAAGCATGACATGCATACGAGAAAAGCCTGAAGCTTTCAGCTAAAGGGGGCAGTGACAGACCAGATTTGCAGCATTATGGGCTTTGAACAGACTGACATCAGCTCATATCAGATAGCACAGTCATCTGGGTGTGTTGGTGCATCCCTTGCCAAAAAGATAAAAAAGAACCGGAAAGCTATCTTTCTCGGATACTTCCAGGAAGGTAATGTCGGGAATCAAAGATTTAAAACTTGTTTTTTACTCTTGTACAGTGGACAATAATCTCCCTGTGAATTCCAGTGCAGTATTGGAGGTGGAGTTGTGTACCTTACTGAGATTTATTGTAACATGGCTGTAGGAATGCTGTGGCTGAAAGGGAACTGATAAAGATGGAAGCATTTATAGGGTTAGCTGAGTTATGCAGTTCAGTCAGTGTGCCAGTCTTTTCCTCTTACTGATCAATACAGGAATAGAGAAATTTACAGGCATCCAGCTTCTTCTGCGAGTGTTTGGTCATACTTGCTTCTTGGACCCAGGCTGATGCTTCCCTGGAGGTTGGGGAGGGACTGGGGGGTTGGGAATGGTGGAGGTAGCTTAATGCCTGCAGAGACCAACTCCTTCATATGGTTGTGAGTTCCACTTAAATACCCAATCATGATGCTAACCTGTTTCCAGTTAACCAGTTAACCTGCAGAATGTTCCAAACAGGTGTTCAGTTTTGTTTGTTGAAGGAGTGGATTTATAAGTCGAGGACGCTGCAGGTTTGAAACCTGGTCTTCACTCAGCTTCACTCTGGTCTTGTTGCAGAAATCAAATGTAAAATGAGTGAATATTTGAACATGAAATATTGGGTCTTTGTGGTGCATTCACTTAAATATAGGCTGAGAAAGATTTCTAAATCACATTTTCAGGTTTTATTCACACATTGTCTCTACTTATTGGAACTGGGGTTCGTACACAGAAGTGGAACTTTTCTAAAAAAAATAAAAAAGACAGATTTGATTATAAACAGAGAGTGAGGAAAAAAGACAACATTTTGTGTTTCTCTTCTTCTGCTCCAGAGGACACGAAGCAGGATGAGTTTGTGAAGGAGGTTCAGGCGCTGAAGAGTCTCCATCATCCTCGGCTCATCCAGCTGTTAGCCATGTGCTCCAGAGGAGAGCCAGTCTACATTGTGACTGAACTCATGAGCAAAGGAAGCCTCAAGTCGTACCTTTCCTGTGAGTGCTCAAACACACACACACACACACACACAGAGAAATACCTTTGCTGCACTTCCACCTGAATCAATCAAATAAAAAGAGTCATAAAAGTGAATCAAAGTCCTTCTGTATCTGGAACACATATTATCTGTGTTGCAGAAGTGTTTCGTTTTGTTTTTAATCTCCTGTTTCTGAATTCAGACAATGTTGAGGCTTCAGTATGAAAGGAGGGAAAGAAAGGCAGTTGATGCAAGCTTTTCGTTGGTTTGAGGACTTCAGCCCCTCCAACATGTTTGGAAATCCCTCAGAAACAGAATTTAGGCCTTAAATCTTTTCTACTTAAGTCCAAACGAAGCAGGGTTATAATCTGTGTTCTGGCAGCTCCTCTAAGGAGAGAAAAAGCTTTGACCTCATACAGAAGGCTTTAATCACAAGGTGTACTATGAGGAAGCATGCAGGAGCTGATTCAGCATATTTGTGCTGCTGTATGTCAGTCAGCATGTTTTACTCCACATATCTGCTTTCTACATATTTACACTCATCACCCACTTCATCAGGTCCACCTTCTAGTACTGGGTTAGACCCCTTTTCACTTCAAGACTGCTTCATTGTTGGTGTGATAGATTCAACAAGGTGTTGGAAAAATCCCTCAGAGGTTTTCTCCATACTGGCATGACAGCATCACACAGCTGCTGCAGGTTTGTCGGCTGCATCCATGATGAGAATCTCCCGTTCCACCACATCCCAAAGCTGCTCTACTGGACTGAGATCTGCTTACCTCTGTATAATGTTGGGTTTGTTTTTCCCCCTTTTCCAGCAAATTGCTGGATTCTCCAGCAGATTTTCTTGAGTTCCTCTGACTGAAACTCAGCCTTACTTTAAATACTCAGGTTTTGGGGGACTGTTTTTTTCCAACAAAGCATTTAAATAAAATGAAAAAATCTGATTCCAACATGATGTTATACAATTTGGCAAAATAATCGTAAAAATTAAATTATTTTAAAAATCTTGTTTCACAAATAAGGCTGAAGTGCAGTGAAGTTTTAAAATGGCCTCTTGTTTAGGTTGTAGCCAGTGGAGTTTGCAGAGAAATATCCATGACTCAGCTGATTGTGTGTGTGTGTGTGTGTTTTAAGCTGCTGAAGGCCAGGTGCTGACATCAGCTCATCTCATCTACATGGGCAGTCAGATTGCAGATGGTATGGCCTACTTGGAGGACAGAAACATCGTCCACAGAGATCTGGCAGCCAGGAACATTTTGGTGGGAGACGATCTGGTCTGCAAGGTGGCTGACTTTGGACTGGCTCGGATAATTAGGGTAAGCCGGGAATGGCTGTATTTAAACAAGAACATGAAGCCATGTTGTTTTTAAATGTGTGTATTCTTCCGCAATGAAGTCTGGATCGGGATCAGTCTGGCTTTCCTCTTTGACCTCGCCCTCTATCTGCCTGTCTGTCTGCCTGTCCGTCCGTCTCTTATCCATCCAACCAACCAACAAATAATTTTAAAATGATTTAAAAGTCTTAAAGTCAACAAACATATTGCTGAAGAACCATTAAACAAGTAAAATTTTAAAACATATCATCATCGCTAACACCAGCATCCTCATCATCATCGTTTAAAGTTCAAGGAATCTTTATTATCCTGTGTGGGTGATTTGTTGTACAGCAGTCAGTGCACAATCACACAAACAATAAATATCTAAAAGGATTATGATATTAGATAAAAAAAGAGCTACTTATTCAGCTTATTCAACATGGTGATGGCTGCAGGGATAAAATAATATTTATGTCTGTTAGTCTTGTATCTTGGCTGGATGGACCTGCACCCTGCTGGAAGCAGCAGAAACTCGTGAGCCAAGGTGGGGGGGGGGCTTTGATCCACAAGGGCTGAACAGGCCTTCAGGACTCTGGTGTGATGCAGGGCTGAGAGGTCATTCAGGGAGATTGCTGCAATTTTCCCACACAGTCTTACAATCCCCTGCAATCTCTTCTCGTTTTTGAGGGAAAAGAACCGAACTAACAGATAAAAGAGAAATTTGAAAGGGATTCAATAAAGAAGAGTAAAACATCAACAAAGTCCTGTCAACCCAACCTAAATACGGTATATCTGCTTAACTTTGTCATTCAGCAGGAGGCTAATTAAAAAGCATGAAGCTGAATGCTGTACAGGCTGTTTGAAAATGTAAAGCAGATGGAGCTAATTCAGGATGTCTTAACCTTCCACCTATCACCATCCATCTCTCCAGGACAGTGTTTACACGGCCAGTCGCAACACAAAGATCCCGGTCCGGTGGACGGCTCCTGAGGCTGCGCTTTACCAGCGCTTCTCTGTGAAATCCGATGTTTGGTCATTCGGGGTTCTGCTCTACGAGATGATGTCACGTGGGAAAATGCCTTATGAAGGTATGGTAAGAGTTTCTTCCTAGTTTTTTGTGGGTGAAAAAACCTGATTTTATTTAAACTATGAACACCTATCAGTTAAAGAATGCAGGCATAAGGGCAAAACATACAGTGTAGTTTTTATTAATAAAATGAAAATTCACAACAAAAGTCATCTTTAGGAACTTCAGTTTGATTCCGTAGAGAGTCCAAAATAATCCAACACAATCAAGTTAGAGAGGATCATATTTATGTCAGTTCAATAAAAAGTAACATAGATCAGGAAGCAGCGGAAGAGAAACAACTTCCTTATGACAGGAATAGACTGCGTTAATTAACCTGATATGGGAAATGAACAACATGATAAAAAATAAAATAAAAAAAACAGAATGCCACTTTATCAGATCCACTTTCTGGTACCGGGTTAGACCTTTATGGACCTGATAAAGTTGACGGTGTGTGTTTGTACAAACAGTAGAGAGAAGAGTGTTGCATCATGGGATGTCCCCCAGTAGCAGCAGAAAATAAATAATGACAAATATCCGAGTCATGTCAAAGTATAAAATTATTCCAAAAGAAAAGGTCTAAGGCTTCAAGGTTCAACCCAAACTGGTTCTCTAGGAACTGGACCGTCAGAACAGGAACCTGACGGCTGTTTTTGTTCATGAAACTTAAATAACCAGCAGTACGCATGCAGTGTGAGAGCAAAGTGCTCTGAAACAGAAACATGGAACTACAAGGTCACTAAGAGCTTTATATGAGAGAAGGAGGAATTTACACTCTATTCAGGATTTAATGGAGCCGGAGAAAAGAAGCTAAAATGAGGGAAATACGGTTCCTCTCACTAATTTCTGTCAGAAACCTCACCACAATATTTTGGACCTGTTTGAGGCTTTTTGGACATTTTCTTGGACAGACTGATAAAAAAAACTGGAATTTTATTAATCAAGTTCATAAATCACAAAGATGCTGACCAATCTTTCTGCATCTGGAGAAGAGAATATTATTTATTTTAACAACATTATGAAGGTAAAAGACAACAGATTCAGAAACACACCCTATGTGGGAGTCAAAGGGCATTTCCTTGTTAAAACAAAGTATTAACGGATAATCACAGTGTTCCTGGGCGTAATGCCATCATAAGTAGCTGTGTAGTAAACTATTTCAAGTTGTGTTTGTTAATTAAACTAATATTGTGTATTTAAGGATGTGCTGGCTGTTGAGTGAGAGGTTGTTTTCTATGAGCTGCCCATTTAGGCGTAAAGTATCTGACTGGAATAACTTAACTTGGAACAAAACAGTGAGCCACATTTCTGCATCACCTCATTGTTATTTAATCTCCATGAATACTCATACAGTTTATTTTTAGTCTTTCTAACACACACTGCCCTAAATACTCAGCGGTGCGTTAAATACAGATTAATTCAGACCCAAAAATAGTCGCTCTGCAAAAAGGATTTTTTTTAGTCTCTTGATGGTTAAGAGGAAGAATATTTTCTGTATTGTTACATAAAATGACTTGTATCATATGTTAAAAATAATTTATTACAATTTCTTTTCTAAAAAAGCTAGGATGCTGTGTAAATATAAAAAGAAACAGAAAGCAATTATTTCCAAATCTCACTGATTCATTTTTATTCCCAATAGAACATAAACAACATATCAGATGTTGAGACATTTTACCATTTCATGGCAAATATGTGCTCATTTTTTATTTGATGGCAGCAACATATCTGTAAAAAGTTGGAACAGGAGCAACAAAAGACGGAAAAGTAATTGGGACAAATCAATAACAACCAGAGGAGCATCTCTAAGAGTCGGTCAGATGGACAGAATTTCATCAATCTGAAACAAACTGGGTGTAATAATGTAAAATTGTGAAGACTTTAAAGATCCCACCATCTTCAGGGTATAACATTAACAAAAGATTTGGAAAATGGAGGAATCTCTGTATGCTAGGGACAAAGTTAAAGTCAAAACTGGATCTTGGACACTCAAGCAGCACTGCATTAAAAACAGACATAATGCGATTCCATCTAAAGCTCATTTCTAAATCATAACACATGTCCAAAGAGCTGTACAACAAATTTTCAAAAAGAGAAAAAAAAGCATAAAAACAGCACAAATGAAAAACAAAGATTAAAATGCAAATAAGAAAAAAACAGAACAATAAAACAGCTATAAATGACACACAGGCACTTTAAGAAATTTAAAATAACACAAGTACAAACAAAAGGTAAAAGATTAAGATACAGATGACAACTCACACTTGCTTGAAAGCCAAAGAGTCAAAGTGTGTTTTTAAACGAGTTTAGAAAAAACAAGAGAAAGAGCCCGTCCGACCTGCAGCTCAGTCCACATTTTAGGAGCTAAAACTGAAAAGGCTCGGTCTCCTCTGGATTTATAAACCGTTTTCAGGAAAGCTAAAAGCATCTGGTCAGCTGACCTAACAGCCTGAGGTGGCATGTAAGTATGAAGCAGCTAAAAAAAAGAGGCGAAACCATGAAGAGACCTAAAAACAAATAAAAGAATCTTAAAGGAAGACTTCCAGGAACCACTGTCTGTGAAGAAAGCTCAGCCCAACACCCACAAGAAGGAGGGTGGGATGGAGAAGAAACTGTCAAATCAAAGAGGACAAATAAAGAATCTTTCTCAGACTAAAAGAAAAACATTGATTTGGGAGCCAGCTAGCCTGGTTTGAGGGGTTTGATCCTAATACAATATATTGATTTAATGCTTTTCCATGTCACAAATTCTGCCAGGATGAGTTCTTGGTCCAGTTCGATTCAAGGGCCAGCTAGCTTAGTTATAGGAGTGTAAATTAAAAATTTGGTCATGTTAAAAATAAGTTTAATTTTTCACCTGACAACTGCTTTGTTTGTTTGTTTTTCTTCAGGGAAAAGCAATAAGGAAGTGTTGGACATTTTATCATCTGGATTTCGGCTGCCGTGTCCAACCCGCTGTCCTCAGAATATTTATCGAATTATGATGGACTGCTGGGCTGCTGAGCCCTCCAAAAGACCTTCGTTCCATGCACTGCACAGCCAGCTTGATACAATATATGCCAGGATCTATTTCAAGACCATAGAAGTATAGATGGAAATCTCTGTAGGGGAGGGATGAAATCCTTTTCTGCTGACAAAGGTTGAAGGACAGAATGAAAATAAATGGTAAGGAATATTCTTCTACATATGGTCCACTTTCACAACAGGACGACATGAAAAATTAACTGGTGGATAACATGGATGAAGAAGGATGAAGAGGAAACATGCCAAATCAAAGAAGACAAATGAAGACTTCTTCTTTCTCAGGCTAAAGGAAAGACAGAGCAAACAGCCTGAGAGAGATGTGTAAATACACTCCTGTCTCAATGACATTCAGCACATTCACAGAACCAACTGTTCTTAATTTATACCTTTTTCTAGATAATATATGATCACTTCTGTGCATGTCATGTTTGCGTATGCACATTTTAAAATGTTATTAATTCAGAAGCCAGAAGGAGTTTAAATGAAAAACTTGACTTGACTTCAAAACCACTTTTGAGAATCAAGACGTTTGTGCAATAATTTAATGCTTGCTGGGTTTAGAGAACACCAGCTGCTGGGATTTAAAGAAAGAAATATCAAAGCGTTTGTCTACACTTAAATATTTTGACTGCTGGATTGGTCACTATTAATTTTTTTGGTACGTATCTACAGGTTTTTACAAAGACGCTGGTTTGGTGAACACGCTTTTTATTTACAGGACTACAGGTCTCACTTTTCTTAAATTTCTTTTTCTCAAAGGGTATCTAACCCTTAACTAATGCTACAGAATTCAGATCAGCTCCTTTGTACATTAAGGAAGTAAGTATTAAAAGAAGAAACCAACTAATGGCTACGTCCATGTAAGTGAAGTTTAGCATCATGAACTGTAGAAAATACTTTGTCTGAATGCGTAACGTAACACGCAAGATTTTTGGGTTTAAACTTATTTGCTCTCAAGCTGATGGTAAAGATAGAAAACTGGCGTCACCCTTATGTCTTTGAAGTAACTGGAGCAGGAGCCAGCTAGCCTACTTTTAGGGGTGTAAATCACAAGTTCAATCACGACTGATTCAATGGATACCAATTCAATGTTTGCCGGTATCACAAATGCCACTAAAATTTAATTTCAATTTAGTTTGATTCAGGAGCTAACTGGATTAGTTTTAGGGATGTAAACCACATTTTAGATGACAATACATCTCAAATTCTGCCACAATATGATTCAGATTCATTTTGATTCAGGAGCCATTCAGCCTAATTTAAGTGGTGTAAATTGTAAGCATTGATTCAGTGGATATCGTTTCAGTGTTTGAATATATCAGAAATTCTATCATGATACAATTTCAAATAAATTCAGGAGCACCTGGCCTATTTTAAGAGGTATAAATTGCAAATTCCATCACAATCGTTTCAGTGGATAACAATTCAATGTTGGTATCATGAATTCTGCTACAATACAATTTCATTATAATTCACTTCAGGAGCTAACTAGCCTGCTTTTAGGGATGTAAATCACAAGTTCAATCACGACTGATTCAATGGATACCAATTCAATGTTTGCCGGTATCACAAATTCTGCCACAACACAATTTCAGTTTAGTTCGAGTAACAAGCAGATCGCCTAGTTTTTGCATTGTAGATCACAAATTTGATCACAATACAATATATCGATTCATTGGGTGAGCCTACCTTCAGTAGTGTAAATCCCAAGTATCGATTTAATGGATTACGATTCATTGTGTTTACCGATATCACAAATTTAGTCACGATACAATTTCAGTTAAATGTGATTCAGGAACCAGCTGGTCAAGATTTAGGGCTGTAAATAGCATGTTTGATCACAACATAATATTTATTCAATGGGTAACAATTCAGTGTTTGCTTATGTCACAAGTTCTGTCATAATACGATTTACATCAAATTCAGGAGCCACGTAGCCAAGTTTTAGGAGTGTAAATCACAAGTTTGTTCACAATGCAAGTTCTCAGTTTAACCGATAACGATTCAGTCTTTGTTCTGCCAGTATTTGATTTGGATTCAGTCAGATTCAGGAGGCAGCAATCGATATGAGAGGGTCCATATCAAATGTTTTTTCTAACCTAGTTATAATAACTGAGGTAGTACAGTATCTTAGTTACACACCACATTTTTTAATATATTTTCCTAATTAAGTTAAGACATTGTCACTGTTACAGCAAAGAAAATTTAAACTATCTCTCCTCTTCTTTTAAAACATCTTACAGATTATTTCTGTATCCTGATCCAGACTTTCAGTTTTCTAAACAATTCAATGCTCATTGACCACTGAATCACTGTTTCGCTGACTGAGTTGTTTACACCCCTACCTATAAAAGCAAGAGTAAACGGTTATCATGGACCTGTCCAAAGTTTTAAAGAACAGTCTCCACAAAGTCCAAAAAGCTTTAAAATCTTTTTTTAAGTTACACACAAGCAGAAATAAAATACAACAGTGTGCAGCTTCACAAGTGTTTTGTACAAGTATTTTACAAAAAGATGTTGAATTACCAGACGTTATGTGCAATAACTACTCAGAAATTTGGTGCATGTTCACTGGCAACCCCCTGTGTGATAAGAATACTTGATCACTGCAGCTGTCCGACTCTCCGTTCCCTGTTGTTTAGTTATTATGCTCAACTCAACTACTTGTTCGTTAGCTGTTAACATGCTAAATATTTTTCATCCAGTGCAGGGCAGTACAACCAAAACTATTTATCACTTTGATTTTACCTGTTTCAGAGTATTTAACGGGGCTGTATCTGGACATCATTGTCAGTAATTAGTTGTTTGGTCCACGTCCGACCTTTTATATCAAAATATCTTCATGACAACAGACACAGCTCCTTTTTCTCTGCATCATCATGGTCAACTTAAACATCTGCTACGGCTTCACTTTCTGAACTTTCTCCATCCATTTTCACTCTCAACATCTCCAGTAACACAGCTGCTCTGTGGCAGGTTTAGTGGTGCAGCAGTGAAAAAGGTCCCCCCCTCAAACAGTTTCCTGCTGCACCAGGTTCCCCACGTTGTTAAGGCTGTTAAAATGATCTTTTCTGTGTGAACAGGTGTTACCCAGCACTATTTTATAGCACTCGGGCTTCAAGTAGCTTTACTTTGTCCTTTTTTTATAACCCCCCAAAAAACAAAAATACTTTGTATGTAATTCAGCCTGCCTGTTGTTACGGGGCGCTATGAAGATCTTGTTACATGTTACATCTGCTAATTGTCCATCCTGAAAGTTAACAATTTAACATCCAAAACTAGAAGAAAGAAGTGCTGCATCTCAGTAGCATGCTGGCACTGACTCTGAAGCACATCTGGAGCCCGAGAGGGGCTAAAACAGCTGATGTGCAACATGATCTCTGCTTGGGCATCACTCTCAGGACAGGCTATGCTGTTTTTTTTTTTTTATTTCGTTTTATTTTTTAGCCCAAAAGCATAAGAAAAATTTAAAAAAATCATTATTTTGTTTTTTTTTTCTTCTTAATCCATCCACTTGTTTTTTGTTTCCTGGCTTTCACTGGCTTTTTCTGTCTGTCCATTCTTACATGGATTTATGAGGATTTAGCAACGTGTTGCATATCTAATACATATTGATAAGTGTCTCTAGAATATGTGTTTTTATCCATGTGAGATGCATTTAATGGTTACTGACCCAGCACTTAAAAAGCCACTGGGCCACAGTGCCATGCGTGCAGGCCTTAAGTTATCAAAGCTCTTAATGGGCCAAAATAATGTCCAGTTACAACTAGAGTGCCTATGTTTACAACACAGACTGTATACACGCTAACCATGGAAAACCGACGATATAAAGGACAGTAATGCTTACTGGATGGGCATGGGTGAATCGGCCATGTTCGGAGGACTCTTCTCGATGGCGAGCAGGATTTCCTGCACATGAAATTGTAAAGCAATGTCGCAATTTGCAATGCAATTTGAGAATAATGTAATCTTGGTCATTTATGCATGATATTTGCTGCAGACAATGCCAAGTTCAGGAAACTTGAGCCATAATCACCAAATCACTTGTTTGAGTCTGTATTTTTTGCCTGTTTGTAATCAGGTAACCAACACCAGTAAATGCAAAGATTAAAGTATTTTAAGTATTGTTTTGAAATACTTTTGTGCTTTTTACCATCATTACAGTCAACGTTCTGTGAGAATTTGAGCTGAAACAAAATATATTCATATATTTTATATATTTGAACATGTTTAATGATCTGATGCCTGTGTCAGATTTTCCAATTGTTTATAAATGTGATGTTTTGGTATGAATGTCAAAGGTAATACAGCGCTGTCTGTCTGTCCCTTTATATATTGAGCTGTCTGTAAATATGATTTACACTTGGACTTTAAAATAACAGACTATGAGTACATATTAACCAACCTCACAATAAACCAGAACCTTGGTCTCTTACAGTCGGGGTTAGGAATATAAAGTGGCTGCAACATAATTTCTCTGTGGTCCCTAATCTCCATAGATGTTTTCTCTGCTTGAAGCCAATGATTTGAGCCTTCTTAAACAGGCTAACATTTTTTCAAGGACCACAGGATGTGTCTTTCCACATAGTTTAAGAAATGAGAAGCCACTCATTGCATCAGTTGAGATTAAGTAATTTGCTGCCAGCATACCCATGCAGTAATTACCTCAGCTGGCCAAGGATTGGTTACCTTTTGCAGCAACATGGAGCTCTTGGAGTTTGTTTGAGTCGCCTCTTTTTTACAAATCTTTGCACCGAGGCTAGACATAACACGAGGGCTTTTATCTTTTGTCTTTCTTTTTTTATCTTTCTTATTTTTAACTAAAGCTCTGAGTCCACAACAAACCCCACTACAGAATGAAGTCAGGTTGTTTCTACTAAAAGATAGCAAAAACTGGATCTTAGATCAAATGTCTAATGTGCAAAGATTTGTTTATTTTGGTTCCAGAGCAGGTGTGTTTTCACCTGGATCTAAATGTCAGCTCTCAAAGGTGAAATTATAACTATTTATTACTGTGTGAAAATAGATTAAACATTCACATTAAAGGAGTTAGTAAGACAATCCAAAAAATAACAAGCTACATAAAGGAAGGGTCTCCTGGGACATGGGCCACCCCTAGAATCTGACTGGCAACCCCAAGGTGCCACTTCAAGGGATATTCAGTATAAACTGACCTTTAATTGGGTAAACCTAAAATGTCTAAGTGTTAGTGAAGGCAGCGTGTAGTTAGTAGGTCTCATTTGCATATGCCACCTTCAATCTGATCTGTGCCCATAACTGTGTCCCAAAGTGCACATAACTGCGGCAATCCCGAGTTCCCTTTTGAGAAGTTGTAGAAATTACGCTGTTGCACCACCTCAGATGTCTGAAGTATGTCACAGATCACAGCAGCAGCCTGGCAGAGACATAAACTCACCCAAATTTCTCCAAGAGACAGCAGGGGCCACAGGGGGCAGGTGCTCCTCTGCACGCGCACGATGTTCTTCACATAGGCGGAGTTTTATTGGCTGTCAGGCTTTAAGGAAGTTATAATCTGAGCGCTGTGGTCATACTGGACCAAAGCAAAACTAAGTAACCAGTTTCTGTGGGAGTCTTTTCGAGGACTCTTTCTATTCTCTCTACCTGTCTAACAGGTGAAGTGGGTCAGTTGAGGTCTGAGCGCGGCTCATCAACGGCCACCCATGGGTGAGTGTCTGAGGAAAGTTTGTCCGTGCCTGGAATCACTGTGGCAGAGGATTTTCCAAGAGAAAAAGACTGCTTCGAGAGATGACGGAGACAGCGGTGGTGTTAGGGAGGAGAGACCACCGAGACCGAGTCCGCCCCCGCCCAGCCAGCAGAGTCCGACGGAGACCGCGGTGTACACGGCGCTATGGTCGTTTGAGGCCCGGCATCCGGACGAGCTGTCCTTCCAGGAGGGGGATCTGTTCAATGTAGTAAGCAGCAACGGAGACTGGTGGACCGCGAGGAAGATAGATGGGAATGGTTGCGTGCTGGACACCGGGATCGTACCTCACAACTACCTGGTCAGGACCGAGCGTCTGCAAACACAGCCGTGAGTAGCGCGCACTTTACGCGTCGTCTCCAAACTCTGCTGCCACCTTCACTCTGTGAGCTCAGTTCCATTTAGATGTTGAAGACAATAAAAGAGCAAACGACTTCTAAAATAGAGAACATTAAGGTAAAACACTACAATTCTAAAGGAACCTAGCCAACACAGTTTTATTGTGTTGAAACTAAATCTACCAATTCAGCAGCAAAATAAATAAATAAATACACAAATAAAATGAAATATAAATAAATAAATAAACAGATGCTTCTCAGAAGTAATAACTACTTTTATAAACTCATCGTTCACTTTATCAAGTCCACTTTGCTATTACCGGGTTGGACCCATTAAATAAGATACCAGATCAGAAACAGTAAAACCGTGAAAGTAATTACATACATATACATTACTGGTGTGATAGATTCAACAAGGTGGTGGAAACCTTCCTCAGAGGTTTTCTCCATATCAACATGAAGCATCACACAGCTGCTGCAGGTTTGTCGGCTGCATCCATGATGAGAATCTCCCGTTCCACCACATCCCAAAGCTGCTCTACTGGACTGAGATCTGGTGGCTGTGGAGGTCGTTGGAGTCCAGGGAAGTCATTGTCAAGTTCTAGGAGGCGGTGTGGCTCAGTGGGTAGAGTGGTCGTCTTGTAGCCTGAGGGTTGCCGGTTCATTCCTAGAGTTCATGTAGAGGTGTCCCTGAGCAAGACACCGAACCCCAAACTGCACCTGATGGGTCGGGGCTGAGCGCCTTGCATGGCAGCTTCTGCTGTGTGAATGAGTGAACGTGATGTATGATGTAAAGCACTTTGGGAAAAGTAATATATAAATACAGACCATTTACCATTTAGAAAATGACTACACTGTAGTCATAAAGGGATGGACACGGGACCACGTTGGTACTAAGAGTGGGCCAAGAAAATCTCCCCCCACCATGACACCAGCAGCAGCCTGAAGCGTTGATCCAAGGCAGGATGGATCCATGTTTTCATGATGTTTCCAGCAGATTCTGAGCCTAGCATCTGAATGTGGAGCTGAAATGGAGACTCATCAGACCAGCAACGTTTCTCCATCTTCTATTAGATAGATAGATGAAACATTTGAATGAATTTGTATAAAAACACTAAATAATTGTATGAAAACCAACAAGGAAATAAAGGAAAAAAAGCAACAGATGACGGTAAGCCTACTTGATATTGTTCAGGGTTGTTATTGCAGAGGAGATAAAAGATTATTTATAGTTTTTTGGCCAGCAGGACTTTGTAACGTCTATCTGAAGGTAACAACTGATAGGAGTTGTAAGTGGCTTTCCTGGTCACCTGTTCATGGCTCTATAGTTCAGAAAGGTGATTAAGTTACTTTACTGACCTGATTGATTACACGGGTGAGTTTTGTTTGTCCAGTGTGAATTGTAGCCTCAGTTTCCTGTTCTTAGCTGACAGGAGGAACCCGGTGTGTCTTCTGCTGCTGTAGCCCATCTGCTTCAAGGCTGGACGTGTTGTGTGTTCAGAGATGCTGTTCTGCAGACCTTGGTTGGAACCAGTGCTTCCTGGACTTCCTGTTGCCTTTCTGTCATCTCCATCCAGTCTGCCCATTCTCCTCTGACATTAAAGCATTATTGGTCCAGACAACTGCTGCTCACTGGATATTTTCTCTTCTTCAGACCATTCTCTGGAAACCATGGAGATGGTTGTGTGTGAAAATCCATGTTTAAAGTCACTTTAATCCTCTTTCTACCTCATTCTGATGCTCAGTTTGACCTTCAGCAAGTCGTCTTCACCACGTCTACATGACTAGATGTGTTGAGTTGCTGCCGAGTGATTGGCTTGTTAGATATTTGCGTTAAAAAGCAGTTGAACAAGTGGAGCTGATAAAGTGATAGTGAACAATTCAGTGAAAGTGAAACAGCAGAAACATATACATGTGGTTGTTTAATAATAACCCAGACAGCAGTTTCGTCATTTCACGTCTGTCTGGAAAGTTTCAGTTTAAATCTAACATCATTAACTTTTCAGATATCTCATTTTTATGTGGTATCCCCTCAGTCTTTACTTTGCCTCCAGCTGCAGCCACATAAATCTGTCTACTCAGCTGGAGATGAAACAATGCGTCACTAAAATTTATTGTTTTGTTTCATGCAGAAGCAACGTTCAGCTTCTGAGCTACAAAGAGAAAGTTTGGGCTTTAAATATACATTTTGAGGGTCAAAGTGAGTGCACATCACATCAAAAATTAAACTTGAAATTTGTGTCTAAATATAAATGATGTATTATGATGGATACTCTTACAATCCACATGTTCTCAAACGGACTTATCTGACAGGTTATCATCAAGAAGAAGATTTCAGCTGCATCAACGTTAACAGTACGTTGGGTTGGGGAAGTCAACGCGACAAACTGCGGCCATTTATAATTTTCTCTTTGTATCTGAGAGCTGCTGAGACTTTGCTATGACAGATATCTTAGTTATAACATTTTTCATCATTAATATTCATCCAAAGTTCTAGTTTTTCATCATGAGAAATGTCTATTACACCGTCTGATGCAATTTAATGTAAATCTCAAGTCTGTTAATGATTCAAACCCAGAAGCAAATATTACAACTGTCGACTTTACCACTTCTTGTTTTCTCATTATCTGCAAACCTTTATTGCTTCAGCAGAATGGGAAGTACACCAAACCTGTTTTCTTCTTTATGTCAACAGAGGCTTTAAATCAGAATTTCTCAAATCTGTGTTTTAATGGGAAAAAAGTTCAGCAGGAAATCCCCAAGAAGATTTTAAAAAAAGACCAGAGCTACTGCAACAAGCTGCTGACGCGGCTCCATTTCTGCAGCATAAATTATGTTCCTTTCATACTGATTATTGTACAGGTTATTGGAATTTTGGACAGAGGTGATGTCTTTCATGGCATGGACAGTGATGCACCTCCATGCAATCACAAATGTTGTTTTCACCTTCTGTTGATAAAAGCTTGGATGACCTTTCTCTGGTTTAGCATGAAAACCCAAAGTATTTTTTCCAAGGGCAAACTGAAATTAAGACTGGGCCATAAAAAGATCTCACAACTAGTTCAAGAATAGATTAGATTTAAACTTGTGATCAGCGTGAGACATGCAGTATGGGCTCTATGCACAACTCCACTACTTCCTGAACTTAAGGGAGCTCCTTTGTTTCCTGTCTTTCATTATTGGACAGACTGATTAAACCAGATGTGCCTCCCTCAGTACACTCCAGTCCACTAGTTGGTGCTAATGCACCTCGTCCCGTCTTTTCTGTAAACTCCACCTCCAACTGGTTCATTCAGATGGTCATTCTTCCTGGTTCTGGTTCTGCTGGGGTTTTCCTTCCTGTTAAGAGGGAGTTTTTCCTCTCTGCTCTCCCCTCGTGCATCTCAGGATGGTTGATTTGAAGAGAACAGTTAATTCAGTCCGTTGGTTTTTGCATAAAGAACTCCAACAAACCCGTCAGCAAGCCCACTCACAGCAACGGAGGAGAGAAACATAACACAAATGAAACAGCGCTGCAGGTCCTGCAGCTGAAAATGGGAAAGAATTGTCCTAATTCATCACATTGGTTTGAATAGTAGAGCTTTAACATCAGAAACTATAAGCCAGTTTCCACAAATGACAAAAATGTTTTTTGTGTTTTAATCCAGGTGGTTTTATGGGACAATGAGTCGCAGCGAGGCCCAAAGCCACATGCTAGGACCACAAAATGAGGTGGGAGCGTTCCTCATCCGAAACAGTGAGAAAGACCACATTGGATACGTACTTTCAGGCAAGACAAAATATATTGTTGTTACGCCCGTGCTGTCATAGACAGCTGTGGTTGTTTATATTTTGATTAGGGGTGGCAGAGCTGTGTGACTGGCACTCCTCTAGGCCAGTCAGGCTGCAGCCTACGGAGATGCTCCGGCTTAGAGTGCCTCTAGAGAGAGACTGGCGACATCT
>CM047987.1:3631870-3641960 GCA_026261665.1 Melanotaenia duboulayi | reverse complement strand
TGATCAATGATATACCCCCCACTAGCATGATTGGATCTTTTTCACTGCACCGTATACAAAAAACAAAAGTGATGTTTGTGTTTTTTAATAGTAAGAAATATAACTTTTTTCTTTTAACAATTCAGGTTTGATTATTTTTGTGTATTTTGGCTCCAAAATGTTAATAAAATAGGCTGAAGTGAAAAACTGATTAGACCATAGAGGGGATTTGAGCTGATTCAAGGGGGTAAAGTTTTTACTTATAAATATTAAAAGTAACCGACCTCGGTCTGAAGTCTGGTGGAAAAGAGTCGGCCTCTCTACTGAATGTTAACTTCAATCATAAAGGTGGTTCTTGGAGAGCGTCATATCTTCTGAGGTGACATGTGGTCTCTGGTCCTGTGATGGACGAGAAGCTGATTGGCTCCAGCTGCCCTGCAACCCAAAACTGGAATAATCTGTTTTCTCAAGATAACAAAACAAATGTTCCTGTTATCAGGAGAAAACAGTCATTTCAATATGACGATGTTAAAAACATACAACCACGTTTTTTAATCCGATCGGTCTCATTTCACTTCCCTGAACTTCTGCTCGGGTCAGCAGACCAAAGGATTTCACCTGTTCCAAAGACACGAAGCAAACACAGAGCTGATGGAGCCTTTACAGCTGCACAAAAGGAAGGATTAGCCAAAAACATGTGGGTCAGGTTCCTTCAGTGGGTGTAAACCTGGTTTAGGAGCACTGACCTCCGTACCAGTTTTTTAATAATTTAGTTCTTGTGTATTCCTGACCTGTTATTGTCCAGCATTTTTTCCCAGTTCTTAAAATGAATATTGATGAATAAACGGGTATGGTTTACTACTCCAGCTACAAACACAGTGACTGAGATAAAACACTGAAAACCAACCTGGTTCAGATTAGAAAAAAATCACGACTTTAAATGAAATGAAATTAATCTTAAAACCTGCAGATACTCTGTGGTACAGCTCTGGAAAACTGGAGTGATGAATGTTCAGCGAATGACAGAATGAGGACACACTTGTCAGTTTTCCAGTGGAAGGTACCTTTCCATTTTTATCCCAGTGACCTCCGATCCACATTCACCTTAAATATAGGTCTCACCACTACTAAAAAAAGGGAGTGGGATCTTTTACGATGTGTCGGTGAAATTAAAAACGTCTGCTGACCCGTTGACTTGGATGCTACTTGACCTTCTGCCAAATAACATTAAGCAGATCAATTTATCTTGAGATGAAACCAAAGCCAGCACCGTCATCATCCTCAAAGCGTAACTAGTCTACATCTCCATTTCATGCGGAGCCTCTGAGAGTTTATAAAACAGAGGGGTTAGATCAAAAGAGTTTATTTAAGAAAGGTCTTTGTGCCATTAAAATACACTCATCATCCACTTAGTCCACTTTATTAGGTCCACCTGGCTAGTACCATGTTGGACCCCCTATTTTCCTTCAGAACTGCCTTAATTGTTGGTGTGATAGATCTATCAAGGTGTTGGAAACGTTCCTGAGATTTTTCTCCATATTGACACCATAGCATCACGTAGTTGCTGCAGATTTGTCATAAAGGGATGGACATGGTCAGCAACTACACTCAGGCAGGCTGTGCTGGTTAAACCAGGCCACGTTGGTACTAAGGGGCCCAAAGTGGACCTGAAGTGGGCCAAGAAAATCTCCTCCCACCATCACTCCAGCAGCAGCCTGAAGCGTTGATCCAGGCAGGATGGATCCATGTTTTCATGATGTTTCCAGCAGATTCTGAGCCTAACATCTGAATATGAAGCTGAAATGGAGACTCATCAGACCAGCAACGTTTCTCCATCTTCTATTGTCCAGTGTTGGTGAGTGTGTGTGAATTGTAGCCTCAGTTTCCTGTTCTTAGCTGACAGGAGGCACCCGGTGTGTCTTCTGCTGCTGGAGCAATGGCTGATAGTGAAGTGGACAGTGTGAGTGTATAATAGAATATACATGAACTGTTCACTATCATAACTACAATTAAGGACTTATGAGCAGCTACCATAAGACACATTGAGATCTTTAACTTTTCATGATAGTTAAACAACAACAGCACAGCAAGAAATATCTCTCTCCTTTATTCACAGACAAAGCTGTGCAGGTTACGTACCACCAGAGGTTTAAAAGTGTGATTGCTGCTGACGTGGGCATGCTTTTTATACACCAGCAGAGCAGAAATAATGCTGAGCAAGATTTAAGGAAAAAAAGAAAAGAAAGCTCGAGCTTGCAGAGCGAGGTCACACATATGAAATACCACAAAGTCAGATGTGTGAAAAGCTTATAGTTCCAGCACTTACACACTGTCACCACGCTAAAGCAACAACAACCAAGAGACCAGCTGTCCCACTTCTTTCTCTTTTTATGTTGGAGAAACAATGTGCTCAAATATGTTGACTCAAGCCCCTCTAAACACATCCCATATCACACATGTATGTAGACGTCTTATACATCTCCATTTCCAGAAGAGTTGGGACTCTTTGTAAAATGCAAAAAATAATAACAGAATGCAATTATTTGCAAATCACAATAACACATATTTTATTCGGAATCTCTGTGCGCCGTGGACAAGGCCATGGGTAAAAACTGAATGAATGTGACTTGTGGTCGCTCAGTCATAACTACATTAAAAGTAGAAGTGATTCTCTCCTGGAAATCACATATGGGTTCACAAATTACTGAATTCTGTATTTATTTTCTAAAGTGTCACAACTTTTTTTTAAATTGGGTTGTCCTGCTTTTAAGATAACATTTGTGGAAATGTACAATTATGCTGCAGCAATATAACTTAATCTAATATAGCTGAAACGGTCCATATCCAAGAAAGATGAACATTTAAATGCATTTTTATGTCATTTGTCGTTTTTAATTGCACATAGTTTGTATTTGTGTTTTCTGTGTTGATGAGCCGAAAACAATTTTCCACCTCAGTGGACAGATTTATTTTATTATTATATTGCTATTATTATTATTATTATTTTCTTTGATCAGTATTTTCATTTAACATTTTTTAAACCAGGGATATTAGACCTACATTATAAAACCATTTACAGGAAAATCTATGCCAAGACAGGCAGTACCAAGAAAAAACACTTCAAACTGGAGCAGTGGGGATTTCTACAAATTTCACCTGATACTCTACAGTGGTAAATTTCTTCAAAGACACAAACTGTTATCAGAAAAAGTCACTTATCTAAAGCTAACAGGTCTGTGCTGACAGATCTGTTATCAGTTATTTACAATAAACCTGCAGACTGAACAAGGACAGACAAGACTCAAACAAACAACACCGTCCTCAGGTCGCTGACTCTGACCTGGGAATGTGTCACGTTGAGCCTATTTTTACAGTCCACAAATATCTCTGCCACATTATTCCACATTATACAACAAATTCGACAATAAAATAATCTGTTTTTCCAAAAATTCATTTAATATAATAATAACAACAACAAATGAACAGCTTACAGTATCTAATCAACAACAAAAATATCAGGTTAAACAAATAAAAATCCAGTAACTAATTTTAGAAGTCTTTAAAGCAACATGGCAGAAATTTCCAACCTTAAAATTGTGTTTCTGATTCATTTCTGTGGTACACTGACATTCATTGTGTTCATTTCTGGAGCCGATGTTGCCCTGCAGCGTCCCGAGGCTGAGAAACCACACATCACAACTCGTATGTCGCAGCCTGGAACATCGTTTTATGGCTGCCAGCAGCTGGATGTCAACTCATTTGTTGTTTTTAAGGCACACTACGGCTGATTCAGCAAAGAAACACAGGAGGACAACATTGGAGGAGAGGAAAAGAAAGACAG
The DNA here is from genome assembly GCA_026261665.1 of Melanotaenia duboulayi. Lineage (NCBI taxonomy): Eukaryota > Metazoa > Chordata > Actinopteri > Atheriniformes > Melanotaeniidae > Melanotaenia > Melanotaenia duboulayi. The sequence goes on along the minus strand of CM047987.1, from coordinate 3,638,140 downwards.
AAAGTAACAAAGCCAGAAAACAAGAATCAACATTAGACTGACTTTTACTGGCTGGAGAGAGCTCAGAGAAGAGACAGGATGTAGGACAGATGCATCCTGTCCTGGATCCGGCTTCACTGAGGGGCACCAAAGTGCAGAAATCTACCAAAATTCAGTAGTGTTGCTTTAAAGGTGCATTGTGTAGCACAATCAAACATCAATGACAGAAAAATGTGGGGTTTTTTGTTAAAAAAAACTATATCTATTGGTATCTGATCACTTTACTAAAAAACTTGTCCACATCCATGGCTGCTGCCGTATTTGTGCCACCATTATCCCTACGGTGTCTCTGAATGGACAAACAACTCTATATGTGAAGCTTTAAAGCTCCAGATCCAGCGTTGTTTGATAGGTGCTAGAGCGGCGTTAATAAGTAAAACCTTAAAATGTACGTAGAAGAAGACAGTATGCATGTACGAAAACATGTGTGTCTGAGAAAATTTTCTTTCACGCTGCACCTTTCAGTTACTGGTCAAAATCACTTTTCCAAGTCACAATTAATTTGTGTCCAATAATTTTTATGTCTCTAAACAAACAGAACCAAGTTTTTAAGTTTTTAGGAAATATGGTTTATTTTTATATATTAAAGCTGAAGAAAAAAGAAAAAAGCTCAAAATGGTCTCGATTTCTTTGCAGAGTACATGAAAGGAAAAGAAAAAAGTTAAGCAATACTGACCCCCCCCACACACAGGAAATCTAATAATAGCACCATGAATGTTCCAGGTGAACAAACTCTGGAATAAGCTGCTTTCATTTGTTTGCTTTTTCCGTGTTTGGACATTCAACTGAGCTCAATATTTACATTTCCTTCCACAAGTTTTTCCTTCGGTCACCTCATTTTTCTCATTCTCCTTTTTCATTTTTCCATCCAGCCATGATGTCTGTCCCTGACAAACACCCGCCAGCCTGTTAAATGCTTTATAAAAGTTTTTTTATTGGGTATAAATGAAAAGTTATTGTCCAGTTCAGCAGATGATGAATGAAACAAATGATGTCAGCTATTTGTCCTGGCAGAGCTGTAACTATTCATTTCCATGAACACCAGTCCGCGGTGTATCATACATCCAGGGCTCTTTTTTCTAGGAAAATAATCGAGATTCAGCGCAACTGAATACATTTTATCACACGTGTTTCTGTTGACGTGTTATCTTGTGATAGCCAGTTACAGCGGGCGGTTATCTAAAGGGTACATTTCTAAAGCATAATAACTGGTGACTTCAAGATAACAAGATAAAAATAAATAATGGCAGACATGTTCGCCCTCAGCTTCTGTAGGTTTGTGTGTTATGACCCAAATTTATCGTTCATTGTTTCAGCTGGTCTATAACAGGAAGTTATAGAGGAAGGTTTCCATGTGGTTTTCTGCTCATTTCCTGGCAGAAAGTGGGCACGATCTCCTGAAAAATAACAAAGAAAGATATCTTTGTTTTGTCATAGTTTATAAAATAATGAATGAACTAAATCACTCCATGATCTCAAGAAAACAACGATTACTTTAGGATAACAAGATAGTTTGTTCATTATCTCGAGATAATGACATACCCTTGCCCCTAATAGAATAAAATGTAAAAGGGAAATAAATGAAACATGAATATTGCTGCATATAAACAATCATTTGTTTTTTAGTCATTATAAAGAGTCATGTTGCACAGAGCTGAAGAAGCCTCTGACTGAACACACTCTGTCCTTTTCACGTTCAGCTTCATGAACATTTACTTTAAGATAAGGTTTAGGATTAGGAGGCTAAATGACAATCAGTATTACAATTAAACATCAAACAATGCAGCTTAAGCTTAGTTTCCAGCATTAATGTGATGACAGCCTGACATTTCGTGGTGAGTCTACATCAGTGGACACGATTATGTTCTGATGCTCAGCATCACTTAAAATATTACAGTAACAATTTGGGTGTCAGCAGTTTTGAAAATGATTAAATATTTGAACAGATTTTTCTTTCTTTAATTTATTTATTTATTTATTTATTCCAAAAATGTTGCATTAAGTTTTTGTTATAATAAACAAACATAAATAAAGCAATGTCCAAAAATCGCCTCCGAAATTCAACTCACACAACAGCATCATACTCTTCCTACGTCCATACGTAAGTTAGGACAGTGGTTCCCAATCTTTTGTCCTCGAGGACCCCTTCGTGCATATACTAAAATGCCACGGAGCCCCTGCTCCACCCTGTGCTGAAACCATGCTGGTTTTAAGCTTCCAAAAGTGAGATTCTCACCATAAATACTGTATGCTTTGATAAAGCCAAGGTTAAATGAACAACATACAGCCTTACGTTTATTAATTAAAGTAGGGACAATTTGTGGACATTAATCACAATGGCTCTAATGTCCAAAGCCTCAGGGACCCCCTGTGCTCTTTGGAGGAACCCCTTGGGGGGTCCGGGACCCCAGGTTGTGAACCACTGAGTTATAACATAGATCATAGATAAGTCTGTTATAAATTTTAAAAAGGGTCCAGATCTGGTAAAAGTCATTTATTTGGAGTGGGTTACTGCATATGTCTGGATATGTTTTGTCCTGGAACAGACAGAAATTTTATTTTCCTTTCAGCTGAAACCAGGGAGAAAATGAAAATGCACAGGTTTGTATCCACAGAAATAAAATGTTCTCTTCTCAAAAAGTCTGAAGTATCTCACACCCTCACCTACAATAAAAAACATCGTCTCAGTCTCAACATGCCTCTCTTTGTTTTCTAGCTAATATTTATTCACTCAACCACTGAATTTCAGCTGAATCTGAGATTAAAGGATCAAAGCCATGATGTCTGACCTCAGTCATGATCTCTCTCTGTCCCCATCTTTTGTCTCTGCAGGATGTTGGTCCTGTAGGTCAGCCACCCTGAGTATCTGAAACACCATGACCAGCGTCAACTCTCCTGCCAGTCTGCTCGCTCGTAACCACTTTTACAGAAGTAAGAACACTCTGTATGCATGGTGCACCAGCTAAAAGCCGGTGTTTCCCAGTCCTGGTGTTCTAACATTTCATCCCACCCATCAGTATGTCCTACTGATGCTTTCTGTACATGCAAACAACATCATTTAAATTTTATCTTGCTATTTGTTTTTTCTCCTCATCCAGGGGCTGTAAACGTAAAGTAGCCATTTAGCTAACGCTGGTACATTTACAGTAATGTCCATTTATGCACAATGTAAAAAAGAAAAGAAAGAAAAAGTGTCATGTTTAGACAGAATTTCATTTTTTCCCTAACAGATTTCTTTATTTTACACTTGAATTGTTCAGATTATTAAAGGTCACATTAAAAGGATGGAATTTTTATTTTTTCAATTTATTTATTTATTTTATAATATTATTATTATTCACACATACTTGTTAAATTAAAATAATTGTGTCTTGATCTAAAATGATTATTTATTTTGTTTTTGTTTTGTGGTTTCATTATTTAACATTTAAAACCTGGAATTTTAACAGAAGAGTGAAAATCTTTTTTTCCACTGCCAGTATTTATTTATTTATACTAGCAAAAAATTCGTCCCAAAATAAAAAAAGGATCTAATTACCTGATAATTTGAGTAATATTCCTACACACTACTTTAGAATTTTTATTTAAATCTTAGATAAAAAAAAATTACTTTATATTTTAATTTGGGATTTTAGGAGTAATTTAATTTTCATTTAAATTGATTTCATATAAACAAGTGCGCTTTTCATCACTGATGATTTATATTGAATTGATTTTGCCTGTAAAGCGATTCGTTGTGAATTGGCGCTATACAAATAAAGCTGAATTGAACTGATCACGGGAAAGAAAAACTTAAAGCATTAATAAAAATCAGGCTTCTCAGCGGATCAAGCAGAGTTAAAGCATCATAGCAAGTACTTAGCATATGATGCTAACTGCTAAGGTGTTAGATTTCTTCCTTGTAGACACATTACAGCTGAAACAGCCGCCATGTTTGGGTTCAGTGTTGAAGCAAATCTTTGAAAAGGATCTGAACAGTAGCAGCATAGTCCACCCTGCTGCAGAACATCAGCGTCTTCTGTCGCCTGGAAACCCAGTCGGTGCTTCACATGTTCAAACATAACGTGGATCTCTTTCCTTTTCAGGTCTGACTCCAAGTTCAGAGCTGATTAAACCAACATCTGTCCTCAGCTGTCAGAACCACTTTGGTGTGCACAGAGAGGTCACTGCTTGTGTCACCGTGGTAACACCTCCCGGTAAACTCCATACACAAACACAAACACAAACACATTACTCTCACTGATCAGAGATGGCCGACTCTGTTAGCTGAAATAAATTCCACAGGTGTAAACCTCCATCCGAAGTCCTGTTTGTCATGTTTGGATGTTTTTATCTACGTCATGATGTGGTGGGAACGTTGAAGCATGAGAAAATGTTTAAGTTCCCCTGATACTCCATGGACCAGCATTTCATAAAAAAAAAAAAAGAAACACATTTTATGTTGCTGATCTAGTTTCTACGGAAGAGTATTAGGACCACTGAAGAAAAAAAAAGTCTGTAAGTTCTACCTCTATTAGCTCATCATTTATACAGATTGGATTTTAAAACAGTGAGTTTGTACACCAGATATCCAACCTTTTGAACTCTGCTTATTGCTTTTTTTTTGTCATGTGGATACATCCTTTCTATGCGGTTGTCTGCCATTACTTGAACTGGATTGGTTTGTTTTCCATGTCCAAACCATATAGTTTCTGTTAAGCTCAAATTTAATGGCAGCTTGTTCAAATCAAACCAGTGTTTCACTCTGTTACTTTGTGTTGTAGCTCTAAAAGCACCCGGAAGATAAGAGCTAGATTTTTTTGTTTAATTTTCCAATAATATAAATTTCAGTATGTTTGATATCACACACAAGTCATTTCTGCTTACACTCCCAATGATTGTCTGCTTTATGTTTTACATACAGAGGTCATTAGGTTTCTCTACAGGTGTAGCAGCTGGTATTTACCAGCTTGTATATTTGTCAAAGTTGTCTTGTCCTCAGCAACATTCAAAATTAAGGGGTAGCCTCCATTAAGTTCCCCTTGGCAAAGCTAATTTATTCAGCACAAAAAGACAGCAAGACCATCTTTCTGCTGTCATAATGCTGGGCAAGACAAGAAAAAAAAATAATAAAAAACAAAGGAAACAAAGGCATTTGTGTATAATATGAACAACTATGGGTTAGGTGCTGACCCCTGAGGAACGCCACAAGTTATATCCCTGCAGTCAGATTTTCACTCTTTCCTACAAATTTCTGCCTTTTTCTTCAGAAGCTCATCACCCACGTCAGTCCCTGTGATGTCTTTACCATTTTATAAACAAGATCTATAAAAGTTCCTGCTGAACACTTTTTATTTCTAGAATTTATTCATTTAATTCTGGTAATGTCAAATTAGTTTATCTGTCTTTTATAAATATGTTTTGTTGCATGGTACCATCAGTCTAGATCAGGGCTGCTGTCCTGCAGGTTTTGGTTGGTTCCTGCTGCACCACACCTGAATCAGATTAACTGGCTAACATGTTTGGATAGTAGCATACATCAAGCTTAATTTGAATCAGGTGTGTTGCAGCAAGAAAATCTAAATCCTGCAGGACAGCAGCCTGACAGGCTGGAGTACCGACTCTGGACACCCTTGATCTACAGAGGTCAAACTCATTTCCATGGACATGTCAGAAATGGCTTTTCTAAGACTTTAATATAAGTTGCCTGTGTTCATTCTAACTCTGAGCTTGATTTTTTTCTGTCGTTATCCAGACCCACAGGCGAGGGCAGATCGTAGTTTGGCCAGTTAGTATAGAGTTACTGTTACTGCTGCTGTACTCATCCACCACCTCTAAAAGTTCCTTATAACACATGTGAGACTTCTGTTTCCTAATCTTTCAGAATTACCTGTTGTCATGGAAACCACAGGATTATGGATCAACATTGTTCTGGGCTCCAAACCAGCCAACCCTGCTGACCGGCGTGTCAAGTAGAGGTAACAAGGACAAGTACATGTTTAGACGTATGTTTATTCGTACACTAGAGGCTGTTAATCAACTGCCAACATGTCTTGTTGATATGTATCAAGGGTTACATTTTAATTTTTAACAGTACAAAACAAGATTATTCATTAATTAATTAAATACATCAGTGTTTAAAAAAAGGAGTGGGGAGAAGGCTAAGCTTATTGATGTAGCTTAACATTCCTCTGACCTCCTGGTTTCTCAAGCTCTTACAGGCTGGTTGAGCCCATGAAAAGATGTTAAGCT
>CM047987.1:3547372-3557822 GCA_026261665.1 Melanotaenia duboulayi | reverse complement strand
AGATCTATTTTCTGGTTCTGGTTTCTGGTTCTAAACCCCCCCCACCGGCTGAAGGGCTTCGTGTTCGCAGGGCGGGGTGAAAATGGAGAATACCTGTAGCATTTCTTGATGTCCTCTGTCGTGGCGCTCTTGTCAACTCCGAGCACAACGTAAAGAGATTCTCCTGATGTAGAGAGGGTCCTCTGTCTCTGGTGGTCCATGGTCTGTCTTCCTTGGTTTCCTTCCTTTACTTGCTCCCTCGCTCACTCAGCCTCTCACCTGTCAGGTAAAAACACCAACAAGCAACAAAGCGTCAGATAGTTAAAAAAAAAAAACAAACAAACTCTGCAAGCTTGAAACAAGTTGAAATGAAAATGTCTAACGATGACGAACACTCGGCTGGGCAGAGGCATGTCCTGAATGACTGTCATACTTCCAGCAAGTCAAGCAGTGAGAAACTCCAGTAAACAAGCTGGTTATCAGATCTGAACTAACAGGACTGCTCACATGGATGAAGTGCTTTAACATGAGAGCAGGAAGTAGGTGAGAGCTGTAAAAAGGTATGTTAACTATGCAGGTTTATGCTGTCGTTACATGTAGGATTATATTTAGCTGCTAAGATAAGATCCCTTAAAATAAACTGATCTAGAATCAGGACTCCACAGAGGGCACTGACGTGGTCCTTCGACCATAAATGCAGGATTCTGAGCAGCTTGTTCCCNGACGTGGTCCTTCAACCACAAATGCAGGATTCTGAGCAGCTTGTTCCCTTCGTTTAAGGGAGGGTTGGAGGTGCTCGGTGGCTGTGGAGGTTCAGGTTTGTGTCCTGATCTGTGGTTCTTTCATGTTTCCTGGTACAGCTTCCTCTCTCCATCTCCACAGCTACACAACTAGAGCTTTTAATAAAACTTCAGGGCTTCCTTTATTTCAGGGGAGTCCAGCTCATTTTAGTTCCGGATGCAGATGCAGCATAAGCTGATCTCCAGAGGGCCAGACCAGAACGTAACAGCATAAAAACCCAGAAATAATAAAAACTCCAAATCACACTTTTAATCACAGGTATCTGGAACAGAAACACACAGAATTTCACATGATGATCACAGTAACCTCCGAAGAGTTTAAAGTTATTTTAAGTGTCATACGTGTACATTTTTACATGTAGTGATCCTGACCACTTGAACGGACTCACCTCACCATACGAACTGAAATCAGATCTATTAGTTAATAAACATAAAAAGACAGAACAAATTACCGCCTGCCTTAAAAAAGTTCCTATTTTCAAATCTCATTTCCATATTCTCCAAATTCATCCCGTGGGCCAGGTTGGGCCCTTTGGTGGGCCAGTATTTGCTCCTGGGCCTTAGGTTTGACACCCCTGCTTTATTCCATCATATAGTTGTAATTTATGTAAGTATCAGAAACAAAATGTCCTAGTGTCTCTACTGGCCCAGTAAGCCCCCGACCAAATGGTTTTGAACCTGAGTTTGTTGGGCAAAGATTTTCCACATCATGGATTCTCAAATGGAAAAAGTCTGTTTCTGTTATGTTTATCTTGATGATCAATAAGCCTGATTTGTAATTACAGGACTTTTTCTCCTACAACAGATAAAAATCCAGACTGATTAAATGTGACCTCAGAGGACTGAATCATCTTAACCATGAAATGTGATGCATCACTTTCCAGTCACCATAACATGATGAACAATTAGGACTTTTGGGGTCTGCATTCACATTTAAAACTAAAATAAATATACAGCATTTAAAAAAAAAAAAAAAGGCAACAAAAACTTCTTATGAGGCCTTCATACATCCAGTCATTGCTGACAGGTGACCAGCTCTTGAGACTATTGGTAATGTCTTTGTATTGGTACATATAAGGGATCTAAGTCTAAATAACATCAGATATTCTGTGTTGGTCAGTCTTTACTGCTCACACATTGGGAAGATGTTTCTCTAAGCGTGTTAAACTCTTAGAGAAAGTGGGAGGAGGTTAACTTTAGCAGATTGTCACTGGCTTGTCACCTAATTATACTGGGATAATTTTACACAGGAAGAGAATGAGAAGAAGGCACAGTGTGGATTGAACCAAAGTATGACGAGACTCCAGCTTTAAATAAGAACATGGTAGATGAAAAGCAAACCTGTCAAACACTGTAGAGAAAAAAAAAAAAGATGATAGAGAAGGATTTAATATATATATATGTATATATATATATATGAAGGTCTTTATTAGACCAGATGGTCTCTATTGTCAAGGCAACACTGGCTTTCCTGAACAACACGTCTGATTTAACACCTCCCTAAATCCCGCCTACTACAGCTCCTCGGATTAACCAGTAGCAACACAGACCCCCGTCTCTCCATCTGACTGGGATTAACCAATGAGGACAATTCATCAGTACTGTTGGGATTAGCAACATGACACTGTGCTAGTGTGTGTGTGTTGAACATCATATCCAGCCTGTTCAGAGTAAAGCCTGAAGAAAAAGACCCTGCCTACGTGAGGAAGGTGACCAATGAGGTTTTTTGTCAGGAAGAGACACTCAGCAAATGCTGAGGGGCAGCATATGGTGGTCAGCTCTAGGTTTAAGTATGAGAAGTCACACTGTGAGATATGACCAAGGTTACATATCAGGGTATTGTTTTTCAGTATTTGACTGATTTATTTTCCTCCCATGTGTGACTGTTAACCACTGAACCAGACTGGCTGAGAAGAGTCTGCTGAAGTGTTTATTATACAATAAAACAGTATTATACAGTAAACAGTATCTGGATTAGTGATGTCACAATTACAGATTTTCTTGGTACGATTACTGCCAGAGAAATCATGGTATTACATTTTTAATATTATTATAGTGTAGTAGTACACTATAAATGTTTAAAATCACACTTTCTAAGTCTTTAAATTGAATTTATTACAATATTTTTATGCTAACATAATTAATCAATATAGAAGTAAAGTAACCATGACTTCCTCTGCTCTGTAAAGAATCAATAAATCCTACAGATTAACTCTCATTTCTCTACCTGGACTTGGGAGGCTTCTTTCNGATTTCTCTACCTGGACTTGGGAGGCTTTTCTATAATCTACATTACAAAAATGTTTTCTGAACATTTCTTTTCAACCTGAGTAGAGAATTTAGAAACGCAGGAAAACATCTGGTTAACTTTGACTTCCAGCTCTGCTTTAGCAAAGGACGTTGCTGCTTAGAATCATAAATAATAAGAAACACTGAAAATAAAGAAACAAGAACACAAATCTGAAATTTAAAGTGGTTTCTTTAAGAGGCCACTGCTCACTGATGACTAAAATATAAAGGTGATGATCTCAGTCCGAGCTAATTATGTTTTATGTGAAACTATCCATATAAAAGTTGTTGTTTTTCACACCCGTATAATGTAACGTTCAGACTCATCATGTTGTGCTGTGGAAACTATGAACATAAAGCCTTACTGTATTTTCTTGTTTTTTTAAGGACAAATCATTTGCATCTCAGACACATTTCCTTTATGAAATGCTGCAGGAAAAATCAGGGCTGCCAGGGCAGACATGAACTCCACCACCATAGCTCCACAGGCTCACTGAACTCCATAAATCACACACACACACACACAGGACAAAAATCTACTGGACGCACAAGGTGTGGCTTTTTGTTTTTATGCTAAAGACATTTGTTTTAAAACTTTGTTGTATAGCAAAATTTGATGACCTCCATTTATTCACTTTGGGGCCTGATTTAAAAGTTTGTGTTTTCAAGCCAAAACGCTGGTTCCATGTGAACCAAACATCCAAATGACAAACGTAGGTAGGTAGACATGTCAGCTTGTCTCTGTGTGGACATGTGGACATGGCCTTAATCCCAACAGTCACACAGGGCCTGTGTACCAAAGCTTCGTGGACCCCCTGTGCATTTTGGGGACCCCGGGTTGGATCCACTGCTGTAGTCCACATATACCTTCATTTTGCTGGTGTTTATCCTGCAGCTGGTGAAACATATTTGATGGATTTTCTCCTTCACTGCAACTTTTTCATGCCACACTTTACAGGCTGGTTTACAATGACACAGCCAAGGAAACCTTCCTTTAAACAGCTTCCTGCTGCGCATTCCCGACGTTGTTTACACTGTTTAAAATGGTGTGTGTGGTACAAGACAAATTCATATTATACAATTAAACCTGTGCCACTAGTTAAGAAGCTTCAAGAAAGATTTAAGACTACTAAACACACAGACCAGCTTGTAAGACAGACAGGTTGTGTGTAAGATGATGGTCAACAACACTGGAGCAGCACAAGGCACTGTGCTCTTTACACTGTACACCTCAGACTTCCAGCACAACTCTGAGTCCTGTCATCTGCAGAATAGAAAAAAATCTCGATTTCGACTCACACATATGTCTCATTTCTACCCACAGTGATTATAAAGCACTTTATATCACGAGCTGCATCACAAACATATTCCTCCCAGATTTTTTCAAGCATCCCTAAACGCAGCACTGTCGTTGCCTCCTCCCTCAACCAACGTTAAAACCCCGTTACAGCACGTGATTCATGGAGGAAGCCAAAACCACCAAAACGCAAGCAGCAGTGGTGGTAGTCACCCCCTCACCCGAACCGAACTTATATCCCAAAAAATGTGTGCATTCGGCTGCGGTGTGGAAGTATTTTGGATTTAAGCCAGATGATGAGAAATTGTGTGAGCTACATAGTAAAGTGTGTTTTGCCCAGGTTTTAGCATCGCAGGGCAACACCACAAATCTCTACAATCACATGAAACGTCACCATAAAGTCCAGCACGATGAGGCCGTGCAGAGCAAGAAACAAAGACAGACGTCAACAACCGGACTGAAGCTTGTACAACAGAGCACTTGATTTTTCAAATGAGGAAAGTCTGTAGAAAATGTTTTCAATTAAAATTACTCTGGGAAAAAAAGTGCATATAGAGCCATTAGAAATGAATGGAATAGATCTGAACAGACTTTTTTTTATTTTTTATTTAATGATTAATGTTTTATAGACAAGAACTAACAGGCTCTTTTAGTTCCAGGTTCAACGTGCGCAATAAAAACGGTTTTTAATAAACACTGAACCAGTCCAGACCTCAACTTGTTAGTTTTTCTTTTTGGCCCGCTGTGTGTTTGCCTTTGACATCCCTACCTCTACCAGAAAGACACTTTAAATGTCTCTTTTGTTTTCTTAAAGTTCATTGCAAAAAACAAAACATTTTGTGAAAAAAATCGTGCCAGAGAATCATGATTTCAATTCTGAGCAAAAATATTGTGATTCGCGTTTTTTTTCTGAGTCATGTAGCCCTACTGCAGAAATACTCAGATTACTCTGCAGGTGTGGGTAGGGGTGGACGACATATCGAGTACACTCGATGTATCCCGAAACATTCTCCGTAAGTGAAATAAAATGGCTATACTGCGAACATCAGCAGCGTTTTCAGCCTCTACATGGGTTTTTCTTCGTAGCGCTCCCTCTGCTGGTTGGAGTGAAGCTCAGCGAATGCGGCATGAATCAAACAGCTCACCCCGCCCATACAGAAAACTCTCCTACACACATGCCTGCTGGTGTTTCAGGAGACACGAAAAAAGCATGAAAACAAGAAGGTATGCAGGTAGCTATCAAGCTAGTTCACAAGCATTGAAGAAGAAACGGGAGATGTCCACTTTAAGCAGTAAATCGCCTCAGAAATGATGACAACAGTCTTTACAGTTTAAAATCATTCTTAGTTCTTGTTGTGGTCCAAGACAGTTTGTGATGATTCCTCTATTCCCCCTCCGCTCAGGTAAAGAGTCTGGGTGTCATTCTCTCTGATTGACATCAGTTATCAATAACATAACCCGGTCAGCATATTTTCACCGCCTCGTCCCTCCCTCACACCGCCGCCATACTTGTCCACAGTCTTATAACCTCCCGTCTTGATTGATGTAACTCCCTTCTGTTTGGTCTTCCCCAAAAAACACTTCAAAAACTTCAACTGGTTCAGAACGCAGCAGCCCGGGTCACAACAAGAACCTCATCCACCCATCACATCACGCCTGTTCTGCAGCAGCTCCACCGGCTCCCCGTCACCTACCGCATCCACTACAAAATCCTGCTGTTCACCTACAAGGCCATCTACAACCTCGCTCCTCCCTACCATTCTGATCTCCTCCATGTCTCCACACCAGTTCCCTCAGATCCTCCTCCTCCATCCACCTGACCAGATCCTCCTCCTCCATCCACCTGACCATCCCCACCGCCCGCCTTGTTACCATGGGGAGCAGAGCTTTCAGCTGCTCTGCTCCTCATCTCTGGAACTCCATCCCCCCAGACCTCCGCAAGTCCAATTCTATACAACTGTTCAAANTTCTGGAACTCCATCCCCCCAGACCTCTGCAAGTCCAATTCTATACAACTGTTCAAATCCAAACACAAAACACATCAGTTTAAACTGGCACACTCACTGTAATATTCACACTGCTTTTATTTTTGTTTTATGTATCCTTTTATTTATGAGTGTATTTATTGATTTGTTGTTATGGTTGTGTTTTATCTTGTACGGTTAGGGTATCTAGACAGGTGCCCACAAAATGTATTGTTATTATTATTATTATTATTATTATCATTATTAAGACTCGTCACCACCAGAAACATGTCCTTATATTCACCATCTGGAAAATAATTCAGTTTTAGAAGGTTTGTCGAAAAAACAATGCAATAATTTAATTTGGACACAAAGGTCACCAGAAGGTATTACATTTGAGGAAGAGGGTGCAAGAGTTGAAAGAAAATGAAAATGTCATCAACTTTCTAGCAATGTCTGTTTTTTTTTTTTACATATGTCCATCTGCTCAGCTGGGAAGTGTAATCAGTGACTCATGCCTTTCTGGGAGTTAAATAAACAGCAGATCCTGACATTTCTCTTTGTCATCACTTCCTCATTAATGCCTACCACCTTTTAAGAGCTGACATTTCTTTTTCTTGCATTCTCAAGAGTCAACATCTACGGTTCAGTCCTTTCTTCTACTGGTAAAAAAAATCACCTGGTTGACAATAGTTAGAATAGAAAGCAGTTTGACAGTTTTTAACCAGTCTGTTTTCTAATAAGCCTCCCAGTTACTGCCCAGCTTGAACTTCTGATGACGCTGCTATTGCTTCACCTTGAACATGGGAATCACTTTTTCTCCTTTGCTTTTAACATCACATCTTCCAATTAACTGGTTATATACTTCACTGATATGAAGAAGCAAATTAACTAATAATAAAATACCAATACTTATTTATTTATATACTGACAGACGTCTGACTTCTAACTTTTTGTTTTTACATGTTGGGAATTCCAGTTTCCCAATTTTCCCCGAACTGAGGGTTTCACTTCGCGTTGCTTTTGGCAGAGCACGCATTAAAAAAGTCACACAGTCTCATCAATTTAAAACTCAATGTGTTGAGGTTAAAACTCGATTAACTGTGCAGCCTTATTGGCTGTGAACTTGTTCTATGTGTGAAAACTATTAATTAAGCTCTAAACTATTTTCTGTTAAATCTGTTTGTTACAACTGATACCTGCTAGATCCAAGTGTCAGAAAAAGGTTGTTTTTTTTTTAATTGTAAGCTATACCTAATCTCTTAGAAAGTAAAAATTAATTTGATAAATGTGCCAGCCCACAGTGATCAACTGCTCGCCCTGGTAGTCCGGCCTGGCTCCGGGACTGTGTGACCACATGACCCAACCTGCACAGCAAACAGCTGTCACACACATGCAAAGAGGGAAAGTAAATGCTGGTGCAGTGGTTTCTTCTGCCCAGTTTCCTCAATATGTTTGATCCAATGACTATTTACACAAATGAGCTGGAGAAAGAACTGGGCCAAAGCTTTATATGTGATGTACCTAAGAGAGCAAATCAAAAATGATGCAACATAAAATTTTCATTAAGTGAAACTAGACACACTGCTGTCTCCAAAAACTTTGTAGCCATGAAAGAACTTTAATATTAGTGTTAATAGGAATAGATACTACAGTTTTTGGTAGAGCTGGGTGGTCCATCGGCTCATACCAGAAACAGTTTTATTTTATTTTTGTTATGAATTTGCTGTATACCACAAACACCAGTTTAAACAACCTAAACAATGTTGGGAACGTGGTGTTTGAAGGGGGACCTTTTTCACTGCTGCACCACTAACCTGCAGCAGAGCAGCTGTGTTATGCCAGCTGTTGTCATGGAGATACTTCTTTTAAAAGGTCGGATGTGGACCGATAAACTAGTTACTTGATCGGTAAACATGATCAATCTGCTGCAAACTTGCTTTGGAGTACCAATAATGTCTGAAGCTAAGATTTTTAGTTATTAATTATTAATAAACATTATGAATCAATCCATATTAATAATTGATCCCCAGACCTTGGTGATATTATATTAGTATATTATAAAGTATATGAGGTAGCTCGTGGTGTGAGGCAAGGGCTTTCTCTCACTTCCTTTGGACAAAGACTTTATTCTCCTTTTTTTTGTATGTTCCTTTGGTTTTGTTTTCCTGTTTTTAATTTGTTCTTGTTATGATAAAATAAAAAGTTCAAATCTAAATTAATCATTGTTATTATTTAATGATAACTGATATGATCTGCTCAGAGTAAAAACCCACCAGATGATTAAAGTGCAATATAAAGTGCTGTTACTGGTAACAGGGCACTGATTTGTCAATACACATTAAAATACTGCACAAGTATTTTAGCATATTCTACTCAGTAAAACAATAAAAAATAAAATGCCCTAAGATGAATTTCTTGTAAATTGGCCCTACACAAATAAAGCTAAATTTAACTGAATTAATCAGCAACTAAAGCGACTTGGCAACATAAGTTTAAAGCAAAGCTACGAGTTCTTAGAAGTGCTGCGATACGAAGTAGTTTTAGGAAACAGAGCAAACAGGTAACCCTCTCGTTAATTAGATGATTGCTTTCCAATCAGTGTGCAAATCTGGGCACAGGGACTCTGTAATGCAGAATGAGGCCAGTTCGTTAATGACATTCCAGTCTGCATGGAGTCAGCTTTTTCAGATGGACACAGACGTGCTAGCGGTGCAGCAGCAAACATTACAGTAATGAGCAGGACTCTGCTAACGTAGACTGCAGGTTAAGCCCATCACTCTAATGAAAGTGCAGTCACCACAGCCACGTGCAGAAATGTATTTTTAAATGGGTTTATAACACTGTAAAAGTAATAAAGTTTGGCACTTTTACATTATGAATAAGTATAAATCATTTTTAGTTGCAATGAATATCCAGAGTGATTTGTTGGAAATAAGAAAGTCAGGGTAAAAAAAGAGAGGAGGAAGCCAGAAGAAGGAAAGTGAAAGACGGTATCGAACACGAGGACACATGAGTGCTGCATTATCCTGTCTTGAGGAATCACTCGTGACAAATTGACTCGAGTCTGCTGCTTCTTTTTCAAAATGAAAACTGTACATATGTATTAGTGAGGTCATGATTAGATTTGTTTGGTACGATAACTGTCAGAGAAAAAATCATAATTTTACAATTATCATGATTATTCTGTGTTAATTTCCCAACGCAATAAATGTCCTTTGAGGTCTTTGTGGTCTGTTGATGCAAACATAAAATAATATAAAAACAAAAAGTCTCATTCCTACTAAATCTTCTTTTCTCTGTAAACTAAATTCTGATTTCTCCCAGAGAAAACAGGTGAAAATTCTATGGGACCGCTACTTGGACTTTGGAGGCTTCTGGAAACTACATAATAAAAATTGTTTTAAAATCTTTTTCTTAACCTGAGTAGAGAATTTAGAAACCCAGGAAAAACATCTAACTAGCTTTGATTTCTGGTTGTTCTTTAGCAGAACAGCTGCTGTTTGACACATAAATAAAACTGGAACACACACAAAAAACAAGACCATATATCTGAAATTAAATATGGTTTCTTCAATCACATATTGTGCGCTGACATCTAAATAAAAGGCATCAATCGCACATCGAGTCAATCGTGTTTGAACAGCAAAACTATCCGTCCAAAAAATGTTAAGATTTGACATTTTCTTGCATATAAAGCAGCGTTCAGTGAGCTCTGATTAGCTCGTCATGTTGCTGTAAGCCCAAATTACACACATTATAATTATACATGGCAGGATTACGTTTCATGTTAATGTTACGTTAGATGAAGATTAACGTAACTTTAATCCATTAGTGAACATTTACCTTACTTCGTCGTACAAAACGGGGTGTTTATCCTGCAGGTGGTGAAACATTCTGTGTTTTTCCTCCTCTCACTGCAACGTTTTTCTGTCGTGTTTACAAGCTGGCTAGCCCTCTTCCACAATGACACCTTGGTCATTTTTCCTATAACCAAAGAAATCCAACAACGATGACTCAGTCTATGACATCAGTGACCTCTTTACCCTGTATGAACCCACAGGTCACCTGGATCCGGTCTCTTTATCAGTCCCAACACTTAGAACCAGACATGGAGAAGC
>CM047987.1:3534777-3546820 GCA_026261665.1 Melanotaenia duboulayi | reverse complement strand
ATTATTCCCGTCTCTCATTACTGTCAAACTGATCATTCTAGTCCACATCGCCCATGTTGCAAGATGTAAAAGAGCCTTATACGTATATTTAAATAGTTTATTAACATAAGATGATGATAAATAATACTTCCCTTTTGCCAGTGGGACTGGATATGCTTTGACCCTGATAAAATATTCTCTAAAAAGAGCTTCTGCTGCTCCTGGACAAGGATAATCGTTTTCATGTAAGTGGATTGTTTGAGTGGTTTCATAAAAAAATGCAAGTACATTTCTTTATTTAACTACACCAATTTCCCACATCATGCTTAAGAAAATTACTATACAGCTGAAGTTTAATAAAGATGCTCGCCGTTTTGCAAACAGAATTTCATAAATATGTGCAGATGATCCAAAAACTTTACTATTTTATGTACAGAACCAAAACGTACAGTTTTTATTGCTAAAAGCTCATCTTTAACGAGGGCTTGAGGACAGACGAGTTTATGTACAGCTGCCACGTGACTGTTTGGCATCTCATTCAACACCAATGCTGCGTCTGAGCTGATGCATAGGGTTGTTTATTTTTATTACTGCCTAACTACTTTAACAGTTACATTAGCTAATGTAAAAACAACTAATTCAAACAAAAACAAAGCCACAAAGAAGAATAGCTTGTTGACAACTTTACTTTGCTGATAAAGCACTTTATATTATCTCAATTACATTCTATATATTTCCATGAAGATGGGAAAGGAAGAAGATGGTCATTGTTAGATGAGAATGAAAGTTGATGGGACAGTCTGACAGTCACGTTATAGTAGCTAGTTGGCCTGCAACCTGCTCACAAAGATAACAGCAGTGAATGAAGACTGTATAACACGATGTTACTGATTAAACTGAGCTAACAGTCTCTGTTAGACACTTCACACACATACACATAGACGGCCAGTTTGTACAACTACAAAGCTAGGAAACTGACTTAAGTNGTAAGACGATGTTACTGATTAAACTGAGCTAACACTCTCTGTTAGACACTTAATCACACACACACATAGACGGCCAGTTTGTAAAACTACAAAGCTAGGAAACTGACTTAAGTTTTGTTAACTTGTATCTCCATATTTTAAACTGCAACAAGTACAGATAAAAACAACAAAAAAAGTTTACAAATATGGATCAATTCTGCAAGATGAGAAAGACAAGTACATTTTAAAGTCACAAAACATGAGAAAAAATTATAAAAGCATCTGAAAAGAAAATTACACAAGTCAGATAAGACAAGTCAGAACATAAAAGTAAATTGTGCGAGTCAGAAAATATATACTGACTTGTATTTACTGATGTGCAGAATTAATCTGTTTTTGATTTGTATCTGTAAATTAAATTAACAAAACAAATTCAAAAAGCCCAATATAAACCACCTGCCAAATAATAGATATAACAAACGCAGACAGGAAAAAAACTGCCCCTGCTCCTATTATTTCAGATTATATATATATATACATTCTGTCCCAGGAACAACAGGATTACTTTAAACAATTGACTTTTAATCACAACATTTTGTGAACCTGCAGCTGATCAAACACCCCCACCCCCTGACCACCACCACCACCACCACCCCAACTTGCAACTATCTCCAACATTTTCCAAACCTAGCGCCAGCTTTGAGATCAAAAGCACACACGCTTCAGAATTTAAATCCGGATTTATCCTGTGTTTTTCTGAAACTGTTTTACCCTACCAAATAATTTAGGTACATTTCAATCAACAATAATCGATATTGAGCTCCGGGATCTGATTCAGAGCATGTCTGCCTTCTCACGACTTACTGAAGGACTCTGTGTAGCGGCAACCAAACTAGAAATTACCGGTCGGCTCGGGAATCAAACCGTGGTTAAAGCGGATAATCTCCACTCCATCAAACGAAAGCAACCAGCATCCATGTTGGTAAACGGGTTGTTAGCCAGTCCGTAGCTTAGCTTACACTTAGCCCTTAGCTCGCTAACTAATCCAAGGGCAGCAAAGCTTCCTTACGTTTGTCCACCAGCTAACGCTGCTTTTCTTACCTTTTCTCCAACCCCGGCAATGTGGCTGTATTTTCTTTTTACTGAAGCCTGGCTGAAGTTTTATAATCCTCGCATCACAGTTGCACTTGTGCTTTCCACCGCTAAACTATTCAAACACCCGGTTGTACAGCCACTGAGCTAAGGGCTACACCGGGCTGTCAATACGTACAGTACAGAGAGAGCTGTCTCGCGGATGCCTCCCACTCTCCGTCTGCTCGCTTCCGGTGANAGAGCGGTCTCGCGGATGCCGCCCACTCTCCGTCTGCTCGCTTCCGGTGACAGAAGGCGCGTTCACGACATAACAGGAAGTCAGGAGAACTCTACGAGCAGGCGACACAGAGGAAAAAAACTTGAAAGCTAATTTCTGAACATCAAACTTCAGGTATTAAACACCAATTGTTTAGAAATGTTTATTTCACCCTTTAAAAATAACTCCGTGATGTTTCCTCAAAAATTTGAATTAGTTTTTAAATGTAAAGTATGCAAGGCTTCGGCCTTGGCCGTTCAACGATTTAGCCGTGTCATGGGCTAACGTTAGCGTTGATAACCTGCATGACGCAAGCAAACCACCGTTGAGATGACTGGAGGGGCTAACTGTTGTTTCGATTAGCTTTCGTTTAAAAAGTTTTTGTAATGCCCAAAACAGACGAAACCTTACGAACAGACTCTAACAATGCAGTAGTAGTTAGCTGTCATACTTAAATCGTACTTTAACGTGAAAAGTGGTAAAAACTAAACAAAAAGTAAACAGCTTAACCAAAGGCTAGCTTACGGCTAATGTAATTTTTAAAATATTTTTAAATGGCCTGCTTCAGACTGAAAAAAAGTTTTTTTTTCTTCTAGAAGTCAGTTTTAATTTTTTATTTTTTATTATGTTTGTTACCTAAGCTGTTAGATGTGATTTTTAACAGTTTATTAAAATCACAGTAAGGCATCAAGCTGTGTTTAAACTAAAGAAATTACACGCTGATGTACAGTACAAGTAAATGGTTTGCACACACCGATTATTAAGCATTAATGTACTGTAATAATGTATGTACTTGATTTGCCTCTCATTACTGGCCACACCTATGACAGTTATGCTACAGAAGTAGTATCTTATAAAGCTTTCTTCTCATTATTATTTATTTATTTTAATTTTTTTCAGGGTATATTTTAAAGATGTCCTCAGGTGCTCTTTTTCCAAGCTTGGTCAGTGGCTCGAGGGGAAGCTCCAGCAAGTATCTGGTGGAGTTTCGTGCTGGCAAAATGACTCTGAAGGGGAACACCGTTACACCTGACAAACGCAAAGGCACGGTGTACATCCAGCAGTCTGACGATTCCCTGATTCATTTCTGCTGGAAGGACAGGACCACGGGGAATGTGGATGACGTGAGCAATCCTAAATAAATAATTTCATGATGTTGTTTTGTATTAAAAAACATTTCAACTGTTGGTACATTTGGCTTTGGGATTTAAAAAGTCAACCATGCATTGTAATATAGTAGGACTGGGCAATTAATCGAAAATAATCAAAACCGACATTCATAACCAATAATCAATGTAATCTTGTTCATGTCAATTATTTAAGTTATTTTTCTTAAACATATTTACAAATATTCATTAAATCACCATATATAGTCAAACTGTGTGCTTCCTTTAACTTATTTTAAAATCTATATCTGCTTTTCTATTATGAAAATATTTGCAACATAAACCTTTAGGTGGCTATGAGGGCTAAAAATGAAGTGATGTTAAAATAATTTCTAATTAATAGTAATTGAGGTAACATGTTCAATTAATCGTGATATTGATTTGAGGTCATATTGCTCAGCCCTTTAATATAACCCCGTGCTTTAAAGAGAAACTACCTGAAAAGTGCTTTTTCTGTTCTAGGACCTGATCATCTTCCCTGATGACTGTGAATTCAAGAGAGTTAACCAGTGCACTACTGGCCGCGTCTACGTGTTAAAGTTCAAGGCTGGGTCCAAGAGGCTGTTTTTCTGGATGCAGGTTGGGAGATTTTTTATTTCCTTTAAATGGAAAATTATTGAAGATATTTATACTAATTTATTCACATTTAAATGGGTGCCGATAGTGAGTGGGAAAATAAAATGGGAAGCAGTAATAATGATGGGTAGAGCTAAATTACTAAATTAATAATAGATTAATGATGGTTCAATTGGATGGCTTGGGGTGTCCAGAGTCGGTACTCGAGGGCCTCTGTCCTGCAGATTTTTCAATGTTTCCTGCTTCAGCACACCAGACTCAAATGAAATAAATCCAACAGCCTATTAAGTTTTACACAATGACTCATTCATTTGAGTCAGGTGGTTTTGGAGCAGGGACACATCAAACACCTGCAGGATTGTGGCTCTTGAGGACCGGAGCTGGACACCCCTGTTTTATGATGATGATGAATTATTTTGTGCCCACCAGGAGCCAAAAACTGACAAAGATGATGAGTACTGTCGCAAGGTGAATGAATATTTGAACAACCCTCCCATCCCTGGAGCACCTGGCAGCGGAGGTGGCAGCGGTCATGAACTCTCTGCCCTCGGAGGAGAGGGAGGGCTCCAAAACCTGCTGGGAAACATGAGCCACAACCAGCTGATGCAGTTAATTGGACCGACGGGGTTGGGTGGACTGGGTGAGCAATTCTGGATATTGCCTCTGACATGTAGTCTATCTCTTAGTAAATAAGTGAATTCAGTAAGTTTGAAGAGTTTTTTTTTTTTTTTTTTTTTTCACTTTTCTACAACATTTTCAAAATGTGACTCTTTCCTGGGTCCTTTCCAAAAACACAGATTTACATGACCTACGTGTTGTTTTAACAGAAATAGTAAATTATCCAAGTTTAAACTAAAGAGTCTGGACACTTAATCAGGTCAGTACTTTCTTCTTTTTCCTGTGTCTTGTTGATGTTTGTCCAAGGAGGCCTGGGAGCTTTAGCAGGACCAGGGCTTGCCAACCTGTTGGGCAGCGGAGGTCCAGCCACCAGCAGCTCTTCATCCAGGTGAGGTTTAAGTAACCCTAACATACTTAAGAACAGCGATATAACAGATTTATGTGGAGTGTTTACCAATGTCCTCCTCCTTTTCTCAGCTCTCGTAGCCAGTCTACAGCAGCCACACTTTCCTCGAGTGGAGCTCCCAGATTGAGCTCGTCTCAGACACCGACCAACCCTGCACCCCCTGCTGCTTCAGCTCCCTCCTCCACTGGTGCTTCCCCATCCACTCCAGGTACGGTGTGCCAACAGAGGTGAATCAAGGCCCTATAACCCTCCACAGTGGATGTGACCCTTGTGTCATAAAGGAGGCAGATTTATACTGAAGCTCATGATTAAAAATCTGGATTAAACTTTCAAAAATGTATGGAAAATATGAGCTCAGTTTGAATTTGTTGGCAGCAACACATCTCAAAAATGTTGGAACAGTGGCAACAAAAGGCTGGAGAAACAAGTGGCACAAACTAGAGGAGCATTTGACAGCTAATGAGGTGAACTGGCAACAGGTCAGTACACAACTGTGTATGAAAGAAGCATTTCAGAGAGGCAGAGTCTTTCAGTTGGAAAAATTAATAGAGGATAACGAATCTGAGACAAACTGTCTCTAAAAATTGAGGAACGACTTAACAAAAACGTTCCTCAAAGTACAATTGTGAAGACTAAAGGTCCCACCATCTACAGTGTGTAATATAATCAAAGGATTAAGAGAATCAACGAAGAATCTGTGCGTGAAACAAGGCTGAATGTCAAAACTGGATGCTGCTGGCCTTGAAGCCGTCAGGCAGCACTGCATTAAAACCGGACATGACTCTCTACTGGAATCACTGCATGGACTCAGGATAATCATTGTCTGTGAGCACAGTTCACCCTGAAATCCACAAATGCAGGTTAAAGCTCCATCGTGCAAAGAAGCAGCCAGATGTGAACAGGATCCAGAAACACCGCTGCCTTCTCTGGACCAAAACTCATTTAAAATGGTCTGAGGTGAAGGGAAAGCTGTTCTGTGGTCAGATGAATAAAAATGTGAATCTGGAAAGCATGGACGGTGTGTCCTGCAGACTAAAGAGGAGAGGGAGCATCCAGCTTGTTATCAGTGGACAGGTGAAAAGCTGCATCTCTGATGGGATGGGGCTGCATTAGTGTCTATGGCGTGGGCAGCTTCCACATCTGTGAAGCTCCATCAATGCTGAAAAGTACATGGAGGTTTTAGAGCAACATCTGCTCCATCCAGACAACGTCTCTTTCAGGGAAGGCCTTGCAGGTTTCAGCAAGATAATTCTACCCTGAAACTGCTTTTACAGATGTGTTGCTGCCATCTGATATGTTGTTTATGTTCTACTGTGAATAAAATATGGGTTGAAATTTCTAAATCATTGCATTCTGATCTTTATCTACAGTTTACCCAGCGTCCCAACTGTTTGGAATTGGGCCTGCATAACTTTGACATGCCCTTACTTGTTTCGTTTGCAGCCTCAGCTCAGACACCAGTGGCTCCAGCCTCTGTTGGAAGCCCTACCGCCCACCAGCCCATCCAGCTTAGTGACCTTCAGAGCATTCTCGCCACCATGAATGTCCCAGCCTCGGCTGCTCAGGGAACAGCAGGTGAGTGACAGATTACATGCTGCCGGAGATGAGGTGTTGGTCTTGACAGCAGTTGTAGTACTTTCATAACAGCCCCTTGTCATGTCATGCAGTGGATCTAGCAAGTGTTTGTACCCCTGAGATGATGGCTCCCATCCTGACTAATGCTGAAGTCCAGCAGAGGCTCCTTCCCTTCCTGCCGAGTGGAGAGAGTTTACCTCAGAGTGCCGAGGAGCTCCAGAACACACTCAACTCACCTCAGTTCCAGCAAGTAAGACTTGATCTTCAATGACAAAGTCATCCTGACTTGGTGAAGTCAGGATGACTTTGTGTTTAGGATGTGCTCCAATCTATTCACACCAAAGGCCCATTTATGCTCGATGCAGACGACAGCTACACAGATGTGTCGCTTACACATGTAATTTGGTCGGTTTTAGGGGGCCTGGTGGATTCGTTGTCTGATGCAGCTAACAGAGCAGTAACACACAAAGCTGCAGGGGCAGTGTTATTATTAGCAAGGCTATTATTTATCATGAACTGGCTTGTATGGAGACAGATTGGATGACAATGAATCGGCTTGAGTTGATTTTATGTATAGTGCCCTGTGACTTGCCACTATACAAACAAAGTTTAATTGAATTGAGCAGTATAGCTGACATGCAACCAGCGGAAGGAACAAAACCAGAGAAGAAGACAATGACGTCTGGTACAGCTGTAGAGAAGACAGGCTGTGTGAGTGCGTCAGGTGGTTGCCGAACTACCGCCACCAACCGGTGTCTGGAACCGATGTCAGAACACGAAGTGAACTCTGAGCTGCTCACTAGTGGATGACTTAACAATCATGGCAACGTAAAAAGCACGTGTGAGGGTGGTGACATATGACAGTGTTTGAAACTGACATACATATGTAAATGGGCCTTAAAGCCATTTACTACTAACTTCCATGTTAGTAGCTGTTTCCATCACCAGAGGAACCATCCCTGTTCTAACTCTAAGCTTTAAGTGTGTATGGGCTGACCATGTGAAAAAAAAAAAGTGGGTGTCTATTAATTTTTACTTTGTTTTTCCACCGATTGAGATTAAATATGTGAAGAGGGCTGTTGATGCAGTTTGGTGTTAAGCTGACTGACTTCTTCCTCTCGTAGTCGATGAGTCTGTTCAGCAGTGCCTTGGCCTCGGGGCAGCTCGGCCCTCTCATGAGTCAGTTTGGTCTACCAGCAGAGGCTGTGGATGCTGCTAACAGGGGAGGTAAGCCACACGATGATGCTGACAACATACATGGCAAAATATATGGCTTTTTTTATTTTTTATGGTTGAGCACATCTTTCTACCCTGTAGCTGCATCCAGCCTTGTCACGTTTTACCCAAGTCTTTCCCTTACGTAGATATTATACCAGGGCTTGGTGACCTGGGCCTGAAGCAGGAACTAAACACTAACTTTCTCCTTGCCAGATGTGGAGGCGTTCGCCAGAGCCATGCAGGGCAGCAAGGGCGACTCCAAAGAGAAGAAAGAGGATGACGAGGACATGAGTCTGGATTAGAGCCTGATGCGCTGCATCTTGGCTAAATCCGATTCTTGTCACTATTTTTTAATCTTTACCTCCATTTCCTCTGCGTTGTCTTATCCTTTCCTGCACCGAAGGCAACGTTCCTACTCAGGACAAACGCAACGTGAGCAGGGCTAACGTCGTCCCGCTCGACCGCTTCGTTTTCTTCGCCATCATCGGGCGACTGTGTCGGGATTCAGCCTTAACTTTTCTTTTTAGTTACAGAACACAGAGTGAGTCCCGACACCTCCAGACTGCTTTTGTTCCTGGTTAAAAGTAATAAAATATAACTCACTGCTTGACTCAACTTCTTTTTCTTTTTTTACAAAACAAATCAGCACCAACATGTACAGTTTATATTGAAAAAGAAAACTTTATTTAAAACATATGAAGGGGTGGGAGGGACAGCTTATTGTTTGATATATTTATAAAATTATTATATACACAAGCGTCATTGTTTGGTACATGTTTACATTTCGGAGAAAGCAAGAACAAACGCTGCCTGTGAGTCAGACACAAGATGGATGAGAAGTTTCTGATGTGGAGGGATGAAAACCTGGAAGATGGCAGAGCCGATGGTGCAAAGGCTGATGATTGAAACTCCTTAACCCAAGTTAAATTTCTCTATTTTTTAGTTTCAACCAGATGAGGTTATTAAAAGGGGGATCAGTTACATCTGGCAGCTATCACAGCTACGTTCACACTGCAGGAGAAGTGATCCTAATCAAACTTTCCTCCTTTTATATGTGACCCTAATCTTTTTTTTTTTTTTTTATGGTAGTCTGAATGATGCAGTCAGACTCTGCCACTTCTAAAAAGTTTTAGATCATTTTTTAAAAATATGTTTTCCAAAGAAAAAAACTTAATTTCACCAAGAATAAAAACAAGTGAGATGATATTTAACCTTGTGGGTGACTTGATTTACAAACCTTTCAGGTCATTAGTGGACAAAAAGTATTCTCCCAAAAACCTAAAAAACCCATTAAAGCTTATTTTTTTCTCTAATATTTCAGGCACACCAAATAAAAACTACCAAACATGTAATTATTCAGATTATTTAAACAATTTAAAGAGCAATTACTTTTGTTACGGTTTTTGTGAAAAGAAATATATATTTATGTAAAATGTGTGGTGGCTGGGGAATTTGTTTTAATCCGTCTCTAAGTACTAAGATTGGTAAAAAATAACGTATTATATGGAAATTAACTCATTTTATGTTTTTTCTGACATGCGATCAGACATTTTAAGGGTTAAAATAATTTAAATGCATATTAAGTATTTTTGATTTTGGAGTGATTTGAGCAAAAGTGGAAAAAAATATTCAAGGGAGAGAATTTTTTTCCTCTTAATAATCTGAAAGGGTAATACATTTGTTCTGTAGACCTCAAAGAAAAAAAATAATGAATTAGAATTTTAAAGAAAAATCTTCTGTTATGGGGCAACAACTAAAATAGTGGCTGAAAATTGAGAAGAAAGAAAATTTCTTTCCATTTATAAAACCAAATATTCCCAAACGTCCTTGTCCCAGGTGTCTCTAGTCTCTGCCGCCTGTAGACGTTGGTTCTGCATCACAGTGTTCGACTCAGTAGAAATATTTATCACTCTGAGCTGCAGGTGATGGCACACAGCTGTATTCATCTTTTACTTGAATATATTGCAGATTCAGGAACTTTTTTTAAAAAGAAAATCTAGAAAACTGGAGCTGCGCTACACATTTTAGATCCGATTCAGGTTTACAAAGCTGTCTAACAACTTGTATCAGTGCATCTCTGTGCAGACAGCTGTCACCGATGCAGCACCCTGTAGCACAAATGTGAAATATAGTGATGATAGATGTGAAAATATAAAATTTCTCCCCCCCAAAAAAACAACAGAAACCCCAAAATAATAAATATTAATATATATATATTTTTAAAATAACTAGAGTTACATAACACCCACCACCAGTACTTTTACAGTTTGGGAATGTGAGGATAAGACAGTGTTGGTGTTTACATGTGTGGACAGCCTTGTGTCCCCACGGCCCCGTGGACAGAGAGTGGTTTGGACAACATGGCGGGTCTCTGGTTGATGGTTGCTCGGCGGACGCAACCTTGGAACGCTGGCAGACCGGAAACTTTGGCACCACCTGGTGGTCAAATGGAAAAACAGCATGCTGGTCAGGATAAAATGAGAAGTACAATCATTCTATTAAATTTTATTTATAAAGCACTTTTCATACATGAGTAGCACAAAGTTCTTCACATAATAAAAACAACGTTTGAATATTGAAAAGAATATAAAAGAAAACACCTACACTTTCTCTCCTCACACACACACCCCCAAAAAACCCCCCCACCCCATCTCTTAGCTTGGTGTAAATACAATGGCTCCTGGTAGAGTCTGATAAAAGCTTCCCTCATTTTCTAAAAGTGCTCCTCCATGTTTTAACACTTCACCAAATCTTGACCATGTCTACATGACTAAATGTGTTGAGTTTATAATGAAGTGCAAGAATATACCCAAAGTGAGAATCAAATCTCAACTTTGGAAAGTTTAACTTTTTTTTATCCTCTAAAATTCATAAAGAACAGGTCTGAATTCTCTTAGAGCACTTGTCTAGACGAGCATTAGAAGTTCCTACAGTTTTATAGCGATTAGGTGTGTTTGTGCTCACCGGGTGCACCTCCGAGGTAAAGGGTCACTTTCTCCCCTGCAGCGTGTCTCTGTTTTGGGCCGACGCTGTGCTCGCTGACTCCGTCCACATGCAGCTGCAGAAGGTTGTTTTTCTTCACCACTGTGGAAACATCAGCATTACAGTGGATCAATAAAACATTTCCAAGTGTTGGAGGCAGTTTGTTTAAATAAACTCACCTTTGATCGTGTGCCAGAGTCCGTCACTTAGAGGTTCTTCCGGTAAGAAGGAGGTAGAGAATTCACCTTTTCCAGTGTTCGCTGAAACAGTCACCTGCAAACACAGACGTTATCTTCAGCTTCGGCTCTTTTAGTGGATGATAGATGAATCTCTATAACAGAACCAAGACTTACCTCTCCCTGCCTGAGAACCAAGCTCAGGTACTGGTCAGGTGACCTCCCAGCATACAACAGCAGCCCAGAGTCCGAGACGGGTCGAACCTCCAGCTGGATCTCTAGATCCCGACCCAGAACCAACGACTCATCTGTAGGAAAGAAGAAGCTTCAGTCAGGACATTAAAAACACAAGAGGATCTGACAGAGCAGAGATGTGAACGAGGGATGATCTCCACCTATCGCGATGTGTCCTCCCTGTCCAGGGAAGTACGCTCCGGGCTGGAGAGGGTCTTCGAAGCAGGGCATCGTCCCCTGGCTGTGAGCTGGGTCTCCTACAGGGGCTTCATTCAACTTCAGATCCCTGACACAACCGATAAAACCACCAGAGCCCAGGACCTAAAATATGTGGACAGACGAGACGGTGAAGCTCTAACACAAATAAAGCAAACTGTTTATCTTTTTCACACTAGCTGCTTGATAGGTTTTTGTTTTTGTTGAGTGAGGGAAGGATGGAGCAGAAGATCAACAGGAGGATCGCTGGAGCAGCAGGTTAATGCCGACTCAGCATCGATCTGTCATGAAGAAGGAGCTGACCCCAAAGGCGAAGCTCTCGATTTACTGGTTGGTCTACGTTCCGACTCTCACCGAGCTGTGGGTAGAGCCACAGCTTCTCCACATCAAGAAGAACCAGAGGAGCCGATTCAGGCATCTGGTTAGGATGCCTACTGGATGGTGTGCCAGGCACATCCCACTAGGAGGAAACTACAGTGAAGACCCAGGACCTGCTGGAGGGATGTCTCTCAAATGGCCTGGGAATGCCTGGATGGATGGATGGTAGGGATTGAAGCAGTGGCGGCTGGTTAATACAGGGCGCA
>CM047987.1:3481487-3493427 GCA_026261665.1 Melanotaenia duboulayi | reverse complement strand
TTGGCTGCACGCCGGCCAGATTCCAGCACCCGGGGAACAGTTGCTCGCTCAAGCCCACCTCTGTAACCAGTAAGCCGCCACTGACCTTTTCGCTGGAAACTAGAGATAAATTGATTGTGCTCATTATTAAATAAATCCATCCTTTTTTGATTAAAGTTTTTGTGCAGCCTTTCATGGTCATGATTATGAGCCGGCCATGACAATATGGCTTTGACACTGTTTAATAAATGTATTTATTAGGAGGGAAAACATATTGCAGCCTCATATGTATTTTACATTTTACAACCAATTCCATTTTTCCACTATAAAACCCAAAATGTGTATTCCACAAGCAGAAACAATGCAGGATTGGTCATGAAGGGTCTCAATTACAACTGCTTTTACCCATGCAAATCAAGAGGTTCTAGACGTCCAAGACTTTCCATAATTTTATCTTTGTAGAAGGATCTCTAACAGGGATCCACAATTCTGATCCTTGAGGGCCAGTATCCTGCAGGTTGTAGAGGTTTCCCTGCTGCAACACACCTGATTCAGACTCAGCCTTGTCATGAGTCATGCGTGTTGCAGCAGGGAAACTTCTAAAACCTGGAGGATACTGGCCCTCAAGGATCAGGATTCCTGGTCTATGACGTCACATAGCCCAACAATTTTAAAGTATGCAGAGCTGAACTCGAATCTAAACTGAGAAAATACTCATTACAACATACAACATTAGACGTGTGGGTTCGTTCGCCAGGACGATATGAGGATTTAAAAGTCACAATTAAAACCTCTCCATTAGAATAAAGGTCTACTAACCTATTTGTAATAAAGAAAACAAGAATACTAACTGCATAAGTTGCTGGGAGTCTGGCCATGCAGTCATGATGGATCCTCCCATCTATGCTCACCTGTATTTGCAGTGCAGAAGCGTGATACGGTACCGGTGTGTTCGCACGCCCGGCACGCTGACAACCACAGACAGAGTCTGAGGCAATTCTTCTTCACTGGAATACTCGACCACCAGAACGTAGTCACCTGGAGATGACAGACGCTCCCGAAGCTCAACGCTGATCTGCAGCAGAAATAAAAACACATTTAGTGGGCACTGCCACTGCTGCCCCTGCCAAGGACGAGAGCAGACTGCAGCGTATCATTCGCTCTGTAGAGAAGGTGATTGGCTGCAACCTGCCTTCCCTCACTGGCAGGTACCTGAGATGTGCAAGAAAGACTGTGGCTGACCCCTTCCACCCTTCTCACAAACTCTTGGAGATGCTCCTCTCTGGCTAGAGACTGCGGCCTATCCAGGCCAAAACCTCACGCCATAAAAACAGTTTCTTCCCCCTGCGACTGGCCTCATCAACATGGCCCGGAACCCCCCTCTGACTCTTTGGTGGTTTGTTTCATTTGGTTTATCTCATTATTTTAATCTAAATATTAAATGTTTTCTTGTTGGCACCCACACACCAAAACAAATTCCTTGTACATGTAAACCTACTTGGCAGTAAACCTGATTCTGATGTAACTTCCTGTTTGCTGCATGTTTCAGTTGTTATCTGCTTCTCTTACATCATGTCCGCTGCAGACGGCCATGTCAGGATGGCTCGGGGTGACCTTCTCCGTTGGGCAGGGCCGCGGTAAGTGGTTGTCATTGCGGCAGCTGGCATCGTTGCCAGAGATGGAGGGGAAGGAGTCCAGAGACAAAAACTTGTACAGCAAACAGCTGGACAAAGAAAGAATGGAACAAAGAAAGCTCAGAGAAGACAGAAAGAAACCAGAACATTGTTGTAGGCAGAGCTTGACATGTTGCAAGATGTTGGACTGTAGGACTTGGCAATGAAAACAACGCAGGAACAGCTGCATGTTTAAAGGGGTAGTGCACCTTAAAATGTTCAACACAGGACTCCTCAGTCCAGTTCTTTTGGCTTGAATCCTACTTGAAAGACAATCTATTGAGCTCTATCTACATCCTGTCATGGGCCTGGATCATGAAAAATAACTAAATATCTGATCATAATTATGCTGATGACACTCAGCTCTATATTACTGGTCCTGTCTTTGTTAAATCGATACTTGGATTTTCCAGAATTTTATTGATCTAAATAAAGATGAATTGGAAGTTGTTGTTTTTGGAACCAGAGATGATCCGTCCAAAGGTTAGTGTCCAACTTTGGTCATCAATGTTAAAAACAACAGATCAAGCCAGAAAACTTGGTTTCATTCTGGTTGAATTTTACCAGCAGGAACCAAATTTGTCTTTTACCATCGGAAGAATATATCTAGAGTAAGGGGACCACATGACAACATTTGATCCAACACCTTGAATTAAGGAAAAAAAATGGTTTAACTTGCTACTAGCAAGGTGGAGCTGATACATTCATCATTCATTATACATGAATGTATGGGTGGTGTACGTAGCAGATAAGGATCAGAGTAGGAAAAATAAAGGAGCATATTTACTTCTGGCTGGCATCAGGTACAGAGCTATAGGTGCAGGGTTCAGTAACTTTGATTTGCAGGATGGGAGCTTCGTAGTAGGCACTGGGGAGCAGAACCAGGTAGTCCTGAAAGGAAAACGGTGTGTTATTTTCACATCCTACACGGAAACTAGACATTTACATGTTTAGCTGTTGATGTGAGTTTTAGAAGATAAAACAAACAAGTCATTTACTTAACGTGAAGCATTTGTAGCTTAGCTCTGTTTTCTGGTGATGACTCATTTAAACGATGGAGTGATGCATGTGTCAAGTGTGTCTCACCAGCAGGATTCCCTCAGCCTCGATTACGACAGTCCAGCTTCCCGGATTCAGCACAAAAGGCTCTACAAAGTTGTTCTGGGGAACATTGACGAAGGTCGGCTGCACGCTGGGAGCGAAGAAAATCTGCTTGGACTGCTCTGAACCTTGAAAACAAAGAGAAATTTATTGTGCCATGCATTAAAACTCAAATTAGGACAAGAGAAAGCTGCACTTTGAGCAGATAAAAACAGTTTGCTCTGTAACCAGTAGTAAACACTAATTACCCCATCATTCATGTCATGTACTGCTATCGTGTGATTGGTGGAGACCTACCTCTGCGGTTGACCTGATAGGCTGTTATTTTACCGTTGGAGGTGACACCCTCAGAATTGATATATCTGAGGATGAAACGAGTCAGATAGACGTCTGCCTCACTCACATATACCTGAAGCTTCACTGCGGTCTACAAGGACCCCGTCCATGGAGCGAAGGTGGGAGGAAAGAGTAAGAGGGAAAGCAGAGGGAGTTTGAAAGGCAGAAAACATTAATCTTTTGTTCTTAAACCCCTGAATTCTGCACTGATCTGTGGCCCTGAAGAGGAAAAACGATGGAGCTGACTGAGCAGAGAATAAAAGAGGGAGAACAGAAGGAAGAGGATGTAGATTTCCACGTAGGAATGTTGCTGTGTTCCACTCAAGTGTGTCAAAAAGCTGCATGGAGCCATGTTTGCACAGACTGATTTATTTCCATTCATATAAAAATCATCCTTCTTTCACTGTCTATGCAAACATATGTAAACACAGAGTCACTGACAAACCACCCTAGTTGTTTACATCCTGCAACCACCACCACATTTAGTTTTTCCTGTTACACTTCCTTTAATTCCTCATTCAGCTGCATTTTGTTCAGGTACTGTAGTAACTCGTAAACAACAACAACACACACACACACACACACACACACACTTGCTTCCTTAGTCGAGCTGGCTCTTCATTTAGTAAAACTCTGGGCTTCTGTTTGAGCCTAATTTAGCCGTTGTTAATTATTTGTGTTCTGGAAAGAAATTTTTATCCAGTGTATTTGTTTTTTATTTTAATTAACATTTGAATTAATCCTTTAAATGAATAACAACAAAACAATAATAATAGTAATATATTTTCATTTAACAAATTCTGCTCCAACAAATTTCAGCGTCCAGTGTTGCTGAAATGCAGCCGGATGCTGCTACTTTTTTTTATTTTAGCTCATTTCTTCACTTTCTCCTGACAGTCGCCGCCTTTCTGTCTGTCGTTCTGTGAGCCTGGCCTGTACCACTACCCTGTCATCAGAACGCTTCATTAACATATTCGTACGATCCTAGTCTGGCTTTGCATGTCATTGGCCACATGGTGTGTCTATCAAACTCAAGTCCTGTTCCTGCCTGCTAATTTAGAGTCCTGGACAGAACTACAAACCTTTGAAAAATTGGAAAAAACTTTATTTTATTTTATTTATTTTTTTTAAACTGAGATATTTGACTGATTTAATGAAAAATATGAGCTCATTTTAAATCTGATGGCAGCAGCGCAACTGTAATAAGTTGGAACAGGAGAAACAGAAGAAATTGCTAGAAAAGTAAATGGTATAAAGAGTGTCTCTAAACATTTAGGCTGTCCTGCAGGCCAAAGGGGTTCAGCCTATTACAAGCAAGATGGTAAAGTGGTTGGTGAATATGTGTCAACACCAAATGTAGATTTAAAACATTCTAATTTCCATTTAAACTCTAGAGCTACTTCTGTCTCGATTTCAACGGCAGGGCTTCAGTCATTTTAACCAAGAATTCATATGTTATAAAAGTATTTTTAGTTTAATTGAAAACAACTGTTTTAATCTGCAGTAAGATGAAACTCTTCTTTGCCTTCTATGTTTGAAACACAGCTGAAATCTGAAGAAAAACATCAAAACCAAGAAAGGTGATGTCATGTGTGATAGAAAGAGAAGAAAAATGGCTACATTTGACCAATCCCAGTACTTACAGTTACCACAGAAGTACTTCCAAGTGTGCTCTATGACCGACACTCGGCCCCACACATGCGAACCACCCCTATTGGCATAACGCAGCACCACATGGAAGAGGTCTGGAGAGGTTACCGACACCGACACCAACACCTTAGACTGCAGAAGAGCAGCAGGGAAGGAAGGAAGGAAGGAAGGAAGGAAGGAAGGAAGGAAGGAAGGAAGAAAGGAAGGAAAACGGATGGAGAGAAGAAGGTAAAAATGTAGAAGGGAGGGTGATAGATTAAATGAAAGATAAAAGGATAAAAGAGAGGGACAAAGCCAAGCCAGAGAAAAGATCTTGAAATCATCCCCTTTACCCCCAAAGGCAAGCAGCAAACATTTGCAGGATGCATTTTCCCCCCAGAAAACACACTAACACATCTCTCTTATGTCTACCAAAGAGAGGCAACAAGGGTTAATCTGTTTTTCATGCAACAGAAAGATAAAGGATGGGCCACAGTTACATAAACTTCTACAAAAAACTGCACCATTCAGAATAAAGAAAGTCACACAAATGCTGTTTTTAACATTGATTAAAATGTCCTGACAGTAGATAAATAGAACAGGTTAAAGGAAACTAATGTCCCTACCTGGATGGGGGACATCTGAGCATAACCTCTCCAGCTGAAGTTTGGAAACTCCAGTGGGTTGTAGCCGAACCGCACCGGTCGGCCGTCCAGCATCATTCCCTCCTCGATCTCAAACTTCAGATGGTGGAGGTCAGGAAAGTAATGATCAGGACGAGGCCTGCAGATACAGGAACGTCCAGGTAGGAAGTTAAAAAACGTTATGAGAACGCAATGATCCAAGCTAGAGGTAGCATGCTGATAAAGAACAGTAGAGGGCCCAAAATGGGGCCTTGTGGAACTCCACGTCATCTTTGCTTGTTTGAGTGAATCTGTGGTAACGTATGTGAATAATCTGTCTTTCAATTCAGAACCGAATTGGAGATCACCATCTAGTTTTACACTCAAGTGTTATTAAGACTATCAAAAGAAATGCTGAAATCTAACAGAACCCAAACTGAAGTTCTGCTGCCTTCCGTGTTTACATGGGTGCCAATTAAGACTTTGATGGGGACTGTTTAAGTGCTGTGGTGAGGTCGAAATCTTGACTGAAAGACATCAAAACAACTGTTAAGTGACAAGAATTTGCCAATTATTTTACTTAAAATGGGATGTTTGAGGTGGGCCATTAGGTGTCCAAACTGCTCTTTTGTAAGCAGTGGTGTGGTCAGTGCAGTTTTCAGGGTGTTTAGGAAACATTCTGACAACAATAAAAGAGAGTTGTTGACTACAAGCAACCTTTAAAGAAGGTTTTAGAGAGCCGGATGAAGACTTTAACTCTTGTATACTCCCTCTAATGTCAGGTATACTTACAAATTGCACTTCTGTCCCTCCACGTTGGGTCTGCAGTGACATTGACCATTTCGGTCTCCACAGGACTGACCGACTGAACCGCCAATATCACATTTGCAACCTAAGCACACAATTCACAAAAAATGTAGATTAACAGCCAATTATCCCAGCACCCAAGCATTTGCCTAGAAGGCTGCATTAAGCTCACCCTGGCAGCCAAAGTAGTTGTGATCCTGCAGGTTAGAGTAGCCGTCTTTGCAGGTGGAGCAGGTTCCACTGCAGACGTTAGGCTTACAGTGGCACTGACCAGTTTCCTGCCACACAAGAACGCTACCATCATCATCAACATGGAAGGAAGGGCTTTACAGCTGATTATGATAATGTTTGTTTAATAATGGACAAAAACGGTCAAAGTCTGATGATGAACGAGTCACATTTTGTGCTAAATTTAGAATATCAGAGGAAGAATTACAGTTAAACTCACCTGTGCACATTCAGCAACACCACTTATTGTCCCTGCAACGTTACACTCACAGTCTGCAGGGGAAACCACACACACACACACATTTCATAGTTCTGTTTGTTGTTTTACACCTAAAGTGAGGAGAAACTTTGATAATGTGTGCAGGATTTCTTACTGGAGCATCCATGAGGAGTATCATGGGAGAGGTTCCAGTACAGAGGTCTACATCTGTCACAAGCCGGGCCCTCCACGTGACGACGACACTCACAGTGACTCTACATTTATTAGTGACAGCAGAAAAAAAGACAGGACGAGACTTCTTCAAATCTGTTTTTCTTTATAGAGTTGAAGGATGACTTGAAATAAAAGTGAAGCAGGATCTGTAAACATATGTCGTGATTTCAGCTAAAAGACCAAAAAATATTAATGTGTCTAATTTAGTATTTTTGCAGAAGAGCAGCGATGTAAAAAAACAGGAAATAAACCCTTAAATGGGCCTAAAAACAAAGGCAATGTCACGATTATTTAATTTCACAATTAATCACGATAATAAGAAATTTGATTAATCGTAAAGATCCCAAAATATCGTCACTTTCCATAAAATATTATGCCTGAACCCGAATGGCAGATCAGCACAACTTGCACATAGAACGAAAACGAAGTTATGTGATATGTCAAATGGGTCATCCTGCAGCTGTTCTCGAAATTTACCATACTAACCTACATGCACAAAATCTGCTTTTCTTTCTGAGACAATGCAAAATCTGGATTTTTAATATGATTTGATTAATAGCTGTTTTTCATGTATTATTATGATAAAAAATGAATGTCTTAATCCCACAAATTAATACCTTTGCATTGGTGGGTTATAACAACTCTACTTAGAACTTAGAGAACTATAAGGAGTGCTTCTGTGATTTTACACATTTTAAAATCATGATTATTTCTTTCACAATGATTGTACCAAGAAAATCTGTAATGGTGGCACCTCTGGTTTGACCCTGTCGTTCTTTTAATGCTTTATTTTTACAATTCACTGCTTTTCTCACTTTTCATTCTCTTCCTGCATCATTCCTGCTAAAAAAGTCTGAAAATGTTCTACAAACATTTTGTGAGATAATAAATAAAAACAACCTGACGACACTTGACTTACCGCTGGTGGCAGCGCTGAACTGGGAACAGAACCAGCAGGGTGGCAGGTACCAGCTGTAAACCAGAGACATCTTTTAGTGGACAAACATGACGCATGTGCATGTCTGGCTGTAACATATAACAACGATGAATATTTAAATTTATCAAATAAACTCTGTTTGTTGCTGCGAATTAGCAGCAGTTCAGTTTCTTTTTTTTAAATTTTCTTTCCCAAAAACATCTCGTCTTTAACTGCGAGTACGCTGCTGACTGACTGGTTCCATCTGATGAACTGCAGTGTTTCATAGCTTAAGGTCCAGATTTACCAAATTTATTTGGACTCCACAGTCTTAAGAAGACATGTAGTACATGTATTTGACCTTTAACCAGAGTCATTCCAGGGAACGTTGAACCATCCAGATGTTTGTGTGATAAGCTGTGGCTTGTTTTGACTGCATCTGCTGAAGTGTTTACTTTTGCTGTTCACCTTGGCAGTTGGGAAAGCCGTAGGAGCCGTGTGCACAGCTGTCACACCTCAGTCCCACCACACTGGGCAGGCACACACACTGTCCCGTCCCCTGGTCACAGCGCGTGTAGCGGGATCCCTCTGCAGAGCAATGGCAGGCTGCAGCAGATACCAGATATATATCAGTATGTGGTAACAAGCCCAACGTTCACCAGAGACGAAAAAGATTTTTTAGAAAACTTGGCATCCTTACGAGTGCAACTTGGGTAGCCATAGTAACCGGGAGCGCACTGGTCACATGATGCACCGCTGTAGTTGGGCCGGCAGTGGCAAATCCCTGACGCGGTGCAGCTGGTGTCCATCGATGTGCGCGGATCACAGGCACACTCTTAAAGAACAGAAATTATTGAGAATGTTTAGGAGGCAAGGCACAATGTTTGAAAAGAGAAATTATTTTCTGCTTGTATCCCCTCCAATATGTAGTGAACACAGAATTCATGTGTGCACATCATATTTTTTTCTGCTTCCTGTCTGAAATGACCATTAAAAATAAATAAGCGCATCCTATTTTTAGGCAGTATTTTTAATCTTAGTCTCTACAGAAAGCTGAGATGTGAGGTTACTACAGAAGTGTCAGAATTAAGATGTGTTTTACTGTGTCAGAGCAAATTCACCTGGAACACAGTAGAAAATGTAAATGTTATCTCCTAAAAGAAAACCACTGTACTTCAGTGAAAACCAGTGGATAGCAGCCCAGTTCATAGGTTATGATAGGAAGAGTGAATATTTCACAATAAAACCTCCTTTATCTCCATGGAAACCAGCAAGACCTTCATGATTCAAACAAAGGCAGAGTCATAGGAGAACACATTAGCAGAAGCTTTTCATCACAAAAATAAGACAGGATTTCTGATTCTAGCCGCTAGCTCCCGGAGTTTCTGTCTCACATTGATTAAAAGTATGATCACACAATTGATCGATTACATTGCTGCTGTTCTCATCAGTGTGCTTGAAAACACACTGCAACTGTCAGCAGAAATTTCCTGGACATACCTGTAACATCAGCTGTACGCCAATCCAATCCCACAGTGTGCTGCACTGTTTGTCTTACTAAATAGAGTTTTTTTAAAGTTATATCTAATGGAAGACAGAACTCGTCAGTATGTATACAAACATTTTCGAAACAATTTAAAATTATTAAGGGGGAAACACTGAAATCGGTAAGATAGCGACAAATATGCACACACAGCCGTGTTTGATTACATGGAAAATCTGTTGTTTCCAGAAAATCAAACATTTCTCTTTGTGTCAAAAGGATTTTCATGTTAAACATGAGATAAACATCATGATCAGAACTGTAACCAGATTTTAAAAAATTGTAAATATGGCAACATGTTTGTGTGGACAGAGCTGTTGTCATGTTTTTCTTACATTCTTTTATAACTGCTTGGGGTTTGTAGTTTGTCTGGTTTAGATGCCAATACTTGGTAGTCTTTTAGCTGAGTTTCACCTCATCATGTTGCCATGCTACATGTTAGGACTGCTGCTTCCCTACATGTGCAAAGATCTTCTGTACTGCACATATCTCATGCAACCTCCTGAACAGTCAAGAAGAGGTTAATACACTTTACAAGAAAGTAAATTTAATTTCCTTTCTTGAATTGTGACAGAGAAGTCCATCACTTCTTCCCCATCTCAACCTTTAAACTGAACCTGTCTCATATCGTAAATCAAACCCTTTTCCTTAAACAGACCTTTATACTTGCACAAATGAATATTAAACCCCAAAGAATTGTGACATTTTTAGGAGGCGAGGCAACACTTCATAAAGTTAAGTGCTTCCATGTGCGCCGCTCCATGACAGCTGGTAACGTGCTGAATGAAAAAGCTTTCAAATAGTTNAAGGCAACACTTCATAAAGTGCTTCCAGGTGCGCCGCTCCATGACAGCTGGTAATGTGCTGAATGAAAAAGCTTTCAAATAGTTTCTAGTCATTAAAGAAATGTGGGGATCAGTGAGTGTGTACCTTGACAGTTGGGGTAGGAGTGGAATCCAGATCTGCACTGTTCACATCGGGGACCCTGAAACTCCGGTTTGCACAGACAGCGACCAGCAGCATCGCAGCGATTGGGCAGAGAGCCGATTGTACTGCAGCCACACACTGCACAGAGATGGGATATTCCATGACACATGATCGATTTCTATTCCTACATGACTTCTTCTTAAAAGTGCCACACAGGACGTCTGTCCAGCTGTTTTTAACTCATCTACACCTGGAATCATGACGGCGTCTGTAACTGGACAGACCAGCTGGAGATTTATTCTCATTTAAAATAAACATTAAAGTTGAAAGTTAGAGAAAAATAGAGACTCACATTGGCAGAGCGGGTAGTTGAAGTAACCAGGCGTGCACTGATCACAGTGGTAACCCTGGAAACCGGCCCGACACATTCCACGACCAGTGACCGAGTCACATGACCCATCCAGACAGCCCGGACCCGAACACTGACAGCCTGGAAAGGTTGGACAAACAGCAGCAGCATGGATGTAGAGCCAAGCAACCTGAGTGTGTGGTGCAGCGGAGTCGGTGTGTGTGTGTGCAAAATGTTTCTTTTGGTCGAGTCCGTCAGAAACACTGACTGAAGGAAGGGTGGAAAATGATCCGCAGCTTCAGGGAATGCTGTTTGTTCAGGAGTGTGTGTGAGTGTGTGAGAGACTCCTGGGTGGCAACTTAACCCTGTTTACATAAACTAACTAAAAAACAGAGCATGTACGTTCCTGGCTGTGTTTGTGCATTTGTATTTTTATCTCAGTGGTCGTCTGAGCAAGAAACTGAAAATAATCCATAAATCCTTTTCTTTTCTTCCAGTTATTATATGATTTTATAGATTAAGTTAAATTAGATTAAAACAAATCATTTTTATTAATTCCAAAAGGAAATTATCAATAACATATAATAACTGGCCACTTTATCAGGTCCACCTGTTCAACTGCTTGCTAAGACAAATATCTAACCAGCCAATCACAGGGCAGCAACTCAATGCATCAGTCACGTAGACATGGTGAAGATGACTTGCTGAGGTTCAAATTGAGCATCAGAATGAGGAAAAAAGTGGATTTAAATGACTGAACGTGGCATGGTAGTTAGTCTGAGTATTTCAGAAACTATAGGGATTTTTACATCTGTAGGGTTTACAGTGTGTTCATGACTGAGGGAAGGGTGCAGTGGGAGATCTACAGGTGGATCGGTGCAGTGTTGTCAGTGATGTGGACTCGGCATCGCTATGATCATGAGCTGACCGACAGAACAGGATCACAAATACAAACAGTGGAAATGAGTTTCCCCTGCAGGGTGGTGGGACTCTCCCATAGAGATAGGATGAGAAGCTAAGACATCTGGGAGGGGCTCAAAGTCCAACCACTGCTCCTCCACATTGAAAGAAACCAGGCATCTGGTTAGGATGCTTCCTGAATCCTGTATTGGCTGGTCTGGGAACAGATTTGGATTCCCCCTGCAGAGACTGAAGAAGTGTTTGGCAAAACACAGATTCCCAACCATCATTCTGCATTCTGCTTGCTATGATGCTGGACAGGACAAATAAAAAATAAATAAATAAATAAAAAATAATAATAATAAATTTAAAAAGTG
Organism: Melanotaenia duboulayi; assembly: GCA_026261665.1. Taxonomy (NCBI): domain Eukaryota; kingdom Metazoa; phylum Chordata; class Actinopteri; order Atheriniformes; family Melanotaeniidae; genus Melanotaenia; species Melanotaenia duboulayi. The sequence continues at coordinate 3,481,606 of CM047987.1, read as the reverse complement.
GCCAGGGAGAGGGAGGTCTGGCCTTCTCTGCTTAGGCTGCTACCCCCACAAACTAAACCAGGATAAGTGGTAGAAAATGGATGGATGGTCCCAAGAAGAGAAAATATCCAGTGAGCAGC
>CM047987.1:3450117-3463352 GCA_026261665.1 Melanotaenia duboulayi | reverse complement strand
GACGGTAAAATGTCTCAGTTTCAACATCTGGTATGTTGTTTATCTTCTACTGGGACTAAAATATGGGTTGATAGGATTTATAAATCATTGCATTTGGTTTTTATTTACAAACACAGTGTCCCAATTTTTGGGGAAATTGGGGTTGTATGCTGTTCATTTTAAACTTTTTTTTTTTAAATTGGTAAAGAATTTGTGCCTTACTTGTAAGGGTTGTTAGGGTCCTTGGCGTTGCAGGCTTCAGCATGTCCATTACACACACAGCGTCCTCCAATACTGATGTCTTTGATACTGTAGTAATACTGCAGAAAATCAGCAGCACACACGTTATCATCATCAGTATGTTTTGAATTGTGTGAGAAACAGTGTTCCCGCTATAAACACGGCACAAAGCTCAGAATACGCCTTACTCCAAACCCTTCTACCACCGTCTCTTGTCTTTAGACAGCGGTAAATGTGCCATTTTAATTCTCTAAGATCTTAACGGAGCTTTTAATACAGTAGACAATCACCCTTCTAAATAATCTTAAATATCAAGTTGGCATTCAGGGAGGAGTCCTACAGTGGTTTAGGTTATATTAAATTAAATATCTCTGTTAAAATAGAGTGTTTGTCCTCCTCTACAGCTCCAGTCATGAGCGGAGATCCACAAGAATCAGTTCATTTTGAAACCAATTTCATTTTCACTTTATCTGCTAAGATACTCTTAGAAACATTATTTCTATTGAGCCGACTTGCTTATTTCAGAAATACTGTCATTTTGGAAAAGGAGAACGAACTTGACTGAAACTCATGGAGTGATCTTTTACTGTGTTAAACTTGCAAGATGTTCATATTCACGATGGAAATACACTCGATACACAATGGGACAACATTCCTGTCCTAAAACTCTCATATTAGCGAGTTCACAAACTCGCTAATCTTCAAAATGCCAAGATTCAGTAAAACCTGCTAAAATATAAAGAGCAGTTTTTTCTTGCAGCTACAAACAACAAAAACTGTTTTAGTGTTTTAGTCAGACATCTGAGAAGAAATCAGGACTAAGTTTGCACAGGGTGATTCCTCACCCTGCGGGTGACGGTGGGGTCACGGAGCGCCTTGCCCATCAGGTGTCCCAGCAGCGTGTTTGTTCTCAGGAAGCGGAGCCGGATGTTGGTGGCCTTGGTGAAATCTCTCAGTACTGGTGAGTAGGAGAAGTTCATGGCCCCGGGACGACCGTTCACCAGCGACACTACAATCTGGGAGAGAAGGACAGGAGAGCAAACCCATCAAGTAACAAGCAGGGAATGAAATACTGACAACCCTCAGTTATCAGACCCCCCTCTGTGGAAGTAGCTTCCAGTTTGGCTTCAGGAAGCAGACACCCTCTATATCAGGCTTCAAACTTTCCTTCTTCTTAAACTTCATGGTTAGGACTGGCTCAGTGACTCGTTTTTATCCTTTTAGTTTTACTGTGAATCCGGCAGCCATTGTGTGTGTGTTGCACTATCACTACGCTGGCGAGTCCTAATCACGTCGTATTTGCTTTCGCCTGCAAACATGGACGGCGGCATAGTAGCCCACAGTTTATGATAAGGGTTTCTCATCTGAAGATCTCAAAGTTGTTCTGTTTTCAGATTAGTTAGAATTTAGAGCATTAACGTAAACTATGATTCATCTGACAGAAGCTGCTTTTATTAGCTGACAATCCACACTGGAATATAAAACATAAATCTAATTAATTATTAATAGCTGGTAAAGAAATGGCTTCAAACTTTTGCAAAGGCTGTTAATTTTTTATATTGTTAGATGTGTAACATAGTTCTGTTATTGCTTGCCTTTAGACTACAGGACACCGTGTACGTGATCTGTCTGTGTTACCGACTCCATGATTTCTACTTTCTAGTCACAACGTTGCCATAAAAACATTAAATTTCTGAATATCTCCCAAATTATTCATTTACACTCAGCAACGCTGCAGCCCCTCTCCTCTTAGTTCGTTAGCATTAACTACCATAACAGACAAAGATTTCATGGTTTCCTTAGCTAGGTCATTTTTTCTATTTATTGGTTTACATGAACACAGTTATTTAAACTAATGTGAATCATTTAATGGATTTGTTTTAATTGGATNTTAATAAATTTGTTTTAATTGGATTATATGTGGACTACAAAGAAATTGGCCTGTTCTTTAGAAGTATCTCAAGATGATTTTGTCGTGAATTAGCTGTATAAATAAAGAGGAATAATACTAAATTGAATAATGTGACACATTCAGAACACTAAGCTATTTTTGCTGAAATAATTTTACTGTCTGTTATTTTTAAAGAGCACATTTATAATCCACATGAAACAGGTCCAGTCCAGCACCGCTTTTCCTTCTGTCCAAACCAGGGGGGTCCTCGAGGGCCACAATCTTGCAGGTTTTTGATGTGTCCCTGCTCCAAAACCACCTGACTCAAATTACTGAGTCATTCGGCAAAACCTAATAGGCTGTTGGATCTATTTAATTTGAGTCAGGTGTGTTGATGCAGAAAACACTGAAAACTTGCAGGACAGCAGCCCTCGAGGACTGACGTTGGACACTCCTGGTCCAAACCTAAACACTCAAGAAGGATGAAAACAGGCAACAAAATCTTACTTCTGAATAATCGTACAGTCACATACACAAACTCACCTCTCCGTTTTCAAGGGGAACTATGCGGGAGTATTCAGTGGTGCAGATGACATCGTTGTCATAGTTGATTCTCTCAATGGTCCTTTGTCCAAAATACTCAATACAGTCGCTCTTATGTGCTGCAAACACACACACAAGGGAGAAGAAAAGCTAATAATGAAAACAGGGTTGTGTTTCTTTATGCTAAACCTGAAGAGCATTCCCCATTTTCAGCCATTTTTCTTGCTCCGAAGCAGAAAGGCACCATCCAGCACTGAAGGAGTCAAGATGGATTTGCAGGCATGGGTGTCAAAGGATGATTTTTAAATTGTTTTCATATTTGTTTCCATATTTTGAATTTTAGGATGACTGTAGGGATTTTTATTAGTTGGTAGAAGGGAGCATGCACTCACACTGGTGCTATTTGGTCCGCTTCAAACAAACCCAAGTTCACTTCCACAGGTCATATGGTTCGTTTGGAGCAGTGTGGTATGGACCAAAGAAGCTCTGGTCCACTTGAAAACCAGAGGTCTTAGTTTATAAGGATAAGTTGACATAGCAGGTCTTAATGCTCAGTTTTTCACGTGATTTTCACATTATCATTTAATGTGACCATTATCAGACTCCAGTATGAACCATCTACGGCCCTAAAGTGACCTGCATGTCCAGAGGAAGACATGACGTGACACGCAGCATGCTGTTAGCGTGTGTGTATCAGTTTTTAAGTTGTTGTGCAATCATAGCCAAAAAACATACTGTTATAACATTGTTCCTTATATTGTTTACATTAATTCTTGCCGCCTTCCGCCTCCTCCGGCACAGAATTTTACATCTGTCTGACTTAAAAGTCAGACGATAGGGGACTGAGGTTGCTTTGAAAAAGATCCAATATGTATTCAATTTAGCATGGCATGTGGAAGAGGCCTAGGTTGGATTAATAAAAATGTTAAAAATGTTTGTTTTGTACATAGTGGTTTTAAACTATTTTAATGTTCCTTTGTACAGTGTCCTTGGGTGTTTTGAAAGGCGCTTTTAAATAAAATGTATTATTATTATTATTATTATTAATAAGAAAAAAATGATTTATGCTGTTCAGACTAATAAAAAGGTAGGATATGGGTCTCATATGGACAATAAAGTCAGATTTGAGCCACTTTTGCCTATATGTGTAAACAGGGTTCACTTGTAAGTGAACCCTGGTGCGGTTCATTTGACCTGTTGTTGTAACTGGCTGACCTTGTTCAAGAAGTTTAGTTCACTGGAGTGAAGTTCATAGTGAAAGCAGAGCCAACCAAAAGAGTTTTGCAGAATTCTCCGCCCAATCAAACTCAGTCCTCTGGACTATTGCCCTAATGCACCCTAAAACTACTTCTAATGCAAAATGTAAGCAGTCCTCCTGCTTTAGATCCAACTATCTGCACAATATTACTGATTCATCAAGCCAGAGCAACGTATTATAAAGGTTTGCTGCATAATAATACTTTTGGAAGTCTCTTAAGGTGTATCCTCCATTTATTTGGAACTTTCATAATCCCGAGAGACTTAAATCAATCAATCAATCAAAACTTTATTTATAAAGCGCCTTTCGTACAAGATTGTGGCTCAAAGCGCCTTACATTTAAAAACATTCCATTAAAGTTCCATAGGAAATCCAAAAGCAATAAATCAAGACATCTGAAAAAACTAATTGTTAGTAGTATAGCTTATATTTGAAATTGGATTTTGTAGGAGAACACACACTAGTGCAGGACACGCATTTAGACCCAAAGCCATCTGCTTCCCCCTCGTTTGCTCTTTTGATCAGGTTAACTCCAAGCTGTGACCTGCTGGCAGGCATTCCAGGAATCCCCTCCCCCAACCAATCATGTGGCAGGTTTGTGATGTAATCTCTACCCCCCTTCCAGCTGCTTGTCCTCAGGGATGCTGTTTAACACCAAATTAGAGATGGAATCAAACCCAACCCTGAAGGAAGTTATGAAAGGGTGAAGGGATGCTGGTGGAATCTGACTTGGTTGGGACTTTATATTCCACATTTGGGGTTAAACCAGTGTACACTCTGTGATGTACCTGTTTGGAGGTGTGCTTTTACTTACAGGCAAAGTATTGCCAGGGTTGGTAGGTCTGCCCGGAGTCAGTGGATCTCTCCAAAACCCAAAGGTCCGGACGGGGAGAGTTTGCAAATTTTATTAACACATAGGCCACATGGAAGAGCTGCAGAGACAGAGAAGGAAAACAATCGGCATGAAAACAAATATAATAAAGAACTAGCCCTAAAAGACACAATCTGTGGGTTAAAACGTAAGAAAAAGAAGAGGAACTGGGAAAGGAGGGAGGGAATTTCAAGTGAGAATGATAAAGAGAAGCAAAAAGAAAGAAGGGATTGAGGACAGGAAGTCAGTGGGGGTAAATAAAAGTGGAGACATGAGAAGTTAATCAAAAGCTGAAGTAAACATAAATAAATAAATAAATAAAATAGAGCCAGCTGCTGCCTCTCATATAACTAATCGAGCGTCGCGTTGACCTGAACAGCTGACCTGTAAAACGTCTCCCCAGTGAGGACACATCCCGTCAAAACCAAGCACATTTCCTCTGATCTCCTGCATCCTGCAACATGTTACATTACGAGTTACTGTCTAAAACTCCTAATGAGCACCAGATGCGCCAGCATCCCATAATGAGTCCAGCTCTGCGGTTCCAGGCCATGTGCAGCCTCTCTCTTTCACTTTCCATCCCTCAATCATTTCCTGAAGGCCCTGATGCTGGTTAGACGCGATGACAAACTGCTCCCGGAGGTACAGAGAGAGCGGCAGAGTAGCTCAGCTGCACCGTTCAGTCTGTCAGACCTTGAAATTTCTCCCCAGTTGAAACAGAAAACAGTGAAATAACACAATGACGCATATAATAACATTACAGCTAATCCCCATCTGCTCCTCTGCAGCTTAACAGGAGACGCAGTGCTGATGGCTGTTAAAGTGTTGATTTCAGCTCTACACCAATCTGCTATAAAAGTGACAAAAAATGATCCAAAAACCTTCCCCTGCACACACGCAAGATTAAATATAGATCTATTTATATTTAAAGCAAATATTTATATTTTCTTTGCTGTGCTCTCGGTTATATGATTAACGTGAAATTCTTATTTTTGGCTTTCCAGCTCACACCTATTTAGCTATACCAACACTATAAATTACAATTTACTACATATGCTTGAGCTGTAGGTCATATCTATTTGTGCATAGTATTTCAATTTAAAATTTATTTATAAAGCACTTTCCATACAAGAGCAGTACAAAGTGCTTTACACAATAAAAACAAGTGTTTGCACATTTAAAAGAATGAAGACATGCACTACCAGTCAAAAGCTTGGACACACTTACCCACTGGATTTTATTTCCTATAACTTTTGACTGGTACTGTGCACGCACGCACGCACGCACGCACACACACACACACACACACACAGACACACGCCTGTTCACTGAATAACCCAGAGAGCCACCCCACACAGGCCGCCACCACATGAACCACCCAGATCTGGACAGGGCAGGATCCATACTACAGCCATAGGTCTGCAGTGCAGGACCCCCAGCCACCCAGAGAAGGGCGATCGCCACAGTTACGACCCTGCAGACCAAGCAGATGTAGCCCCCAGCACGGAGGATCCCATGAGGAAAATACTGCTAAAAATATAAAAACAAAGACCAAATGAACCTAAAAATGATAAAGAGCAACATGTACGAACACAAAGATTTAATTCACTTATGTACATAAAACGAGAGTAAAAGTCGGTCTTGTGTACATGCACAACCATCCATGTTATCAGGTGCACCTGTTCAGCTGTTTGTTAGCACACATATCTAACCAGCCAATCACATGGCAGCAACTCAACACATCTAGTCATGTAGACATGATGAAGACGACTTGATGAAGTTCAAACTGAGCACCAGAATAAGGAAGAAAGGGGATTTAAGTGACCTTAAACATGACATGGTTGTTTCAGAAACTGCTGGTCTACTGGGATTTTCACACACAACCATCTCTAGGGTTTCCAGAAAATGGTCTGAAAAAGAGAAAAAATCCAGTAAGCTGCAGTTGTCTGGACCTCTAGTATTGCTTCATACTGCTGGAAGGAGTGTGTACGCACACTTCAACCTTTGTGCATGCACACAGTTTCATGCATCTAGAGTCTGCTGTGCCGTTAAAGCATGTCCATAAAATACAGTTCTTAGCATCTTATAAGAGGTGTGGGAAAAGTAATTTTTTAGATGCAAATGTTTCAGAATTGATGCACAAATGTTAGAAAATTTTGTTTTAAAAGCAAATTAACAATGCTGAGAAACACAAATGGTGGAACTCAACACTGCAGAAGTGCAGCGCCCAGACAGTTTATGGTGTGCACACAACAAACATGATGGCTGAGCGTGAAATCTGACCAGCATTAAAAGCTACCATGTAGAACAGGGATCCTCAGCTCCGGTCCTCAAGGCCCACTGTCCTGGAGACCTTCGATGTTGCCCTGCTTCAACACACCTGACTCACATTAATGGCCCAGTAGCAGACTTGTATGGAGATCCAGTTAATTTGAATCAGGTGCGTTGCAGCAGGGACACATCTAATACCTGCAGTATGGTGGGCCTCTTCTTAGACTGAACCTCATATTTCTACTCTCTGTTGGTCTGCTTTCTCTTTGATCATCCATCACCGGAGTTCGGCCTGTGATCTCCAGACTTCCTCTGACACCGGTGTTGACAGCAGAACCAGCACACAAACAAAGAGATCCAAACACTCAAGCACACAAAGACCTGCAAGAAGAAGAGCTACTCCGTCACTGAGTGCTGGCAGGAGACTTTTCCAGGCTGAGGAATGAGGGAGAGGGATGATGGAGGTTTGAAGGCAGGAAGAAGGAATGTGACCTGATATCTTCCTGACTGCAAACACTCAAGATTATCCATCAATCTCCATCTGTCCATCCCATTTTATTTTTTAAACACAAAGCTTCAGAGGGTCAGAATTAAGTTAGCTAACAAGCAACAAGTCACTTCAGTTGCCTCTATCTAACTGAAAGAGATGTAAAGGTTTTAGTGAAGGCACTGTGTATATGAGTAAGTATGTGAGTGCTGGAGGAAGATTTAAAGGACAGGAAACACAAAGTGAGGCCTCTACCTGTCCCTAAGGGGTAAAAAGATATTGAAAGAGAAATCCAGAGGCATTCCTCCGATTCCAGGGTTAAAGCCTGACCTGTTCAGTGTGGGGCAGATCCTTTCACCCGGAGAAATTTCTAACCAAAAACACACGACTGGGCATGCAGAGGAAATCAGGTGCTCTGCATGAGTGGCTGCAGGTAGAAGGTTGTGGAAATCTAACTCATGAACATCACATAATAGAAAAATGCTCCAATAAATCAGCCACGTTCAACACTGTTGCTTTGCTGCATGCAGCTTTCCAACTTGTATATAAATCTATAAGAAATGTCTTCTCACTAAGTAGTTTTTATTAATTAATCAACTAGTAAAAAGTAGTTTTATGTTAGAGGACTTTCGGTCCTTAATTATCTTAATAAGGCTTATTCTTACCTATAATGGGAAAATCTATGCTTAAAACTAGTATATCAATATTTAAAAGCTAACAAGTTTAAAATTGCTTTTTAAAAATAATCATGCCTTATTTCAAGCAAGAAAAGAAGTCTTGCATTGTACTTTCTATCAATACTAATTGAATTTCTAGCAAGAAAGCACACATTTTAAGATATTATGGGTTAATATTGGTTAGATATTTTCCCCGGTTTTAGAACAACCTTACAAGCCACATTTACTTGTTCTGTTGGTAGATATTTATAGATATTTAGATATACAAATCTTTTGTACTGTTTCTCTTGTTTTTGAAACAGCGATTACACATACACACATATTTTATTACACATATATATATATATATTTATATATNATGAAACAGCGATTACACACACACACACACATTTTATTACACATTACATATTACATATTTATATATATTATATTATTGCCGTGATACACTCTGCTATTTTCTCACATGTTGTAAAAGACAGCAAACTTCTGCCGCTTCCAAATGTAAATACAAACAAGTTCTGTAAGTACCATTGTTGAGCAGTGCTGCAAGCCTAGCGATTCTGAAACTAAATTCGGTGAGTATTCAGACCCTGCTATCTTTAAAAAAAAGAAAATAAAGGAACTTTTCAGGTGTTGCTGGAGACTTACAGAGACTGACATAAAAACATGTTTAGCTTTTATTCTTCTCATTGATCAACAACTCTGCTCTCGACCCTCCTGCATCCTGAAGGAGTCACAGGAGGCCCGGTGATGGAAATAAGTACCCTCCCTGTGAAAGCATATAGCTCAGGAGGAAGAGCAGTCGTCTNTAATAAGTACCCTCCCTGTGAAAGTATATAGCTCAGGAGGAAGAGCAGTCGACTTCCAACCAGAAGTTCGGTGGATCAATTCCCTGACAACATGTCGAAGTGTCCTTGGCAAGAATGGGTGAATGTGACATGTAGTGTGAAGCACTTTGAGTGGTCAAGCTGACTGGAAAACGCTGTACAAGTCTATTTACCATCGAACATTTTTTGGCAGGAGGACTTATTTTAACACAACAAGCAAAGAAACAAAAACTCACACTGATTAACCTTATATCTGGTGTGAGTTGAGAAACTACTAAATAATTAAAACATCTGCAAAAGAAAAAAATTTAAAAAAAACTCAAAGAAAATGCTAAAGAAATCCAAAGCAGCTGTCTGTCTCCAGCTCTCAGTAGGAGATGGTCTGTTGCCTGGCATAAACACAGACACACAGATCCTACACACACACACACACTTAACAAAAGGTTTTGCAACCCCCCCTTCCTCCCAGCACACACACAAACACCTCCACAGGATTTATGGATTAGTGGTGGCCTCCCAGTTCAGCCCCTGAATTGCCTGTAGACCTATCAATCATCCCACCATTACCATGGTAACTGGCAGCTAGCAACGGGACAAAGATTTGGGGGGGGGCAGAGAAAAGTAGAGAATGGGAAGGATGAAGAAAAAAAAAACAGAAACAAAAAGTTGGATGGGAGCTTTTACGTGACGTTTCAGAGCTCTCATCACTTTAACCAAACAGCTGAGCAGAGTCACCTCTACAGATCAGTCCATCTCATACAGAAATGAATGAGTGGTGAAAGAAAGACGTAAATGCTGCTTTGGCAGGACTCTCATTACTGCATCAGCTCCTACAGAGGAAGACAGAGTACATTACATGCCATCTATTCTACTCGCTTCAAATTCAAGAGTTTTGACTGAGATGCAATTTCCTTTTTCTACTTTCATTAATAATTCTGGAAAAATTAACCATTGGTAGGGAAATATTTAAAGCAACCTTTAGCTGTACCTCAAACGGCTCTGACAGATAAGAGTCCTACACCTCTACACTAATGACATAATTGTTGTGGCTTGGCAGTAAGTCAACTCAGACCATAAGTGTGTAATCTGAAGAGGTTTCACCCCTGCAGCACAGCAGGATGAGCTGACACTGAATCCCTCCCAAACAGCAGCGTAGGAGCAGCATACTGCTTCTTCCAACCATTAGCTTCATTTTTACGATGATTGATTAGATGTTTCCTCCAGTGACTGGACTCAGATCCACACTGACTCTACGACTGGTATTCCCTTTTACCTTAAATTCAGCTCTTTATAATGCTGCACTGACTGTTTGATGGTGATGCTATCAAACTGTTTGTCTTATTTAAACATGAGAAAGAACAGCTGAAATTCTTTAGAGAGAATGTTGACCCTTAGGAAATCAAATTTAAGCATCCTTGAGTTGCCAAACATGTAATCGTACTGTTCCTTTAAAATAGTTTATATATTGACTGTTTTTTCAAGTAAGCCAAACAACACTTTAATACCTGCAGGTACTCTTCTAGACGTACTAAACACTCATTTAAACCCACACCTGTCTGCACACCTGAACAGCCTGATGTACTTTGCTCAAGTTAACATGACTCACTTCTTATCCCACAATATGACTTTTTGGTAACTGCTATATCAGTAGTTTATAACTAAGGCTGCAGCAGGCTGTTTGGACGTGTGTGTAAACTAATGTCCACATGTCTGAGGAATGCAGGTGTGTGTGTTGGTGTGTGTCTGGCCCCAAGCTGGGTTAATAATTGTACACATTCCTTGGTGGCACCGCATTCCCAGTGCCTTAGGTACCGTAACCATGGACATAAGAAAGGACACACACAACAACAAGGCAGAGGGACGGGTGGAGCGAGGGATGAAGTGCAGATGGAGGGAGACACTGAGAAAACAACTGAGGTGGACAGAAAGCATAAAAAGTATGTCTCACCTCTTGTGTTTTCATCTTGACTTCACAAATATTTCTCTAGAATGACGTAAATTAATCCACACAAATGTCTCAGAATTACAACATTCATCAGTTCTTTTGCTTTTCTTTATTAAAGATAATATGTCCAACTCATATGAGCCAAAGAGAGTTAAGAGAAGAAAGTTTACTGGAAACTATTTCACATCAGTCTCACCACACAGACTCAGGCTGGGAAAGTGAGCTTCGCCACCTCACAGAGCTCCTTCAGCCCACGTGGCCCACTCACTGGCCACGCTTGCTATACCGTGCAATTTTCTTTGTTTTTCTAATGATTAAACATGCAGATACAGTGATGCCACATTTTTACAAACCGAGAACAAGTACAAGTTCTTACATTTCAGTACTTGCTGATACCACATACCATACAAGTACTAATAAATCCCACTACAGGTCACTGGTAAGGAGCGTGAACCAGGTAAACGACTGACGGGATAATTAGTGTTATATCATACGAGTCATCCTGCAGCATCCTCTAAATGAAAGCCCCTCCCCTTCCCATCAGTCTCAGTCAGAAGAGATGATGAAGATCTCATGACTGAACTCTAAGATCTGGATCAGAGCCAAATCCTAATCAAGCGCTCTCTGGCTGGCAGGCAAACGTGTCTCTGTGGGGTTGTGATGATAAAAGGAGAAAAAATTCCCTAAATAAAACCAGAATGTTATTTAAGCACAAGTAACCAAGAGAAAAATAGAATGACGTATATCTAATAAATAGAATTAACTGTGACTCTAGAGAAAACTGAACCCCTGAGGAGACGGATGATTGAGTTAAAGACAAGAAAGAAAAAGGAAAACTGCACACAAAGGGCCTCCATAAAAGGACCGTCAGGGCAGAGCTGGGCAGCGTCATCATGCTACATATATGTGTGTGTGTGTGTGTGGATGTGTGTGAAGCTGGACAGTGTCACAGTGAGAGAGCAACAGCAACAGTTAAAGTTAAACAGCAGAGAAAACACAGAGCAGCTGACAATCAAATCGTGGCATCACCGGCCACCTCACATGGATTTATGTGTGCACGAGAGAAGAACACACACTCATACAGCGGTGGAACAGCAACACATACTGGGAACGCCATTTCCAGACAGTATCAGGTCGAACGTGCTGCAGCTGGTGTGGATTTAGTTTTTGGGCTTTGCACAAACAAATTTCCCTCAAAGATTTCACGTTTCATCACCTGCATCAGAGCCAATAGGTTCCTCGTTCACCTGTTCACACAAACGTTAACATACAAGATACATTTAGACCAAGAATACTGAAATTCATGTAACTGACCAAATGTCAGACTTAACAGCAGTTTAACTGGTCTTCTAACTGGTTGAAGACTTCCGTACCAGTTTAATCTAAAAGCTCCTAATGGTTCTGCAGACGCACCATGCATCTTCCAGCAGAAGTCCTGCTGCATTTCCCTGCTGTAATCCAGGATGTTGCACAGATTATTCTGCTGTTTGGGAGGGTTGGGTGAGGAAAAAAATCATCTGCATCTGTTAGTAAATGAACAATGAGGTGAGGACAGAGAAAGGAAGAGGATGATGAGGAGAGGAAGAGCTGCAGCTGTATATGTCAGTATGAGGATTAGTTTAAAGGACAGTTGCGAATTAATACGTCTCGGCTTAAACCTGCTTTGCAGTTTACAACCAACCCACAGGTTGTATGTACAGAATAAAGTTTTCACTTGGAATAAAAAGGGGAAAATGGACTAATAACATCCAGACTTTCAGTTATCTTGTCTGAATATGGCCAAGCGTGAATAAGAGTGTAAAAACCTAATGAACCTTTCACGGCTCTTGCTTTCCACTGTCAGTAGCTTGACAGTGTGTAATGTTTCCCTGCAGACAGATCCAGGGGTGCCAGACGAAGGAGCAGCTGCTTCAATGCCCAACAGTTGCAGTGAAAAGCTGATTTACTCCTCGTACAGTGTATCAGCATAACTCTGGAAAGACAAGCTGATGTGTGAGTGTCTTACACTCCTCCCAGAGGGCATTGGTCATTCCTCACATTCCAACTTTCAGTCTCTCTCCTGTGCTTTCCTTTCCTAATCCTCCACAAGTATGTATTCCTCTAGACCTCCATTCCTCTGTTTCTGTTGGACACTCTCAAGATCAAAACTGAAACAGTTTAAACAGGATTTAAATCCAGTGTTGTCCAATGACCTGATGGTTGGAAAAAAGTTGGTCGGAATTTTATATATATATATATATATATAT
>CM047987.1:3418675-3436241 GCA_026261665.1 Melanotaenia duboulayi | reverse complement strand
AAATTTGTTTGCAGTCGGTGTGTGTTTAGGTATAGGTTTATTCTGTTTGTTCTTTCTGCAGGTCCGCTAACCCCAGCCCATCTTTTAATTCACAGGATTCATTCACACTCACGGGATTTGTTAATAAATGGGCTTTCGTTTTTACCATCTGTCCTCACAGTGTTTTCTTTTATTCTTTTGTTACACCCTTCCTCATACCCCTGAAAGGTGGGTCGTAACACCAGGTTGAAATACATTTTTAGAGTAATTTCATAATTAGTCATACTTTAAAAATATTGACATGCGGCTTCAAATTTCTAGAAGAGATTTTGTCCCTGTGCAAGTTCAACTACAAATGTTATAAAAGGTTATTAACCCCATGTTAGCATCAAGCTATGTAACAGAGCTAATCTAGTTATATGATAGCATGATTAGCTTTAAGATAATGTGCAGAAACCATGTCATTTTTTTGTTTTCAGTGAGTTTTTTAGGCACATTAACTTAGTTAATCAAGGTTTTCACTTTGGAGCTGAAAATAAACTATAAACATACTCAAAGAGAACCTCAGTATCCGGGTTTCTTAGCGCTGACTAAGCTAGCGCTAAATAAAACAGAGGGCTAGCAAGGCTGCTACTTTATTTCGAAGTAGCTACTGCATGATAATGATGAGAGATAAAGCTTCTAACCAGTCTTATCTTGTATGAAGATAAATGAAGAGAAAGGGAGATATTTCTGACTTTTTAGTAAAGAGGAAGGACTGATTAGGCGGAGACAGTATAAAAAACTATATAATATATCTCTCCCTTTAATAAGAATTGATTTAAAAACTGCTTAATCTCTAAACTGCAAGCAGGAAACTGTTGGGATTTTGCAGATGTGTAAACCTCCAACAGCCTCCACCCTCTAGCTCAGAGCTGGCATTCTGACATTAAAACTGCTTCAATAGCAGGAAGAATTCAGTCAGAGTCAGTTGGCACTCTTCCCTCTCTACACTGAACAATGAAGCTACGTCAACACAGCATGTGTTTGTGTAAGCCTCTTTATTTGTCGGTCCTGGAGGAAAACCTGTCAACACACCACGTGTGAGAATCCTTCAAAATTTCTTAGGAAGCTTCACTTAAAATGTTCTTGAAGATTTTTGTCTTTTATTTCACATTTGTGGGTCCACATTTGATTGCCATTTAAAAGATCTATTATAGAATATTTTACTTGAAAGCCGTGACATTTCCAGGAATTTTTTTAATGGTGTAGCCAAGTTAAGACAAATGATAGTGTGGGATGGCCAATCAATGGATATCGTCAACTCCAACATCCAGCAGATCATTGTTTGGTTTGAATCAGTGTGTGACATGCAGGGATTCTTGTGTGTCTGGAGTTTGAAGCCCTTTCAAATATTAAAAACAATACTCTGTTAATAGATGTAAAAAAATCTTATACAAGATATGAACTTTGAAAAAGAGCTAACTGGTCTTACAAACACAAAATGGTCTTTATCCAAGAGAGGAAAGAAAGACCAAACATTCTCATACTGCAGAGTAAACACTGAAAGACCAAAGCTTAACCAAAGTCGAGCTGTTCTTGTAGCTTAAGTGTTGCTCTTTTTTTTTTAGCGTAACAGGATAACCCGTTAAACCCTCACACCCAACTAACCCCCTCCCATGTTCAACCATATTTCACACACTTTAATATATGTTGACTGAATGAAAAAAACAACATCACCATTTCTTGAAAGGCTGTCTCATCACGCACATGACGACTTTTCGATTACAGCGTTCAAGAGGTCACTTGTCCTGAAAGTTTTAGATGTTTTCCTGCTTTAACACACCCAGTTTAAGTTAACTGATCATCAACAGTCTTGTGCAAAAGTTAAGCTGTTGGAGATATCCATTAATTTTAATCTGGTGTGTTGAAGCACAGAAACATCTAAAACCTAAACGATAGAGGCCCTTGATGATCAAAAATGGATATACCTGGATATTTGGTTATTCACCCAATACAGATGGACTCGCATGCAGTCCTCCAAAAACAATTACAATCAAAACCTACGATCAAAGATGACACGATGAATGGGTGCAGTGCTTAAGCTATGAGATGGCTCAAATCTGACCCATCTCTGATCTCTATGGGAGTCGGAACAATCCAATTTTTTCAAATCCGACCCAGGACACGGTCACATTTCTGATCCTTTTCAAAGTTGCCTCAGTCTGAACGGTCATGTTGCATTGCTTCCAACTTTTACACAATTAACACGAGACAGATGTCAAAATTCAGCGCCGGGAGGGCAAGATCGAAATTAACAATGAACCAAACAATGTTATATCATAATTTTGTTGGTTCAGAGTCCACAACTTACAAACTGAAACACACACACCAAAATGTGTAGCACCTATATTTACCTCTGTAATTAACATGATGGGTGTTACAGCTTTGGGACGATTCAGGGCATTAGACTAGTCACACTTGATCCTGATAGTGGTTGTATTCAATTACAATTAAATAAATCACACTAAAAAAAAAAAAAAAAAAAAAATGGATCTCAGCAAAAAATGATCATTGGGCTTTAAAGCCTAAAGTTTGGATGTAAGAAGACGAGCTGAAAACAATCCAAAGCAAAGAATCACAGATAGCTGCAGAGGACAGTTTTTAATATTTTTAACTCTTGTTTTGAGTCCATCTTGAATCCACTTTAACTTCAGGTTTTTCCACCACAGAGCCATCAAAGCACCAGTTCTGCGGGGCTCCAAGCTGAAGCTGCTGACAGATCTGATCCCAAGAAACATTTTTTAAGCTCAAGAAGGAAGGATTGTGTAACAGAAGACCTCACCTGAAGAACATGCGCACACACACAGAAAAGTACATTCCCCTCTGAAGCCTCTACTGTGCTCTAATAATAGTGTGCTGAAACAGACAAGCATCCTGTTCTTTTCCTCCGTCATCTCCTCCTCTTTCCATGCCCTCACCCCCCCCAAGTCTTCTGAGGTATTTTATCTACCTTGCCTTCAAACTGTATTTATTATCTCACCACCCCCTTTACCTGTGACAGCAATTCTTCCACTACCACACTTGTGAGGAATGAAGCTGTACACACCTGGGCACAGGGTTAAAATACAGTAAGATCCAACTTCAAGACTTACATCACTTAGTCCAATATTAACAACTCTCTGATCATTTTATATATACTGAATTAATCCAGTTCAGGATTGTAGGGATCTGAAGTAGGGCCGCACAATATAGAGAATATCTATTTAGAAGATTTCTGGAGCTGTCGCAGCCCAGCAGTGTCCCGAGTTTGAGGAACTGAACTATGCAACTTTTACTTCTGTGATGCCGCATGATGTTGCAGCCAAGATTCGCAAGAAGGTATGATCGGAGGAAGACAAGAAAAGAAAGAGAAAAAGAGACAGAACAAGAAATACGACAAGAGTTAAGGTAAGACTGTGTTTTACTGGCGGGGGAGTACAGGTAGGATGCAAGATGGACGCTGACTTAGCCGTCGATAAGGGGCACGTCACTGAGAAAATCTGCAAAAGTTCTGTAGTGTGTCTTAATGGAAGTGATATGATGTTGTTCGCTGTTGTGTATTCATGCTCTGTGTGCATCAATGGCAAATCAAATAGACTCTTCCTGTCCTAGATGCTCCATGTAGATCCAACAGAAGATGGAGTAAAGTGTTGAGATGCCTGCAGGTAGTGAGAGGAGCGATGAAAATGCGAATGCAGAAGAACATGTGACTAAAAAGAACAACACATTGAGTTTTATATGTGCCCGTCAGACATTTGTACATCGATGGAGAATCATTAACGTCTGCATCACAATGCTTCTAAAAAACTACATTTTCCCATCCCAGATTATCTCCAGATTTCATTTGATTTGAGCAGCTCCACACAGAGATAAGGGTAATTCTACAAGCCCTCCCCTCTGCATGCCAAGACAGGTTAACTCAAATTCCAATCTCTCTTTTTTCTCTTTCTCTTTCATTCAGGAAGGTGGGGGGGTGGGGGGTTCGGCACCTTCTCTGCACCCTGTCACTAACACAAACACAAGCCCCACTCTTCACCCACCTACATTCTTTCAAGACAAAAACTGCAACCTGGTAACTGGAGACCCCCCCACTCCCTCCCCCTGCTGCTCTCAGCAGCAACTCTAAATACAGATGTGATACAAAAACGTATGGTTCAGATTCAAGCAAGGTCCACGTAGCTCTGCAGCTGCAACAGGTTCATTTCACACTGAAACATTCTGGTTTTAAAATAACATCATACAGCTGCAAAGAAAATATTCTGTTTTATTCCTGCAAACAATCAAGACGAAATCATGCATCTGCAACAGCATCACGCATGCATTTCAACCCCTTGATGCCTCTTGTAGCAAATTTGGGACAAACCATTTTTGGACTTTTCAAAAAGTGTTTTACATTAAACTGTTTGTTATACAAGACTGAGGGAGATACTTTTTTCACTGCTGCGCCACTAAACTGCAGCAGAGCATAATATCATAATCATTATCAAAATAATATAATAGTAGTCTATTCTTAGCCGATGTATTGCAGCAATTATTCTCTCATTCAGCGGAAAATGTGGTTAATAGCAGTCAGTGATCACCATCAACTACTGTCATGTATTGTTTTCAGTCTGACAGTCACATCTGTTTCAAAGGGTTAACTTTCCATTGGTACGTTGCATTTTTGATTTAAGAACAAAATAAGGCAGGTTTTGTCATAAAACATCAAATATAATAACTAAGCTCTAAGGTACCAGTCCTGCATATGACATCACACTAGTCATATTCAAGAGCATGAATAGTTTGAGAGCTTCTGGTTGTCTCAAACTATTCATGCAGGGTAAAAAAAAAAATATTCATGCAAAGTAAACAAAAACATCTTTCACAAGCTGAACACACACACAGACACACCGACCTTTAACGCTAAAACAGAGGAAGAAAGAAGAAAAAGGAACAAAACAGAGTGAAGCAAATTGAACAACAGAAGGAGATGGGAATGGAAAACTGAATGCCACTACAGAAAACACAATCTCCAAATGCAAGAACACACACATGCCGAGTGTCTCTCCACAGCTGAATGAAGAAGGCACTTGAGAACAAGAGCCTGGCACAAAAGAGCTACATCCAAGAGGATGAAAAGGTTGTTCAAAAACAAGGCTTAAAAACACAAAAAAGGTTAACATAGAGCTCAGGGAGAGAGAGACAGAGAGAGGGAGCACTGTCATCATGCATGAATGTGTGTGAGAATGTCTTTATTTGATTCATTACTCCACAGCAGCAGTAGTGCAATAAAACCCTCTGCCAGAAACAACAACGTTTAATCAACTCAAACCGGAGTCCAGTCTTTTACGTCGCTGTGAGGCTCAGAAACAAGACAGCCGGCTAATTAATGGGTCAAATACATGAAATGTTCATTTTCAGGTTTGAGGCTGCCACCAAGTAAAAGTCTTCACACAAACCTTGTTCATATGATGGCCACAAACACAAAGACAGAGAGTGTGTGTGTGTGTTTTTATCCTACCTGTCCGAGGTCCAGGGTGACGTTCACTTGGTTGAACTCCGTGCTGCGGGACAGAGGCGGGCTCTGCCACCATCGCTCTGTCCCGTCAATGGCGTTGGTGATGGGATGGGCCCGATCACTCTCCCCCTGGCTGCAGATGTCACAGTACTGGCCCTGAGAAGACAACGAAACATTTGAGGATGTGTATGACGTTTAAAAACAGCTCCATGAGTCAGATTTAGGGCACATGCACACCAGGACAGTCCAGGCGAGTCTATTCGATTGGACGGGGAATGCCGTCACACCTTCTTTTCATTTGCTGTCAAGCTGCACTTTCATCAAGTAGACCGAACCACCTGGATGTCACGCAGCTGTAACAACTGGCCGTTTGGGGGTAGACCCCCGGACCGCTGGTGGACCAAGCAGCACCAGTGTGAACACACCCTTAAGGTCCATTTATGCGAAAGACTGACATGAAGCTTCCTGTGTCTGTCTCCTGTGTCCTTTACATGTGTAATCTTGGTCCATCTCCAGAGCTCTTGTGTAGCAAACGAAGCAGTACCAACTGGAAACCATGGGGGCAGTGCTGAGCAGTATAGCTGACACGCAACCAGTGAAAGAAACCAAGAAGAAGCAGCTGCTGCAATGTTTTTAATGGCAACACAGACCACCACCATCTACTGTGCTGCCTCTTTTTACATTTCTTTCCGAGAGTGGACATTGTCATCCTCCACCGTCGTCATGTTAATTATTCTGTGAAACTAACGATGTTACTGGTAAACTTTGAACTGTGCACTGCCCCCTTTTAACAACCATGCCAACGTTAAGAATGCATGGAAGTATGAAACAGATGTTCTTACTGTATTTACACACATAAAGGGACAGAAATGAACCTTTAGGTTTCTCTTAAAGGAGAAAAAAAACAAACAAAAAAAAAAAACAACGAACCAACAAACACTGGCAATGTTAGTTCTGCTTTAAATAAACCCTAACCCGCTTCCATGGGTTGTACATTTCTTTTGGAGCAGTGTGATTGCTCATTCACACTCTGATGTGGCCCAAGGAAGCAAACTCTGGTCTGCTTGAAAACCAGGGTCTTGGTTCTCTTGCAAGTGAATCCTGGTGCGATTCCCTGACAGTATGAAGGCAAACGTACCATCCAGCGAGGAAGTGATGTAGAGCAGCATGTTGGATATCCTGCTGCTCATACTGGACAGATTTTTCTAAAAACTGTGTTACGTTTGAACACCAAAGTAAAAATAGAAACTATAAGACTGCATTAACTTATTGTTGCTCCACTGACTCGTTGCAATGAATGACCTGCCGTATCAAAGACCCAGGTTTTCTTCTTGTATCTGAAGTCCTCACCCAATCAAACCGAGTCCCTCGATCTACCTTGGTGTAAGTACACCCTGTGCAGCAATTAGATTGAACCTGATTATTGTGCGATTTCACTCTAAGCACCCCAAACAGAAGCACGATGTTTCAGAGTAAAACAGCTTTGAAAAGAGGGTTTTGTTTCACAGCTGATGGTTACTGAAGGAAAATGGGTCAGGTTTCTTGTATTTCAAGAGAAAGATGACTCCACCCAGGCTAGTTTAACAATGACATGTCAGCATCAGGGTATTTATGTGGGATAAATTTAACCTCAGTGCTATCACTGTTTTTACTCACAAGAAGAGTTGCAGCAGACCTCCTCATCCCAGAGGAAAGGGATGCAACTCTTAATTCATCTCCATGACGTTAGATGTCCTCTTACACTAGGAAGGCTGCAGTGGAAGGAAAATCTTCCGGCGTTAGTAGGAAGAAAATTTGTATGAAATCTGTGAGATTGTGTTCTCTTACGCGAGCAAATAAAAAAGCAAATATAATAGGCCCTAAAAGAAAGCCTTGGGGTACTCCACTATTGATCGGGACAGTAAAGAAAGAAAATATCTACATCAAATTTTCTTTTTTCCTCTGGATATAAATACATTTTCTATACATGCAATAATTTAAGAAATAATCCTCATGTATGTGCGATATGTTTTTTTGATTGAGCATAATAAGCATAATAAACTTGATATGTTATTTGAGNCGGGATTGAGCATAATAAACTTGATATGTTATTTGAGGGTGTGAAGTTAATTCATATCCTTCAGTTTTAATAACTTTTGTGGTATCTGGCAAATGTTAACTTAGTTCATTTAGCACATTTCCAGGTGAGGTGCAGAGCTAGTGTTAGTTTCCAGCTTTACTACAAATTGTTTTATAATAAGTGGTTATATGTCCATAATTAGTCAGCATAACTCTGTTGCAGTTTTGTTTCATCCTCATTCACTTTAGCTTTACTTCTAAGTGCTAACTCATAACAAAGTCATCTTAAGGCACTTTTACATACACAATCCAATTCAGTCCATTTTAAGCCTTTATATGCTCCACATCAGTCTAACTTATAATAACTATTTGTTTGCTTTGATTTATTCCAGACATGTCAACATCACTGTACCAAACATAATACATAACATCACAATAAGAAAACAATCTTTAACACAGATTTGAAACTATGTGCACATACATACATTTGTATAAAACAAATCTATAGTCTATTCATAAATCTCTACCCACCATGCAAACATCCATCTATATGTACATTTAAATATTTATANACATAAATCTCTACCCACCATGCATACACCCATCTATATGTACATTTAAATATTTATACACCCCCACACATACACTCACACAGCAACCCACATAACACGCCTATAAATTTATCCACCTAACATGTCTGAAACTGTGTTCATATGAACCAATTCAATCCTCCACCCTGAGCTACACAACGAGAAAGCGAAACAAAAACCTCCAGCAGAGCCAGAACCAGAAAGGAAGGCCATCTGTCTGGACCAGTATGGGGTGGAGAGGATGGAAAGAAGGTCAACAAGTACTATAACTTTAAACTAGTGATACCTGTTAGTGATATAGTATAATAGATATAACAGATAAGTGTTTATGTTTTTGTCTAGTCTTGGACGGGTTGTACCGAAAACATGAATTTCCCTGCAAAGGGATTAATAAAGTATTTCTGATTCTGATTTCTGATAACTATTGATACATGAGTCTTTAGTTCCACGATGATGAGCTGTTTTTTATTTATAAAAGATGGAAATGTCTAACTTGAAAAAACTTTGCAGACATATTCTGATGATGCTTCTTGTTGGTGGTCCTTTGCCACAGCACATCAGCTAGTGGTGGTGATGTGTTGAAATGATGCTGACACTACAGAGAGAATGCCAACACAGACTGCCAATCAGTGATCAACACACACAATCTTCAGTCAGTGGATACAGTAGAGGATAAAGACCTCCAAAGGTTCACTGTCTGAGGGCAGGAGGGAACCCAGCCTGATACAATAAGCCTGTTTACATGAACGCCAAACATCTCATTTTTACCTGTTTTCTGGAGTTATCAGATAATTTATTGGTCATGTAAACAGCTAAACTGGATATTAGTTATCTGACTAAGAGAAATCAGACTAACACACCTAGATTTCTCCCCAATACGGTGACATCTTCATGCATGTAGATCAACATATCTGATTTATTTCATGTTTTAAGCATGTGGAAAAAAACGTCGTTAAACAGAAAAACATAATGGTGTGTGGTATAAACACAGTAAAGTCTTCACATTTAGTCTATTTTGCAACTTATGTTATGTTCTATATGTCCCATATGTTCAACAAAAAACAAATGTAAAGAAAATAACAGGAAGTCATGTTGCTACATACGTACTCATAAAGAGATTTGATAATGGACTGGAAAATTTAAACAAGGATTTCTCGAATATCGCATTTCAGAAATGCATGTAGACGCCTCAGATCAGATTATTACATAATCGGATTACTCCCAGATAAAGGATTTTACTGATCATGTAAACAGACTCAAGGATCAAAGTGAGTGATTCATCTTCCAGTTCGATTTGGCTGCAAATCTCAGCAACATGAGGAGGGAAACAAAGCAGAGCCTTAGGCTACGTTCACACTGCAGGTCTTTTTTTACTAGTGATGGGAATCACTAGTCACAGAGAGAACTGGATCCCAGTAGTTCAATTCCTTGCAGCACGTGCAGAGCTTTGATCACAACAAAGGGGGGAAAACCTCCAAGCAGCTTATTTCTTACGCTGCTTAGCAACGGCGGCGACTCTCGAGCGGGAGCACAGCTTCAGTCTTAGATGTCACAGGTAAAAAATCTCATCCAGGTCCTGTTGGTTGTAATAATGTTAGAGTCACACTGAATGAATGATATCCATCTCATTTTAACATTTAGTTGAGGAGGACTGCCAGAGTGAGGCTGGTTCAAAGGCAGGTTCTCACATGTCTTTAGCTACCGCTTTCATCGAGGCAGGGAAGAGTAAAATTACGGAGGCCAAAATAAATGAATGTCACGAGCAGTTACTAGATTTGTGCTGAAAGCTTTGCTCTCTTTTGCTACGGTGGGAGCTGGTGAATTTAGGATAATTTACTGCATATTGTCTCTCATGTCTCAAATGAAAATTCACAAAATACCATTTTAACCATTTCAGCTGTTTTATTTATTGCCTTAACTTTTTCTATAAGGAGATAACAAAGACTCAACTCAAAATACCAGCACCAGCCCCGCAAGCAGAGAGAGTTTGACAAATCAGTTGATCCCTGACTGACATGAGGTTGAAAAGAGCAATCTGATTTCAGGCCTGAAACATCCTCCACCCTGTTTGCGCCGCTGTTCTCCACAGTCCTGAAAGATCTCCTTCCTGAAAACGCAAACATGCTAAAGTTTCTGCACAAATCTGTTAATGTGCAACAGTTGATCATTGCAATCGTATTTTATCTTAAAATGTTCATTTGACAGAGGAATTCTCATTTTTTAAGTTAAACCAGCTTTAATTTTGTTCCAGTGAAATAAAAACATGTTGGTGCATACTTCAAATTAAAGAGTTGTAGTAACCACACACATTTTTACTATATTTTACTCCCTAACTAACTCCATAAAGAATCAAATCATTAAGTGTTATTGATGATGGAATCAGTGTCGTTAAATTCTTATCAACTCCCATCCCCAACTGTGACCTTCCTTACACTAAAGCATGAACCCTAAGCATGGCCCTGAAGTAACACGCATGCGCAGAGGAAAACACGACGTCACGCTGTCCATAGTGGACAGAACAGTCAAACCAAATGCTAATTAAGTCCAAAACTTCACTTTCTTTCCAACGACTAGCAGCATCAACGTTATCCGCCATGATTCGATATTGCTGCAGTTCCCATCCACCGGCGCAGAGTTGTGACTGTGAAAGTCGGATGAAATGTGGCCTGACCGTTCAGACTGAGGTCACTTCGACGAAGATCAGATATGTATCCGATTTAAGATCACATATGAAAGCGGCCGATCGGGTTTAAAAAAATAATAAAATCTGATTTGTGCCATTCAGAGTATGAATGAAGCAAACATCTTATAAACCCATAATGCACCACTCCCAGAGCTAATGATCCAACTCCACAAATACACAGAAACATCTCCATTTACCCTCAAACTGCTATGAGCAGACACGGTAGAGATACACGGAGAGAATATTCCATCTAATCACGGCTAAGTTTTCCAAATGCTTGTTGTTCCTTCTTTATCCCAGCAGATAACACTTAATCTTTACGTTTGGCCATTCATTGTCAGTTTCAACCAAAACACTTTATGTTTAATTAAAACAAAGGTTTTCAGACTTTTTAAAAGCTCTCACACAAGACAGGGGAGCGAGCAGCACTCAGGCCTTAATAATCTGGTGGTAAAAAGAGCACGTAAAGTCAGTCTGATTGGAGGACACGGGTCAGTCACCGTGAGGAATGTGGGGAACAGGTGGGAGAAAGAAAAGGAGACAGAGCGAGAGAAGGCAATAAGCTTTTACGTCGTTGCCTGGAGGGTTGCTTTAATAGTTAACTCATGAAACTGCAATCATCTTTCTGTGTGTTAACTTATACATTATAACTCCCAGCAGACCTAATGATGAGATTTTACAGCCTCACAAACTCCTCATCACATGGAAACAAGTGGAAGGATAAAGGAGGGAAAAACGCTATCAGGAGGTTAGTTTTTGTGGAGTCCGAACCACGTTAAGCTGTGTGGTTTTATGTAAGTGGTCCCTGTTAAGTATTGCCAAGTCCTACAAAGGAAGCAGTGCATGAAATAAGGACCTGGCACAGAAGCTGGAGATCCGCACACACTGCTGACCCCCTCTGTTCAAAATCACCGCCCAGAATGCATCTATCATGACAAAGCCTGCAGTTACCATGAAGAGTCATGATCCAAATGTTACTGCAACAATCACATAAATGCATTCAACTGCAGAAGACAAATAACAGACATCATCATCCTCACCACCAGAATCATGATCTGAGTTCCAAAAATACCCAAGTGTTAATATTAAAACACTGGGAATGTTTGGGAATTACACATGGAAAAAAAGCTTTATAAAATCAATTATATACTCTAAAAATAAATAAAAGAGCAAGGAACTATGAATAATAAATGATCTACGTCCTTTAGGTTCACATGTGGTCAACAAAAGATTTAAAAAAATGAAAAAATAAAATAAAAATAAAAAAATAATAAAATTGAGGCTTTAAAAATTAAATGAAAACTTATAATTAAACATTTAAAAATAAATGGTCATTTTTATCATTGAATAAAAAATTGAGGCTATAAGAAAAAAATATTAAGAACTTAATAAAATATTAATAATTAGTCACACACACACACACACACACACATACATACATAGATAGACTCACCTGAATGGTCTGGCCCGGGTCTCCTGACACCGGGCCTCCGACCAGCTTGCAGTACAGGTCGCGCACGCTCCTGCCGTTCTCGTCCTCCCCGCAAGTCGCCGTGGCCGTGATCTTGGTGCCCTCAGCCAGGTTAAAGTACGGCGGGTGCAAGCTGTACCCGTTCAGGCCGGTGTTCGGCAGCTCTTGGACCGACACGAAGCGGCAGCAGGTCACCAACATCCCGATCAGCCGCGCGAGGAAGAGCGCTGCCCCGCTGGTGGACGCCGGTCCGTTCGCCATCATCATCATCTCCACCTGTCGACTCGATCCAGGTCCGAGGAGCAAAGTTTTTTGGGGGAGATAAACCAAGCTGTGCTGCTAACTTCTGATGGAGACACGCATCTGTGTGGTGAAAAGAGGGAGAAGCGGACTTCAGCGTAGCGCGGGGAACTCTGTTAACTCCTGGAGCGCAGCGCGTCGAGGTGTCCGTCCTCTACTTTCTCTCTGTCGCTCCACCAGGCTCCAACTCCGGCTCAATCTGAGGTCCTCCTCCTCCTCCTCCTCCCACCCCTTTCTCTCTACAGTCCGTCCCCAGTCGCTGCAGGGCGGAAGCTCCTCAGTGTTCATTAACTGGTTCTCTTAACGGGCTCCAAAATACAGGATTTATTGGAGTTCAACTTTAAGACTACACCGTTTTATTTTCACCTCTCCTCACCCCATCCACTGACAACTACAGGTCCGCCCTGCTAGTACCAGGTTGGAGCTGGTTTCTCTTTCAGAACTGCTGGCATAGATTCAACAAGGTGTTGGAAACATTTCAGATGTTTACATATCATTGCGCATGGACCCAGAGGCGGTCCTAGCCAGTACTACCCAGGGGCCAACATGTAGACCTTGTTCATTTCATTCCTTCCTTTTTCTTTGCTTCATTCTCTGAGCGGTTTTCATTTTTTAATCTTTATCTGTTCATCTGTTTACTTGTTACTGGACTGAAGAATTAAATCATTACCATCTCTAACACCATCAAATTAGCATCAAGATGTGGTGACAGATTCCTCTTTAAGTTTTTATTGGTTTATTTATGATTTCACAAAACCTACTAATAAAACTAACACATGTGACACTATTGGTGTTGAACCAAAACATCAACACCACAAATCAGCAGTTTGTGGTGTGGTGGATTTTAATTTTGTCTGTGGGATCTAAAGCACCGAGTAAAATGACATCAGAATGCCTGAATTTATTTACAATTATAATAAAACACAATAAATACAGGGAAAAAAAGAAAGAACAATGACAAAAAAAAAAAAAAACACTGGAATAAAACNCAAAAAAAGAAAGAACAATGACAAAAAAAACAAAACAGGAATAAAACCGAATCCAATTAAATATCATTTAATTTTGATGAATAGATAAAGAATAAAAAAAAAGTCCTTAAAAACCAGCATGATGCAGGGAGCGCGGAGACTGTGTCTGGTTAAACTCTGGGTGACAGTAGGACGCCTGTTTTTCTCCCCCCTTATCTTTCTCTCTGTCCCACTGCAATCTTGTCTTTCTCCCTGGGAACTGTCAGACAATCTCAGGCAGACTTTTGTCCTCCTCCTCCTCCTCCTGCTGCTTCATTCAAGAGCATAAGAAATGGACAGAGACGAGGACAATGTCTCTGCTCAGTATTCCAGTCCAACAAAAGCTCTCTTGAACCCTAAATTGTTTCTCAAACAGCAGAATAATCTTCTTCTTAAGTCTTCAGTGTGATTCCTCCAGGAGCAGCCATCATTCTTCTGAATAAGTTGTTTTTCCTCTTACTTTCTTACATCTCTCTCCTGTGAGGAAGGCTGTTTAAGCATCCCTGTAAACCAGAGTACAGCTTCTTTTGTTCTGAGTGATGACATCCATCTCTTCTACAGTAAGTTCCTTCTTCCCTCTTGACCAGGTGTCACAAACTCCGGACATCTTGGGCCAGAGTTCTGCAGGTTTTAAATGGTAAATGGACTTATACAGCACTTTTCCAGTCAGTTTGACCACTCAAAGCGCTTTACACTAGTTATCACATTCACCCATTCACACACACATTCACACCCCGATAGGCACATCGTGAGGCAACGCGGGGTTAAGTGTCTTGCCCAAGGACACTTCGGCATGTAGTCAGTGGAAGCCTGGAATCGATCCGCCTACCTTCCGGTCGAAAGACGACTGCTCCTCCTCGTGAGCTACAGCCGCCAGCTGCTGTCGTTTTAGATGTTTCCCTGCTGTCGACAGCAGTAAAAATTACTGAAAGTTTCAAAGACAAACCTGTTGTATTTTTGTGACATAGCAGTGCTAATCTATTTCTCTGCTAGCAATAGATTAGTTTTAAGTTAATGTGGGGAAACTGTCATATTTTGTTTTCAGTGAATGTATTTAGGGACTACATATCGATTCAGTTAATCAAAATTTTGACATTTGAGGGGAAAATAAAATATAAGGATGCTTAAAGAGAACCTTTGTATCCATGTTACTTAGCGCTAAATAAGCTGGCGCTACATGATCAAGTTTCATTCAAACAGGAGGCTAGCAAGGCTGCTAGTTTATTTTAAAGTAAGCTATAGTATGAAAATGTGGAGAAATAAAGAGAAAGGAAGCCATTTCTGACTTTTTGTAGAGGAAGAGCACTTGAGGCCAAGGCAAACCTCAGTCCTGCAGCCTGCAGCACTGACAGCTTCCAACGTGTAGCTAGCCATGCGAACCAGTTTACCTTTCTATGGATCAGTGATTCTATGGATCAGACTATGATGGTGATTCAGTTTATTTATGTAAATATATTTTATTTCTTATCTCTCTCTAAGGTGACCACAGTTTTCATAGCAGTGTTCATAGCAGTGTTAGAGAGAGGAGTACAATCATTTCCTCTATTAGTATATGGGAAAAAGTTGTCATGTGCAGTTTGAACAGCTTCATGACGCTACAGGGCAACGCTGGCTCCAGGAATGTTTAAAAGAAATGTCAGTATACCATCAAAATGAACCAGAAACGCATCTTTTTAAAGTCAGAAAGCTGTATAGTGCTGCTTTAATTGGTTGCTTATTGAGCAGAATTTTCTTTTATTTGGGTTTGTTTTGTTGTTCTTTATTTTAGAATTGTGTATGTCATCTCACTGTAAAACAAATTTACCTAGAGGTGGAAATAAAGGAACCTGAACCAGAATCTTGTTTCTGTCAGTAGCGTCTGACATCAAAGTTTTTGTTCATCCTCAGAAACATTTTAATGTCTGTGTGACGCTGGAATTGGGGATCCACCTCTTAAAAACACCTGAGCAGCTGTGTTTATGTGTGTGTGTTTATTTTTCCCATGGACTCTGGAGCACTGCCATCTAATTAAGCTACAGGAACTTCTTTAGAAGATGAAAGCGCTTCTCAGCCACACACACACACACACACACACACACACAAGCTTGTGCAGTTATCCTTATTTGGATGCTGCAACGAGTTCTATTATTTGAGGAAACTTTAACATTTCCCACAAACAGTTCACATCTTACTTCTAACAATAACTAAGACCTGAAAAATGAGCTTCTTATAATAATAAAATAACAAAACTTTATTTATACAGCACTTTTCTAAGCAATATAGTTTAGGTTCAGGGTCATTCAGACGTCAGTCATCCATCATACAGTACAAAAATACAAACAATGCAGCTGATTTTATGTCAACCACCTATAAATTCTATTGAGACTGAACAGACTGAAGCAGAAGCTAAACACTTATACATGTTCAACTCAGAACTTCAAAATAAAAGAGAGAAAATCTTTCCTGCTTGTATCCTCCAAATTTGTTTTCTTAACCAATGTGATGAAAACCATGAGTGAATTACAAAACTTTGAATGTATATTTATGTCATTCCATATTTTACCCCAATAACAGAAATACATCCTTTTATACATTTTGTACAGTTAACATGCAAACACCTCTAATATCAGACTTGGTTCCATAATAATAATTAAACAAACTGGGAGTCTGGGTGCAACATTTGTTTGATTTGAAACTTTATTTGCAGTTTTGTAACAAAAAAAATCATTAAATTTCGTAACATGAGGACTGAGAAACAGTAGAGTCGTGTGCACAAAACGATCAGCTTATAAATGATTCATTTGACTCGTTTCTGCTCTACGGTTATTGGATTAGCTTTTGTTTTGAAGGTGGATCCCCATAGCGCCACAGTAAGACGGCTAAGGTTGAAAAGTTGAACAGTCATGATACAGAGTGCTTTATAATTTAGAAATTCCCTGATTTTTATAAACAATTCCTATAGATTTAGAAAGTTTACCTTATATATAATCAACATGTCTTCATATTAGTTTATGTTCAGTTACAACCCCAAGGATTTTTGTCATGTATACTCTTCCTACCCACTATTACAGATTATTTTTGACAACTTCCAAAAACCATTTAGTTTTCTTGACATTCAGAGACAATTTTTCAACTTCAAATTGTTTCCAGCTTCCTTTGAGTTCTGCTCAAAAGTTTCTCCAATATTTTACCTGAGCAAATTCAATTTGTATCACCTACAAAAACCACAAACTTAAAGAAATTTGAGACGTCAAACACATCATTAAACAACAGAATGAACAACTTTGGCCCAATCGCAGACCCTGTCCACAAGTAATCTCCCCCATTCCTGACAACATACATTTATCTGCAAACATATCATGGAGTAATTCACAAAGCAGCAGATAACTATAAACAAGTAAAGGCTCATTTATGATCGTCTCATGTACGTAAATAGGTCTAATTCAAACATCTAAAACCTGCAGGACAGGTGCACAAGATGCCCAGAGCCTTGATTTAAGGCTTTGAACGTGAGCAGGAAGATTTAGAAATTCAGAAAGTCTGGAACGGAAGCATTATTCGTTCGTTCGTTCGTTCGTTCGTTCGTTCGTTCGTTCGTTCGTTCGTTCGTACGTTCATTCATTCACTGGGAGCAGTTTCTAGTCTTTGTAGGTGTCTACAGTTTCTGGTCTGGTCTATGTTTGTGCCTGAAAGTGTTCCAAAAAGGGAACAAAAAACAGAAAACTAGGCCAACCTCTTAAAAATTCAAACTGAATCCTGTGTTGATGGACACAGAGGAGAAATCAGCTCAGCAGGTAGAGCTGTTGCCATGGTTACGTGCTGTCGATGCTGTACAAAGTCCAGAAATTTAACACATCTACTTCCTGTCTGTCCAGCACATGCTAAACTCTGACCTGTGGATTGATGCTTGCTTGTCACCTGTACACACACACACACACCCACACACANAACCTGTACACACACACAAACACACACACACAC
>CM047987.1:3353514-3379394 GCA_026261665.1 Melanotaenia duboulayi | reverse complement strand
GACAAAAGAAAATAAGATTAAAATAAAAATAATAAAAATATCAAGTGCAGCCATGTATAAAACATGTCTCCCTTGGTAGAGCAAATCTGTCAAGCAAAATATGGCACACAGACCATCGTTCTGTATGTTAGGATGCTGGACAGGACAGGGTTTAACAAAAAGAACACACTAAAGAATAAGAAATTGTATATTATTTTCAGCAGCTTCAAACATTGAGAATAAATTTAATGATCTTTAGATGTAATTGAACTCTACATTATCTTGTAAGTCATTAAAAAAAGTTGGGATCAAAGAATGAAATTCCATTTGAAGGATAAGCAGTCCCTCTTCTGCACAACCTGCTACTGTAAATTTGCCCCCATGCAGTGTGAGTCAGCCATGTTATTCCCCACCTGGAATTACTTACCACAACAAGTGTCAACATGAAGCACTGAGTGATGGATGAAGAAGATGAAAGTAATACCACAGCCCTGAGTCAGATGTTTATTTTATAAATAAAGCCTTTGAGACTTTAAAAAGTACTAAAGAAGCAAGTTCTGTTCAGTTTTATTTCTTTTTTGTGAAACCTAGATATGTTATCACTGAGAAAGATCTTTCACAGTTTATCATATATGCAAAATGAAAAACAGGCCAGTGGATGGAGGGAGTAAAGAAAGCTGGGAGAATGAGAAAACATGTAAAAAAATCAATGCAAACACAGCATGGAAAGTGTGTTTCACACCACAGTATCGTTGCATTTTCGGTTGTTGTGCACAGTGTCCATGCACTGGCCGGTGTTTCTACCTGTAGCGGCTGCAGATGGGGACACTCCCCACCACAAATGTAAAGCAGACCACAGCAGCTTTTTCTGTTTGGTCACATAGGAACAAAAATGCAATTTCCTGTTTATATCACAGGGTATCCATAGAGCTTGTATTTAGATAAATAAAGATGAAAATATTAGTCCTGCACTAGTCACAAGGGATTGTTTGAAACTATGAAAAGAATAAATGTCATCTGATTTTCTATTTTAGAACATGAACCCACACGTATGTAAGAAAAAATACTTATTACAGATATGTATTATTATGCAAATGAAACAAAGTAAGACATTATAATAACTCTTTTACCTTATTATTTATTTATTTATTTATTTATTTATCTTTTTACAACCATAGAGTGAGATAATATATTTGGGTTATCTGGTGTATGCACACTTCTGAAGTTATAATTTTATTTCTTTCTTTATTACATTTATTTATATAGGTCATCCCATTGAGACATTTACAAGTGAGACCTATGAAGTTGCTTCTGTGGATTAAAAAACTTGTATAAAAAAAAAAATAGTAAAGTAACAGACATAGCCTCTCAATGTTGCTAAATCAAAATGGGACTAAAAGGCCACCAATTTCAGCTAAAAGACTTGTTGTGGATCAACTAAATTACTGGACCACTATTACTGGATCCTTGCTGATGGGATAACAGTTTTTTGTTGCATCATCGTCTGCTACTGGAGAAGAGCAGCAGACGACGATACCGATAAATCTGCTTGATCTTGGTTGATGCAATTATGATGACTCAGAGGAAAGACTGTCATGTTTCATGTGAATGACAAGAATAGAAAGGTTCAGCAGCAAACTGGCAATCTTTCACTGAACCTGTTTTGGCTTGCAGAGTAACTGGTGTAATTAGTTTCAGCAGTGAAAAGATTTGGTTAGGCGCCATTGCTTACATGAGAACACATTATGCTTATAACTCTTATTCTTCAAGCCATACCAAGCCAATATCATCAAGGCTGTGCATCAAACTAAACATTCAGTTCTGGATCTTTGCTGTAAACGCAACCCATTTATCACAAATCCTGTTTACTAGAGGCAGGTTGTGTGTGTTGAACTGGTGAAGTGAAATGAGGTATGTTGTAATTCATGAATAAAATTAATTTAGAAGAAGATTAAAGCTGTCCATCTATCCATCCATCCAGCTCATCTGGGGGATCCTGGTGTGTTCCCGGGCCAGTTGAGGGGATCCAAAGGTGTTCCAAGGCCAGCTAATAAAAACACTCTCCGGCGTGTTCTAAATCTGTGGAGGAAACACCTTTTGTATTGGTGATAGATTTGTTCGTGATAGTCATCGAATTGCTCAGCTACAATACAATAAAAGTGTTTGATCTTTTTCTGCAATACGAAAGAAGAAAAATCCAAAAGATTAATAATTATCCTAGAAAACTTCTGCTCATATTTTCCAAGAAATGCTAAAAATGTCTCAAAATTCAGCATCTGCAATGTTGTTAATGTTCCATTGGAAATAAAATATGTTTTCATGAAATTAGAAAACTTTTATTTATAGTCCATAATAAAAATACATTTCATATCTTATCTTTAACATGGGATCTGTTGTTTTATTTCAGCTTTTTTATGTTCAGTGAAAGACGTCATTATAAAACCTGTACATACATACATGATTATATTTATATTATACAAACTGGTTTTTCTCTGCCTCACTTAAATGTGGCACGCCACCATGGACTATTGTCCTCTAATCCTAACCACACCTCCCAGTCGTCTGGAGATGGCTGGTGGCGTTGCAGCCGTTTTTAAAGGAAAGGATTTTAAGATTTCCACTCGCCCCATCCTTGCTGCCAACTTCTTTGAGCAGATTTCTGTCAAACTGTTCAGCCCTAGCCCCAACCTTCTTTCTGATCTGTCCCACCTTATGACACCATTTTGCCATTTCATCTTCTGGTCTTTGTAGATTATACAAACTAAACAAGGCTTTCTGGATCTTCTACAGAGTTTTAACAGAACCCAACGTCCTGCAGTCTATTTCTGTAATCTTACCCACATTTAGAACATATTGGAAAAAAGTGAAATAACAGTAAACTTTCATATTATTTTTGTTTCTGTGGTTTCGTTGCATTGTGAGATGTTTATGTGTTGTTTCGAGTCTCATCTGTGCATTGCCATGACAATGCAACTGTAAACACTGCTGCCAGTCTATTTTAATTTTGAACCTTCCAGTTTTGCATCTCTGGACAGGGACCGCGCTCCCTCCCATTTCCATTTGACTGCATCGCATCCTCCTGTTTGCAAACACCATTCATCTCCGTTGCCAATGGTTTCTGTTATTCTGCAGTCACCTTACAGATTACAGCATTTCAATTAAAACTAGCTTTTCTGGAGTGCCATCGTTCCAAGCTGGAACCTACTTTGCATCCGCTGACTCACAAATACAAATACCTTGTGGTTAAGGCTAGCATCACTATGGGGACAGTGTTTATTTTCATAGAATCGCCTTTAGAAGATACGAAAAACAAACAAATCATTTCTGCCTTGGATGAATCAGTTAATGCTAAATATCATCAGGGGAGCCAAGCTACTGCATGCAGGCATATGCATTGATGCCCCACAGAAATATGAAGTACTGGACCTTCATTGTGTGGGAAACATTTACGATACATATAATGGAACAAACTCCCTTTATTTGATTTAAACAAATGTAAAGTTGTTTAATGCGTGAAGGCACAAACTAACCAAATCTATTAAACTACAAGTTCAGCCAACTAGAGGCTCTCCTCACTTTTACCCTCCAATAAGATTGAAGATATGTTTGCAGATGCAATCCTTTAACAGCAGAAGCAAAGCCCCTAACCC
Source organism: Melanotaenia duboulayi (assembly GCA_026261665.1). Taxonomy (NCBI): domain Eukaryota; kingdom Metazoa; phylum Chordata; class Actinopteri; order Atheriniformes; family Melanotaeniidae; genus Melanotaenia; species Melanotaenia duboulayi. The sequence continues at coordinate 3,375,765 of CM047987.1, read as the reverse complement.
CAAATAAACAGAATATCCGTGGACAGGTATCATCATACAGTGTGATGGAGGGTGAACTCTCTGAATCCACATGTTTCAGGGTTATATGGACTTTCTGAAGAAAAAAGAAAAGCTTTAAAAAGCTAAAAATAGGGAATTCTTCATGCTGAACAACTCCAAGTTTCATTACTGGATGAATCACATTTTAGAAAAAAAGACACAAAAAAAAGACGTCAACTTGTAACGACTTTAATTTCCCGTCATGAAACTTGATCAAGCACAAGAAAAGCCTTTCACAACACAAGGAAAGACAGAGAAAGAGCATTATATTACAGAGATGATAGAGGACATGGGTTTCACCTTCACGACACAGAAGGGAAACAAAAGAAAAAAACAAAAAAATGTCAAACTTGTTTTTTCCTTTGTGATAAAAGCTACAAAAAACAAACAAAACAAAAACAAAAATAATGTTCAGATCCTCTTGAGAACATACAAGATTATAATACAGACACTACATTACTTGTTTAAATCTCCCCCCTCCCCACCCTCTACATTACTCCTGAAGCCGATCACAGATGAACAAATATCGAGTATTGTACAAAGACACGAGTCATCACGGCTCAACCAAAACCAAAACTTTTTCAGGAGAGCAGCAGCAAGCTACAATTTGCATGTTCAGTCCCCGTCCTGCGGATGGGGGGGGAAAAAAAAGTAGCCGTATCGGTTACCTGCAGGAACACAAACTTTTTCCGCTTCAAAGGTTCAAAATACTTCTTTGACTAGTTGTTTGTCATCAGCACAAATGATCATTTCATGGTCTAGAGTTTTGAACACTTCACATAAGCCCTGATAAAAAGATGATGTCATTTTGGTCTTCAAGGGGAAGCTTCGGCACCTTTCAATGGCTGAATATGCACATCCAGATTGGCAGTTTGTAGCTTGTACTGGGTTCTCACCTGTCTAAACATTATGAAAGGTGTGTGTGATCAGAGCTGTGAGGGAAGGATGCTGTTCTTATGTGTGAATAGTTTTAATGTATGTGTGGTTTAAGCTGGACTGTAATTAAAAAGCCATGCATCAGTACGTGCAGCATCAGAGCTCAAACATTGCTGAAGCCTCACAAAGCTTCATGGAGGCTCACAATGCCACACAAACCCTCAACAAGCTGCACAAAGCCTCGCAAAGCTTAACGAAGCCACATGAAGCCCCACAAAGCTTAACAAAGCCTCACGAAGCCAAATGAAGCCTCACAGAGCTTCATGAAGCCTCACAAAGCTTCATACAGCCCCACAAAGCCACACGAAGCCTCACAAAGTTTCATGAAGCCTTACGAAGCTGCATGAAGCCTCACAAAATTTCACGAAGCCTCACGAAGCCATATGAAGCCCCACAAAGCTTCCCAAAGCCCCACAAAGCTTAACAAAGCCTCACGAAGCCAAATGAAGCCTCACAAAGCTTCATGAAGCCTCACGAAATTTCACGAAGCCTCACAAAGCTTCATGAAGCCTCACGAAACTGCATGAAGCCTCACAAAATTTCATGAAGCCTCACGAAGCTGCATGAAGCCTCACAAAGCTTCATGAAGCCTCACGAAAATGCATGAAGCCTTACAAAATTTCACGAAGCCGCATGAAGCCTCACAAAGCTTCATGAAGCCTCACGAAACTGCATGAAGCCTCACAAAATTTCACGAAGCCGCATGACGCCTCACAAAGCTTCATGAAGCTGCACAAAGCTTTAAGAAGCTACACGAAGCCTCAATTTTCTAAACATCTCCAGTTTGTTTTCACCACTTTTGGGGAATTTACAGTGCGTGTGTGTCGGAGGGGTGTATAAAAGTAAACGTTTGGTGTACTTAATGGGAGAATTTTTACATTCTGTTTCAAATTTACTGCCTTCTTCCTAACAGGAGTTAAGGTGGAGGAGGATGTGTGGAACCAAAACAAGACGCCATCTTTCCATAGTTGTTAAATAATTCTCCCAATGACATTTTTAAGCATTTTACTTCTTTTTTCCTTTAGTTAAATATCAATCATCGTCTCTAATTGTGGCCATATTCTTCATCTTTTACAGTGAAATCTCCATTAAAATACCCAGAATGCAAAATGTTGCAGGTAGCCGTCCGTCTACGTAAACTTCCTGTCCAGTAGGTAAAGTCTTTCATCAGGAGGGTATTCTAAGCTCTGAGGAATGTTGGGTTCTGTTTTGCTGACAGAATTAGGCTCAATTAGATGCTGTCGCCTGTCTTTTAATGTGCCATCAGGTTTTTTTTTTATGGAAAAACTTTTTTTCCTTCGTTTTTGTTTAGCAAGTTTTTGGTTTTTATAAGAAATCTTAGAAAAAAATGACACCTTTCTGAGGAGATTGCAGCCAATTGCCTGCATTTATGTCCTCCACCATCATCGTATGGTATGTGTTTGGTCAGTTTTGTACAAAAGAAAAAAACAACATAAATTTCCAACACAGCAGAAATACTCCAAAGCAATCTTATCCTTCATTTTTCTCTTGTGAAAGGGAAAATCTTTTAGATTTGTGCCAGGGGGAAACAAAAAGGTGAAAATGTGACTGATTGGGACTAAATGAAAAAAAAAAAAAATCCAAAAAAACAAAAACAAAACAACGCAGCAGAGGATCATCAGCTGTGACTTCAGAGCAAAAATATATTTCCTACTGAGAACATCTGTACATGAGTAATGAGAGGATAACTTGCATTAATCCTTTAAACGCCAAATACCTTTTATTTTATATATACAATTTCTTAGACCTATTTTGCCACTTTATGGTAAAAACTTTCCTTAAAACCCTGGTGGAGACAAGCTAATAGCTGTCTTTTGTCCCTGGTGGATGCCTTGTGAACTACAATAACTCTGATGGTAACAAACCACACATGCATGCAAATTACTATCATTAGGGGCAAAAAATATAACATTTTTGTCCATTATTTCTTGAGTCAGAGATTAGAAGATTAAAAATAAATAAAGATGGGTAGATAGAGTTACAAAGCTAAAAATGTGAAAAAAGCTAAAATGGTGCCTATGATACAGTTTTTTCCCCAGCTGTGAGACTACATGTACACTTCAGAGGTCACGCTAAAAAACAAACCAAAAAAAAGTATAAGGGAAAGCTGAATTCACTTCCTAAGAAGAACTGCAAATGAAAGCTATTTTTATAATTCCCATACTCGTGAAGCTGCTTCCTAAAAAGGCAGTTTTTTTCCAGCCTGAGTGGTCTGACAGAAACTACAGGAACACGCTGTAAACACGTTTACAGACCAAGAGTGGAAACTGGTCTGGCGGCGGTTTGTTAAACATATATGTATATATACACATACACATGACTTTGTTATTTAACATACTACACCCTCCATAAAAAAAAAAAAAANATATTTAACATACTACACCCTCCATAAAAATAATAAAAAAAAACAAACAAAAAAAAAACTTTGCTAACTAATTTTAGCTGCCGATACAAATCAAATGATCTCGTATGCTAACCAGGCTGCAACGTGTAATTGTGAGTAGTTGGTGGGCGACTTTCCTGAAAACTGGATCAACATGGAAACTAGTGACACCAAGTCCCTGACTGCTTGTTGCTGTTCATACATATACATTTAGTTATTCTTCCTGGTAAAAATCAGGATCAATAATTTCATATAAATACCAATAAAACCTGCCATTCCTTTTTTTTTTTTTGGATATCCAGATTTTTAGTATTCTAGAAAGGAAAAATCTAACTTCTCTATTTACAAGGATATTGTTTTGACAACATATTAAAAAAAGAAAGAAAAAAAAACAAACTATACGACTATAAACAGCAGATTTAAACATTTGTGAACAAACATTCCTGGAGGGAGTCTGATGGGAAAGGTTTCCGGTCTGAAACGATGAGATGAAGCGGCGTGTTTGAAGTCTCTTTGGGGATGATGAACTTGTGTTAGTTTATGTTTTAAGATTTAAAAATAAAACTAAGAAAACAGAGAAAAAACCCAGAATATTTGGTGGTTTACATTTGTAGCTGCTCTTCGGTGTCTGTACAGTTCATCGTGGCTGGTGGCAGCAGTTTTAAGACAATATTGTTTTTTTTTTTTATTATTTATAACGTTTTTTTACAAATATTTTTGTCAAGCTAAAGGTTTGAGGTGTTTTGTTTCTTTGCACATTCTTCTAATGATATCACACCAGTCTGTGTGGGTCAACCGCTTTCAGTTTTTTTTGGTTAAATTTCACTCCAATTTTAATATATATATATATTTTTTGCTTTTATGAGCCAAATTTGACATTTTCACCTTTATGTTTAAACCCCGGGGAGTTTCTGACAGAGCAGGTTTTAGTTGCACTGTGTTGGAGCAGCTGCAGGTGATCTGGAGCGCAGGTGTCAGGCTTCCCTCCGTCTGCTGGCCGGAAGGCGACATCCTTACATGGATTCAGGGGGTTGTTGTCTCCACCTGCTCTAGATCGTCTGCAGGAGGAAAGGAAAAGGGTACAGCGAGACAGGTTTTAGTTTTTATCTTCAAGCATAGTTCCCCGTTTATGTGAATCCCTGTTTTGCATGGTCGAAGTCCTGAATTCAAACATCTGCTTTGTTTTCCTTATTGTCAGCAGTTTGATGACCGGCTGACATTTACATAGCCGACTCTGTCTGCTGTCCATAAACTGTGCAACAATGAAATTATTTACTTTGGAGTGGGAGAGGAAGGTTATTTAAACTAAAGAGTCCATTTCTTGTATTGTCTCATCAAAGGTTAACTAAGGGATTAAAAAAACAAACATTTAACTTTAGTTTTGTCTGTAACACAGCATGAAAGCAGCGGAGGCATTTATAAATTATTACATGTAGAAAACAGCATAGGCGGAGGGAACAATATACCGATGGTGGCTGATTAGTTTCCTATGAAAATACGCACACGGAGACGATGACGTAAGATTGTGTGTTGCTTTGTGTTTATCTGCTTTCAGAGCTCATCCATAAAACATTATGTCAAATGTTTGCTGACTCCACATAAGTAAAGGGTACGTAGTAAACAACCTTTACTTTTATACACAGTATTTTCTGAAAAATTATTTGTGAAGTGGTTCATGACAGGCTTTTTTTTCTCAAGTGTCTATGAATTTATGTGACTTATATAAAAATTTATATAAGTTATAAATATAATATATTAAGTATAATAATGTATAGTTCAGAGAAAAGGACAAATATTGTAAAGGAAAGCCTGTTTTTAACTGCACATTTATTAAATATGTTTAAAAGAAATTAATAAAATTTGACTTCAGATAGAAACAGACAGATATACAGAAAGACAGACAGATAGATACAAATAAAAGAAATTATATTAAATTCAATTTCAGCTGAAATAAAGTTTTTCTATCTATACCAGATTTTTAAAATTTTTTTTTTTATATATCTCCAAGTTTTCTTTTGGGATCTATCGGCCATGAAAAAACTACAGGAACCTTGGACTTGATAGAAAAACAAACCGGTTTGATAACTAGTCTATGATAGGAACAAACCTGACCTCTGCACTCTGCCTCTGCATTTTATGCACAGAACAGGATGCTGGATCTTCTTCCCCCGATCCTTCACGTTCCGACTCACGTTCCCGCTTTCCTGTGATGTTGCCCCTGGTGAGCAGGAGTCCTGAATGTCCTGGAAGACAAAAAGAGGGTCATCAGAAAGACAATCAGCAGGATGTAGAAGTGAGGAGAGGTGAAATGATGAGCCTAAAGCCCAGAGACAGTGTGGCGCTGTCGCCCCCTTGTGGAAGCACCTAAACTTACAAGAAAAACATCTTTACAACAACTCTTAAATGACAAACTCAGCAGCCTATAAAGACCTTCTCATCTGCTTCGTACCTGGGTGTTGAGGCACAGCAAACTCGTTGAAGAGTCGGCTGCTGGTGATGGTCTGGCTGGCATCTGGCACTGAGTGGTATCCTGCAGACATGGCATTCAATTTAGCACCAAAAACACCAGGAAAAACGCAGCTCTTTGCTCTGGGGTAAGATAGCTCTGTGTGTAAAGGCGTAACTAGTACTTCTACTACACTGTGTTTCAAAGTATTGTCCATAATTGGAATAAAGTGAAATAACTTTTTTAATCATCCAAAATGATATCAGGTTATATCATAAGTTTTATTTACTAAAAACACATTAAACAAGACTTTTTTTTCTAGATCCAGTTCCATGTTAACATAGGAGCCTTCCTTTGATAACACCTTTACCATCCACTGAACGTGGAAGTCCAGCAGTAGCTTTAAAAGAAGTCTGAGAGACTCTGCCTCTCTGAAATGCTCCTTTTATACCCAGTCAAGTTACTGACATGTTGCCAGTTAATCTGATTAGTTACAAATGATCCTCCAGCTGTTTTTGGTTTGTACCAGTTACTATTTCAGCCTTTTGTTGCTCCTGATTCAGCTTTTACAGACGTGTTGCTGCATCAAATTCACTATCCGCTCATATTTTCCATGAAATGGTGAAATGTCTCAGATTCAGCATCTGATATGTTGTTTATCTTCTACTGGGAATGAAAAACGGTTGCACAGCATATAGAAAATTTGACCTTAATCACAAAAGTAGCTTAAACTGCGATCAACAGTCATCCCTTTATGCACATTTTAAGGAAGTAAAGCTGCAAACGCTCCTGTTCATTCATGCTCTGTGAGCGCCAGTGGCAAATCAAATGGACCCCATCTGGATGCTCCATGTCGAAGCTAAAGGTTTCACAAACAGCAGCACATGGAGTGGGTGTTGTGGAAGGAAACGAGAGGAGCGATGTAAACCATGACTGATCTGTTAGAAACTGCTTTTAGGAACTGACAAGCCACACTAGAAAATAAAACACTAATTTAGATAGAATTTATTAAAAGTTCTAGCTTAAGAAATAGCTTCAAACTTTTCCAAAGGATTGTTAAAATTCCATTTCATCTCTAGTCTTTAGGCTGCAGGAGTTACAAAGACGCTATTATAGCAGAAGGTAGAAAGTTCAGGTCTGTGCATACTAGAACTCTATATGAACTCTTATGTTCGATCATATCCTCATCACAATATCCAACCCTGTTATTGCATATCCTAGTTTTTCCTGATATCCTGCAGCCTTAGAATAAAATATGGGTTGATGACATGTGCAAATCATTTATTTCTGTTTTTATTTATATTATTTACACGGCTGTTTCTTCGTAAGACGGTGAGGTGTAAAAAGTGAGGGGTTAGTTGTGAGGATTCACCATGCTGCTGCTGGGGTTGGTTCTGCGGCACGGCTGGAAGTCGCTGCTGGTGTCGGACATTGCTCGGCCTGGTCCGTTCCTCGTCAAAGTTGAGCAGGATGCTTCCACTGTTGTTACTCGTGGCAACCGAGCTTCCCGACACTCCAGGCACTGATAAAAAGAGAGAAAGGATTTGTCTGATTAGACCTGATGTAGATTGCCTAACCAGGATAACGAGCAATCCTAACTTTAAAACTGCTTACAGTGTGAGTTGTTGTTGTTATTGGTCCCGGGCTGTTGCTCTCCAGGAGAGTAGGCCATGATTCCTCCATTCCCATTTCCATTGGTGGATGGGACTGATGCTAACAGGCCTAAAAAGCAGAAACATGTAAAAAAAAAATTTTATGTACTGTGAAGAATTAAGGTTTTATTTCAAGACAAATTCTCCAGAAAGCAAACATGGCACCACCCTGCAGCTGCAGTTCTGAGCAGATGTTGGCCTTGTTAGGAATAACAAGTTAACATGATCATCTCTTAGTGGAAAGAAAACGGGAGTTTGTGCAGGTTTTCTAAAACAGTTTATTATAATTGGGGCTATTTAAATTTTATTTTTGTAAAGACTAAACGATCTGAATTCTTGTCAGCCTTAGCGGTGATGCTAACATGCTAACACGGGCTGAAATTTTATACGAACTGAAAAGAAAAGCACCTTATTTACATACATGTGGGTTTTTCACCAGAATACAAGCTATGAAGTTACTGTTTAAAAGCTGCCTTTCGGTTTTGTTTCTTTGTTTTCTAAAATATGTAAATCGATTGTAGAATGCTATCACGCTAACACTAACAACACGTTAGAAGGCTTTTTAAGATGTGAGGGGATACAGGAGAGGATGGAGAACTTAGGGGAAGAAATAATCTGGCTCATGTCTCTTGTTCTAATTAGGGTGACGGTTTCAGATCCACTTTGCTTGCATCACGTTGGACCCCATTTCCTCTAGAACTGCCTTAATTCTTGATGTCATAAATGGAACAAGGTGTTGGAAACATTCCTCGTACGTTTTGCTCCATACTGACATGACATCACACAGTTACTGCAGATTTTTGGTGATCTGAAAATGTTAAGACTGTGGATTGCGTGGTACCTAGTCCTCTGTATCGGCTCAGCTGCTGGTAGATCTGCTTCATCCTCTCAATGTTGAGCCGGCTTGCCTCTGCGTGGTGCACCATGGGCTTTGGGTAATGGACGCCTATTATACACTTGGCTGCCGCCTGCACGGACTCTGGGGCGTTCCAGGGGTCGTAGATGTACTTAGCAGGAAAACCTCGGAGGACAGGTAAGTATCGTCTGGAAGCACAGGAAAACATTAGATGCGCTGTCTTGTGCTGACGGGTAAAAATAAGGGGAGGGAATGATGCAAGGATGCAAATGCCATTATAAAAAAATAATAAAAATGTATCTTATGGTTTATAAAAATAAAACCGATTTAGATATACTTATAAAATGTGTAATAGTTCCACCATTGGGTTTTTAGGATGCATTTGAAATTCAGTACATCTGTATTATTTTTATGATGGTGTTGCTGTAACATGGTATAACATCATACAGTTATCGTTATATCTTTGCAGCCCAAGTATGTAACTAATAAAAACATGCTTGTCTTCAGCAATCCATGCTCATAGGTACTATGGAAAAGAGCTGCAACAAAATGAAAAGTACAAACAACCACAACACTGCACATATGGCTACATTACATGAGAGTATGAGTACAAATCTCTGCTCTTCAGGTCTGAGACTCTTTAATGGACTTAGAGATTGTGGCACTGAGCTGAGTTACCATCGCAGTGCACGGTGAAGACAAAGTGCCAAACATGATGGGAAACGAGGGCTGTGGTCCCAAACAACATTTACTGTCAGCAGCCACTCCACAGACAAAAAAAGTGTCATCCTCCAAACAGCTGAGGCCAATAAAGAAGTCAGCATCTCACAGTACCAGTTCCTGAGGCTGTCGTGGATTTTCTCCGTGTGACAAAGAGAAGCCACCTACCTACTCCACTTGGTCCGACCTTACCTAGTCCGAGGAGGGGAGACAGACAGGAGAGAGGAGGGGGGCGAGTGGAACTGTGGGAAGCAGCATAGTGCAGCGCTGAGAGGCACAGAGAGAGAGGGGTGGGGGCCCGTGTGCCGCGGCCTCGTTGGACCGACACGCACACACATGATGGACGCCGCTCTGGTTGCTACGGAGACTGCACCATCGCTAGAGAGATCGCTGCCGATTGGGTCGATGATGCTAGGAGACGTCTACTGTAACACGCGGTTAGAAAGCAGAGTGTATTGACCCCACCCACCCGCAGCCCACCCCACCCNCCATCTGCCATCGAGAAATCTGTTAATGCTGTGCAGAAATAAAAAGTTCCCAACGGACTTTCCTGTCGGACTTCTGCTCTTTAAATCAGCTGCAGCTGCTAAAAACCAACAAATAAAAACTTTCATTCTAAACATTAGTGGGTATTTTCTACTACACCCCCAGGTCCTGAATTTTAATTCATCCTGCAAACTGAAGCTTAAATCTGCTTGGTACAGCCCTGAAAAGCTGCTTGTCGATGACAGAAGTCTTCCATTATACCTCACAGCTCCAGCCCCCACCCTCCCACCAACTTCCCCCTCCCCTCCATCCGCCATGATCAGACAGCGGTGGACTGAGAAAAGAGCTCAAGCCTGCTCCCTGTGTCCCCCAGACTGTGGTGGTTAACTTTTAAGTGGTTAACGGGCCAGAAGCCCCCCTGCTGACTGTCATCTCCCACAGCCACAGCATCACACTCTGGGCTGGCCCACTAGGGAGCCCCCTCATTTCAACAAAAAAGACCACAACCCTTTTGCCAGGAAGATCCGCGACCTGCTGGAAGCAAGCAGTGGCTCAGAAGCAGCGGGTGGTGATAAGCGGGTGCACAGATGCAGGCTACTAAAAACAGATTTATTCTTCTTTAACATGTTTTTATTAAGTTTCTGATCACTAGGTGGGATTGTGTGACATTAAAACATAAATATCTTGAGTACAATACCTTCATGATACACAGAATTTCTTGGAATTAAGTGCAAGTAAATGCACCACTTCTATCAGACCTGCTGCTGTTTAAAATTCACTTTACCAGTAATAATAACAGAGAAATGCATCAAAGGAATTTATTACTAAAATATATCTCACAGGGAAATGACGTGATGATCGTTAACACCTAAATGCCTATCTTTATTATCTTCAATATTAAATTAACTTTAAATATAGAAAAAAAAATTATTATTATTATCGATTTAGTGATGGGAATTAATTTGATTAAATAAGTGTTAATAGTGTTACAGTTGGATTCGGTGGAATTACTGATGTGTGCGTGTTTTCATTTATGTATTGTGGTTGTTTGTATTTTACATTGTTGGGTAATTTTCTGATATCGAGCAGGAGACCAGGAGGAACCAGCATCCAAATAAACATTAAACTGAATGAAGTCATGGCGGACACTGGATGATAGTTGGTAGGAAGTTAATTGTGAGTTTTTAATGATGGTTTTTCTAATTTCAGTAACTAAACCTGCAGTAATCTCACAAAAGTTGTTCTCTGTTGGTTTCCTTAGCAAGGTAATTATTTTATGAAGGATGAAATATGGACACAGCTGCTATAAACTGGACTAATGTGGATTTGTTTTAATTGGATTATGACTGGGCTATAATTAAACAGTGTGTGAAAGAGCATGAACTTCTGCCTCAACAGTGTATGTGTGCATGTACGTGTACCTACGGCAGCCAGTCGCTGCTCTGGGCCCACCTGAACCGACAGGGCTGCATTCACATACGCAGAGCACCACTGAACATTTCGCAAAGGGCGGGATGAGGGGCTTTGCCCAGCGCCTGGACAATGGACCGGCTCGCGTGGCACAGCACAGGTAACGAGTACCGGCGCCAACCGTGCAACACTGCGATGGCAGAGCTACAGCTGGTCCAACGCCTCTCCTCGCTACCCTCTGGGGAATGTTTCATAGCACTCTACCTAACGAACACAGGCCAGGCGTCTGCATTTCCCTACCAAGCGGTCAGAATCCCTTTTGACGAAATGAGACGCTACCGAGTAACAAACCTGCCCAGAGGGTGCTGCTGGGGCGCGAGCAAGTCCCGTCCCTCAGGGTTGCACAAGTAAATAAGAACAAAAAAGCCACCGATTTCTCAACTCCAGGCCCAGCTTCCATCCAAGGCAGCCCTGGCTGGAGGCCCAGGGCTGCACATGGGTGGAGGGGTGCGTGAGAACGGCCAGTCATCTTAAAAGCAATCAGCTACAATCTACAAAGGGGAGAGGGATAGCTGAACTTTTCCCCCAATCCCCCAAAACAGATGAGCCAAAAACACAAACACAGAGCCACATCCAGAGAAGAAGAAGAATTAATCTATGCCTCTGCATGTAGAAGCTATCTGCTGGTAACAGGAATATACCTGAAGACGTGTATGTGCACACAATCACCAAACATTCACAGACAGTTAAAGGCACGCAGAGAGGTACACTGTGGAAATTACAACAGGCATGCCTGATCCTAAAAACTGAAGTGCTGTGGAACAGACAAGAAAAAGAAATGATGGGCAAGAAAAAAGGAGTGAAAGGATGCTCCTTCTCTTTCATTCACTCACCCAGAGATCTGGAGGTCCCCTTCATCCCTCCATCTCTCCATCCCTGAAACCTGAGATCCCTGCAAAGGGTTTGTGCTGGTGTGTAAATGTGTGTGTGAAGCTGTGGTGAAACACCGGCTCAGAAGGATCCATCAGTGCTGCACCAATTCTTTTAATTTATTATAAATTCCCCTTCTAAAACCTGAATCTGCTTTATTTTGTTTATGAACATGTGGGCAGAAGCCACACCTGAATGTTTCTGGGTATGTGCAGTCCAGAGAGAGACGGAGGGAATGAGGACACCGTCCAGATCGGAAGGATCAGCTGTTGGTCACCAAGGGTGGCGATGCCAGGAAATGTACCCACCTGATGAAGTCCCCGTTGGGGTCTGTGCGCCGGCCGAAGCCCACGGGACAGTAGCAATGGAAAAACTGCTGAAAAAACGAACTGCAGGACAACCACATCCAGCTGCCTGCGTTCACACTCCAGTCTGCGTCCAACAGCAGCTCCTCGAAAACCTGCAGCGGCACCAGAAGCCTGTCAGTATCTGACAGCTGATGCAGACCTTACACTTACCCAGAACCATCCCTGTGCACCCTCACCTTCATCCCTTCCTCCCAGCTGATCCACAGGTCACCTCTGGTGAGGAAGCAGGCCACAGCATGCCTGGCGAGGTGATGGATCCAGCCCTCCTGCCTCAGCTGAGTCATGATGGCGTCTATCCAGGGAAAGCCTGTCTTAGCTTCGGCCCACTTGGCGAGAGCTTCGGGATTTTTGTCCCAAGGGATGCGGACGCAGATGGGATTTCCTTCCATCTTGTCGAAGCGCGGGTTGTTGGTCGCTGCTGTGTAGAAAAACTCCCGCCACAGTAACTGGCCATAGAGGGAGAGCGGAGGAGAGCTGTTCTTCTTCACCTGTTCGCATCCAAACAGCACGAAACAGGAAACATCAGGTTATCTTATAGAAAATAGCTGAAGGTTTTCTGAATGACGCTGAACTTTGTTATGTCGAAGGTGACTTCAACACAACACTGTCAGCGATGTGGACTTTGAATGCTTGGGGTTAAAAAATGAATAAAAATATAGGTGATGAAAGTGCATGTTTTTTTAAACAAGAGTTAAAATGTATGTGAATTGTAAAATAAAACTAATAAATGACCGGTTCATTTAATTGATATAAACAGCCATGATACAACCTCGTTTAATCATTCGTGCCGAGTGAAAATCAACTTTATTTGCAACACAAAATCTGAATCCTTTTATCATTTGAGGAAGCTTTCCAAGAGAGCAATAAGAAGAAAATAGATTACAAAATACAATAAATAAATCAATAAAAATGATTGAGTAAATAATGTAAGGGATTAAATTCATGTGGATTTAAAGGAAGAATAATTTTTTGACTCATTTGCCTGCTCAAATTAAAATGTAGAAGAGAAAGTCCCATTCCTTAAACACAAGTCTTTCTATTTCTGAGACTCTAAATTTAAACTCAGTAGGTGAATCTACCTGTAAACTTATTGTTGGGACTATTTCTGACCATGCAGCAGTCCTTTTTAAAAAGCAGTTTCCAGCCGTAAGAAACCCTCAATCTTAAAAGTCTGTCACTCTACAAACCACTGGAAAATGTTGATGTTTCTTTCCCCTCCAACTGCGAGACTCTGAGACCAGATGGTGTGAAAACAATCATTTTGGAGACCTCGCCAGAAATATCTGTACAAATCCGTCTAGTTTATATTTGCTACACTTTATCAGAGTTGGCCTCTGCAGAGACAATGTTCATATATTAGATTAAGAGCTGCAGCTGCATCATTGTTTATTTATTCACTTTGAGGCAAGCCTGTTTTTTTCTGTTTGTGCTTTGTGCCATCTTCACTATGACTTCAAATTTATTCAGATAGGCCTTGTTGCTGCAGAGACATACTGATAGGCTGAACAACAGGCACAGAGCTCAAAGGTTTAAGCATTAATAGGTCATTAGTTTTGACTAGAACTAGAAAATATGACCACATTTCCACTATTTCAGACTGCCTCCATTGTCTAGCAGTGGTTTTAAGAATGGATTTAAAGGTTTTGAATGAGAAAACTCCATCTGTTTTTCTCAGTTTATTTTTGTATTGTGCAGTTATCTACTGTTGCTGTTAGTATATCTTGAGGCATTGTGGCCATTTAGCTGCTGAGCCACCTGGGAACTGTTTAAGGCTCACCTTGCGGTAGAGGTCAGTGAGTTTGAAGTAGAAGAGGCGACAGGAGAGGCAGCCGAAGCGCAGGTAAGGGCTGAGGCCTGTTGGACTGGCCAGCAGCGAGTTGGCATTCATCCTGGGACGCTCAAAGTTGGCCACCCAAGCCTGAAAACAGAGATGAGGACACATGAGGAGATGGCATAAACACAAGAACAAAAAAAAGATAACCAGCAGCATCACATCACAGACCTGGTTCTGTGAAGAAAGACGGATTCAGGGCGAGGATGTGGATGCTACAAGGGTTTTTTCTTACAACATACAATATTTTTAAAAAAGCCAATTTACTGCATTAATTTTTCTCTCAATTTGTGTAAAATGTTAACACATAGTCAAGAATGGAAAAAAATCACAAAACTCCAGTTAAATGCAATGCCACCTGAATAATCTTTAAAACTACTACATACCCAGCTTGTGAGTAGAAATCATGTAGTTACTGTGTTTTCTTTGTAAAAGACATAATTTGGTTAAAATAATTTTTCTTACAGTGTTCTGTGTCCTGAAAAAAAGGTTCAATCCATTTCTCTCACATTTTTGTGAAAAACCAAACACACACGGTCTCTGGTGCCGCCCAGCAGACAGATGCAGTACTGACCTTTCGCTCCAGATGGCGCTCTATCCTGGTCAGAGCTTCAGTCTCTCCTCCAGGCCACACGGCTGACGGCAGGCCTTCTGTGTCAAAGCCTGCAAACACTCATCTCAGTCACTTCCTCTTCCTCATAAACACCAACCAAATATCCACACGTTCAGTTAAACAAAAGGAAACGCTGAATAATAACTGCTGAAAATAAAAGCTGAGTCATGTTAGTGATGTGTTTTCTCATTATTATCATATTATTATTACTTATAACCTCCATTATGTTTGTTGTTTAGGATGGAACTGATATAAGCTGCGTACTGTGGTCATCATCATCAATATTATATGTTATTATACAAATAAAACATGAAGATTCTAACAGGGCTTTCTACACAGTCTTACATGGTCTCACTGGACTGGGACTAACTCAGAATACGACCGGATTCTGGTTAAAATGAACAGAAATTCTGTTTTTCATTCACAGTTTATTTTAAAAGTTTAAGCAGCAGCATCCAGGCTGAGAGTGAATGAGCGGCAGCTTTCTGAATGGAAACAAGACATCTGGCCTGAGCCAGGATAAGACGAGAACCCTGCTGCCGGGGTATTTTGGGAGGTAAATAACAGCTTGTACAGAGTGAAACCAGACATCTGCACTAATGTATTTAGAGTTAAACCTTCAGTTTCTCCCATGTTAGTAAAAGAACTCCACAGGTGTAAAGGCAGATGGCTCCAGAGAAGTTAATTGTATGAATGGACTGTAACAGTCTGTGAATGGAAACAAGACATCTGGAGGGTAACTCAAAGAAGGTAAACCTGATTAATCTAATAAGGATTTACAAGAGACATACCTTTAAATAGAGACACTTAACTAAGAGTTTGAGGAGAGTTTATGCACAAAGTTTTTATTGTGGAAGAGATTTTTGTTGCCAGCTCTTATTTAAGTCACACAAAACTAAACTTATTTTAGTTTTTTAACTGTTTATTTATCCCTTTGGAGGATAAGATATTTAAGTATCTAAACCATCAGGTAATCTGAGGGTAGAGCCACATGCAGCTGGGTTAACTTGGCTTTTCTAGAACTGTACGTCTCCATTAGCACAAATAATCTGCCAGGAAAAATCCTGAATAAGTACTGTGGTACCAGGCAGGCAGGAAAGTGGATGGACAGTCGCAGAACTGCATTCATTTCTAAGAAGTCCACGTGTTGTTTTCAGACCAGAAGGAACGAGAACAACCCCTGGCTAAAATGATATAAGCAGCACACTTACAGGATGCTCAATCAGATGCTTTATAACAGGAAAAAACAGAAGATATTTGGTTTATGACACAAAACTCTCTTTGTTTTCTGTCCTTGGAAAATATTCCTTAAAAAAGAGAATGAATTTGTTTTTGTTTTTTTTTAAATAAGGTGAGAAAAACATACTGGTCAACACTGCCCTGCGGTTTCTGGTGGTATGGCTGGGTTTGCTACGTTCAAAAACAGACCAAATGAGGCAAGTAATGGGGACAGAAAATGGACGAAAGGCTCTGTATCCGTAGTCTTCATAGAGCTTAACTGAGCCTTAATCCTGAAAACTGTCGTAACTTATTCCGAATCTGAGGTCGCAGAACTGAACTAGGGAAAACCAGAGCCCGTAAAGTCCTAAACAAACAACTTTGTCCTAAAAAACGACTTCAGATTGATGGAATGAGGAAAACGTTTTCCACTGCCACATGACGCCGTCGCCTATGGATGAGTCGATGGAAGGAATACAGCTAAATCTGCATCCTGGTGAGTTCATGATGTTTCCAGGGGTGGTCTGTAATATTTTAATCACTTCCAACACAATCAAACCTAAAAGCTCGCTTAAAACATGGATCAAACTTCACAGCAAAGCTTGTCTGATCTTTTTATCACAGACATTTAAAAGAGACACTTTTAAATGTCTCTTTAAATTCCTCTTTGCTAAAAGATGGAAGTACTTCTGCCATAACTCTGGGATGTTTAGCTGCTGCAGCCTCCAGGCCGTGATTTCTGCTGATGTGGACATGGCATTGAAAATTTATGGCATTCGGTGTGGACGGCAAAGTAAGAATTTCACTGTACAGGGAAACCTGTTTCCTTACTGTGCATGTGACAATAAATGCTTTGAATCTTGAATCTTTGAATCTACATGTGAGTGGGGTGGCGTTCTCACCCAGCTCCTCCAGGGACGGGACCCCATACTTTTCCCCGTGGTCCTCAGAGATGGGCGTGACACAGCGGCCCATGAATGTGTCTGATAACGTCTCCACAGGCATCTCAGGTGGGTCCAAGCGACTGATGAGGGTCTGGAAACGCTTGTAGGTGAGCGGAGGCTGTCCACCATTTAGCTCAATGATCCTAGAGAAGCAGATTAGTAATTAAGTGTGGTGTAAACTCCTCTTCAGCTATGCTTGTGTGTGTGCTGGTCTCACTTGTCCAGGTCGTAGAGGGTGTGAGAGATCTTGACGATGACCTCCACTCCTGCCTCCATGGCCAGCTTCTTGATGGCAGCGTCTCGCTCCTTCCCGAACGGCTCCGAATCGTACTCGAAGGTCAGCCGGGAAATCTTCCACTCCTGAGACACAGACGCAGAGTTAAACCCGACGTCAGCAGGTGCTGAAACCTTCAAATGATTTTTAATCTACAGAAACATCTCTCTCTGTGGAACTGCTGCTCTAACGGAACCATGTTCCCAGGAGGAACATGGGGAAAAAGAGGGATAAGTTGCTCTATACTTTATATCTCTCCAACTTCAGTTTGCATTATGAAGCAAGTCAGTTCAGGTGATCAGGATTACTACACACATGTGGAAATGAACATGTATGTGCATTTAAAATAACTTTTACAAAGTATTAGGAGTTACTCTGATCATCGTGTGTAATACTGGATTTTCCAATATTAGATAATTTTTTAGATCTACTGCCATTTGTGGGTTGAAAATAATGTATAAAGATGTCAAATAAATAAAATTATATATATATAAATAAAATAAACTAAATTTAGAAAGAAAAATAAAAGCTTGATTAATATCCGAGGATATTTCTATATTATATCTGCATATAGGAAAACAAGTAGTATTATATAATATTTATATATTTGAAAAAGATCTGAAATTGGTACATTTTATAACTAATTCTTAAATAAAAATATATCATTTATTCAATAAATTTATAATACGTTAATTTATAAAACATATTTTATATAAAATATATAGTAAAATGTCAAATAAAATGAATAGACATAAAATATGTAAATAAATAAATTATATAAATGTGTAAAATATTGTTAGAACTGCATTTTTTTTCCTCCAGAAGTTTCCGGTTGTTCATGTTTTCTAAAAGGATAATTAAATGTCAACATCCTGATTACATATTTGTATTTCTTTGCACTAAAATAAAGAAGAAAAATAGAGTTTTCTTTATTTACAGGTTATTATGCTTAGATTTTACCGGTGCAGCCAGTCGTTTTTTCCCTACCTACAGGCCGTACAAGGTTGAAAACAAGTTTGAGAACCACCGCTCGATGCTGACCTTAAAGAGCCGCGGGAAAACATTGGCTGGTTGGCCCCTGATGACAAAAAGGCGAGAGTTGAGCTTCCGGAGGTTTGCATCTAGATCCTCTAAGCACTGGAGGAGAAACCTGAAGAGGAAAAACAAAAAGGAAACACAAAGTCACAGAAGAGATTAAACACTTTCCCTTTAGTTATGATTCATCGTATGGTTTTTATTGGACAACTTTGTCTTTTACTGCTGCTTTAGCTGTACTTTAGTGTTTGTTTTACACGTTATTACTGATGTTCAGCACTTGTTTCAGCTGTTGTTGTGTGTATTTGCTTTATAAATAAAGTTGGTTTGGTTTGTGTGAGCCTTTAATCCGGAGTATTCCTGAGCCTGAACTGCCCTGGAGGACCAGGGTTCACAATTTTGGTCTGAAGCTCTGCAACATTCACAGCATTTTGCTTTATGGAACCAAATTTTACAGCAACAGTCAAACAACAAAACACTTTCCCCGCAATAATAAAAAAAAGTGGCAAACAGATTAAAGACAGTGCTACATGAAGCCAGGCTGTAAACTGGACAACAATGACTATCAGATAAACTGGCACCAGAAGGATGGCTTGGTTTTTATATCCAATCAATCAAACATTTATATAGCACTTTTCACACAACTTTGTAGCTCAAAGTGCTTTACAGAAATAACGGAAAAAGGAAAAATGTGTCTTTCTGTCTCTCTAATGTCGTCCAAGACACCCATAAAAACCATCTGACTGAGCCCGTAGTGTAAAAGTGAACTAAGGAAGCACCAGGGGTTAAAAATATGTAAAATCCAGAGCTTTTTAATAGAGATTGCTAACCTGAGTCATCCTACAGTTATAGTACAACGTCCTGGACCTTAGGGCAACTTTTAAAAGAACAAGAAGCGACACCACCTGTTCTTAAACAAACATTTAGCTCCAACTTTTGTATTAAAAACAAAAATACAACTAAAAATGAGTTCTCACCATTCTTTGAGCACCCACCTCCACCCCGACCCTGGCAGGTGTTTGCTGTTGCCAACGCTAGGTTGCTAACACTATTTACACATGCTGCTATTTTTCTATCCACAGTGTTCTGCAACCATGGAAAGCAAAACTCTGTATTTTCCACCTGAGTACATGTTGGTAATTCTTATATTTGTACTCCATTAGCGTCAAACGTCAGTGGTCTAGCAACAGTGGAACATTCTTCTGTTTTTTTCATGGTGCTTGGTAAACAGCTTTGTAAACTGACCCCAACTGGAGCCTTTATTATCCTTACAAATAACCTATTTCCTTAACTAATGGCTTTACTTATTATCTATAAAAGCTAATAAAACTTCAGACATTCAGATTTTTTCATATCAAAAGATTATTGTTGTTTGTTTTTATCTTTTCTTCCATTAGCTGGTAAACATCCATTAAACTGCTTAGCATCGCTGCTGCGCTTCAGTTTGTTGTGTCTGACCTGCAGGCCTGATGATTAGCAGAATCAGGTGGGATCACAGATGAAACACAGTTGGGAAGCTAAGCAGACAGCCAGGCAGTCACACAAAGTCCTGCTAAGTTTCCTGTCTAACCTCGTTGAGCCAGAGGAGGCATCGCTGATGGGCAAAGCTGCATTTGCTCCCAATCCGCATGCAGACAGAGCTGGATGACTGGCCACGTGTCTGCATGTGCATGAGCTTGACATTGACAGCCTGCAGGAGTGCTTTCAGTCATTCTGTAGACCAGTTCAGATGGTTCGTACCATTCTGGGATATTTAAACTAGAGCTAAAGATTGACAACTTTAAGGGTTAATTTCTGCTTGATTCATAAATAATGACCCGGTTCTTAAAGAAGTTTTTCTTTGTAGGACAGGATGTAATTTTGCTCGTTTGTAATGTTTGTTAGTGTCACAAAACCAGGATGTTAGGAAAAGTTTCTAAGACTTAACTACGTCGGTAACTGCTTTTTTAAAGCCTTTAATTAAGTGGAGAAATAGTACACATTATTTATTTAAGTTTTATTTAAAAGTCGAGGGCTGGGAGCTGTAGTATGAAGCAGGTCCAACACATTCAGTGGCTTAGCTAACCCGTTACAGCGGTACTATGATGCTACTTATACTCAGTCAGCCGGTTTTCCATCTCTGGTGTTCGTATAAAAGACAGAGTGTCAGATGATCAATAATCATCTTTTCTCTGGAGTTTTCAGATTAAACACACACACAGCCCACTCCATCAGGTCAACCTTGCTAGTACCGGGTTGGACCTCTTTTTCCTCCAGAACTGCCTTAATTCTTGATGTGACAGATTCAACACGGTGCTGGAAACATTCACATTTACAACATACGTTTTAAAGTGAACCAGACTTTACATGTTAAGGTTAAAAGGTCTGGTTTGCTTGAGCAGTGCAACGCAAACTTGGTGTAGAAAAAAATGTTTCACCCCCCCCCCCGTGTCAGCGGTTAAAACACATTCGAGTCCGAGAAGCTCAGTTTCTGTGGATGATGTGTGTGTGTGTGCATGTGTGTGTGTGTTCACACCATCATGACGGGTATGCACACGGATTTCGTGTTGACATTGTAAGCAGCAGTGCAAACTTCCTTATATGCGACTCTTTTTGTGTTTGTTGCAGGGTTAACCACTTCTTCCTGGTGTCCCTGCCTGCACGTTTGTGCGCAGTCAGTGTGTGTGTGAATTTTTTTTCCTTCATCACACCGTTGTCCTTATATAACCGTTGTGGCCTACATCTGTGAGAGTGGACACACTCCGCTTTGACTGCACCATAACACAATCTCTTAGCCTAGTAACCTCATTCCAGCCCGCCTGCACACACACACACACACACTTATTTTCTCTTTTTGTCAGCTGGATCAGAAAGAATAATTAATAATAAAATTTTGTTCCTACTTTGTTGAAAAATTTCTGTGGTTTGATTCTGATGATGAACCAACTTTTTGAACTGTTCCCTTTATTTGGGTTATTTGTGCATCTCATACACAAATAATTGCACAACCTCCCCTCATGGGGCTCTAAACCCTTCATGTTCTATGATTACGCCAGCATGATCAGATCATTTTTCATTTTTAAGTCACCGTAACCCAAAAAAGAAAGTAAAAAAAAAAAAAACTAGGTCACCTGGTGGCTGCTCTCAGCTGTGCTTGTTTGACATTAAACTCTAGAACCAGTTAATTTCATGCATCCCAGTGTAAAAGCTGGATGAGCTGCTGTCACTTTTCTTTCTGTTTTCATCACAAATGGTCCAATCAGCTGATCCTTCTCTAAGAATTTCTTTAATTTGGATTCGATGATTTCTTTTTTTCGACCCAATATGTTAAAAAAAAGTAGGTAGAAGTGAAAAAATAACCATCAGGGTTTATAGATGAAGTTTGCTGGGAAAAAAGAAAACTTTTATTTTTACGTGGTCTAAAAATTCACCTGATTGTCTTAATAAAAACACATTCAGAATGAAATATTTCCTGACTTTGTTTCACATGTTAAAAGATGAAACATGATTCGAGGAGGTAGGTTGTTGTCTGAATTTATCCAAATGGAAAGCTCGGGGAGCCTCTTCTCTGTGCTTTTACTTTGCAAACTTTAGCTTCTGCATGTTATGTGCAGGACTGCGACTCTGACCTGACCTGGTTTTATTAAACTGACAGAAATTTTGCCACAATTGTACCATTTTTTTATTTGCTTGAAGTGGAAAATGAATTTTGTGCACATGAATGGGAAAGGACCAATGACACAGTTTGGTGATATAAGTTGTCATCTAATCAACACAACCCAGCACGTTTTACCAGACGGAAAAGGGAGAGAATTTATTACGTTTATGGGTCAAATTTAATAATTTGGAAGAAAATTGGACAACTTGAGACTCCAAAAATAAATGGTCAATCAATTCCTTTAAAATAAATAGATTAATATGAAGGGACAAATAAAGAAAATGACAAGCTTCCGCTTTAAAGTACGAACTAAACTGACTAAAACTTTTCTATAGATTCTGTTCAGTGGTTGCTGCTGCTCCCTGCTGAACCTGAACCGATACGAGACTTCCTTCAAAGAGACCGCTTGGTATAAAAAACACTGGTACCAAAGTCCTGCATGGAAACGCCGG
>CM047987.1:3307642-3319953 GCA_026261665.1 Melanotaenia duboulayi | reverse complement strand
TTCCACGATAACAAAACAAAAATATTTTTATTATCTGCTCCAGTTTAAATGTTTATTGGGATAAGTAAACATATTAAAAGTTACAAAATGGTATTTACTTCTTCCCTGATGGTAGCTGCCAGTACTTGCTGTGTGTTGAAGAAATCATGCTTTCTTGCCCAAGCACATAAATACTGTCTCACACTAATTATCTTTCATGCCTCCAGAACAAGTCAGACCAGCTTCCTCAGCTGTATGCAGAGCTGACCAAGCGGAGATGCTGCACCTCATTAAGCTCTCACCGACTGCCGCAGTAAAAGACGACCACAACGTTCAGATCAATGCCATGGATTCTGAATGACTGCAAGAAGTCTGAATGACTGTAGTCTGATGCATAGAATATCAATATGTGAGCTCCAGGTCAGTGACCAATCAATGAAAACGGGAAGCAGTTGTGAGGGACACTTGTGGGATGGATTCATCATTGATGCTCACCTAGTCCTCTGGGATCACAAGCCATTCATGTGCATTTTACACTTACAACCACTGGTTATTTTCATACCAACAAGCTTTGTTTTTCTGAGTAACTATCTTTGCTTTTGCTTTTTCAGTAAAACAAAAATGGCGGCTTCATTTGAGAGTTTCTACACATGCTTATTGCTACACAGGAAGTTGTGTCTTCCCAAAAATATACAGAGCGTCTTTGATTAGAGATGTGATCATCATTTTACAGCTTCTGTGGCTTTTACATGTCTCAGATTTTTTATAAAACGTATTACAAGTCACTGGCCCTTTTAGTTTTTTGTTTAAGGGAAATGCATATTTCGGCCTAACATTGGTTTTGGCCAAAGTGGCCAAGTGAGTTATTTAATTGTGAGGCTAGTCCCTCCTTGTATTTGGTACCAAGAGTTCTGCAGCAGTTCTGCTTTCCCACAGCCAATCCTGAGGAAAGTTTCAAGGTGCAACACTGTACAAATATTGTGACTGAGCTCAGTGACGTGTGGTGAAGTTTATGGTTGGTGAGGCACTGATTTACAAACGTAAGAACTGAAAAGAGCATGCCACTGGTAATGCTTCATATCCTATCAGCATTCCTCTTTCAATTACACTCACACACCCACTGTTACTAACTTTTCAGTGAGAAAAGTAGCTACTGGCGTCCTAAAAGTTGCTAGAAATCACTAACGTGCATGATAGCATGGAGGCTGCTGTGGAGAGGAACGTCATGGGAAAGGCAAAAATGGAGGAAATAACAAGCTAAAATTTTATAAAGGCAAAACTAATAAAAATAAAACAAATTCTTTGGTTAATATTTTCTTTTATTCTAGTTTAATTTTAATAAGTGTAGGTTGTTTTCTAATTAGGAGGCTGCAACATTTTACAACACATGTTTTCCTCCACACACTTTTCATTAACAGACATTAATATCTGACGGTAAGCCGGTGCGAGATCCTCCTGCAGCAGCTTTGAACGTTTCCTTTTCAGCCTGGTGATGAAACAGGTGGTCATCTCCTGCTCTGAATGCAGCTGCTGCTGCTGCATGAAGCCTCTTGTGGTTGGTTTGGACAGGGGAGGGGCCTGTGCAGCAGCACACACTCCTCATTTAGAAGAATAAACTACTTTCATACACGTCAGTCTACAAAAGTCTCCAATACTGAAAAAGTCGCTAGATTTGTCGCTAGTCGCTTTAAAAGAACAAACAAAAAGAAGGACGCTAAGTTGAAAACACACACACACACCATGTTGGTGTGCGCGTGAGCCCCCTTGAGGTGAGGCAGAGTACTGTTTGCCTCACCTGCTGACTTTTCTCTGCACTTTATTGTATGATAAATTTCTCTCACAAATACATTAAATACATTACACAGACTGTAGAGAGTCATGGTGTATAACAAATATTTCTATAAAGTTGGCAATATGTTGAGGAACAGAAAACAAACAACCCATGTCATGCAACCCAGTTTGTATTGGATGGTCCAGTCAGAGCTGAGGCACAGCTCGCCCCTGTCTCCACCGGAGTTTCTGCACTGGATTTGATCCGGAAATACTCAAATTTGGCACTTTTTACTTAATAAACTGTCAAAAATGTGTTAGAGTCATACTGAAAATGCATTTTTAACACAGATCAGTGGAAAATATTAATATTTATTGTAAGATTTCTTCTTAATCATGACAGTGCCTCCCCTGACTGCACATCACTGACTGAGCTTCATGCAGCAAGTCAACTGTATGATTGACTGGTGGATTTTCAGTTTAATTCAGGGAATAAGCAAACAAAGATTAAAAGTTGCTTCGACCAGCTAGCCTGCTCTATGAAGCTAGTTACAACCAGTTGGCTTCCTTGAACATAAATGTCCTACAACTGATTCTGATATGAAAACAATGAACGTCTGAATTACCGCAGATACTAAAGAGCAAAACTAACTATGTATTTGTTTGTAAGTTTCTTTGTTTATTTTACACTCTTTCAGTTCACTCCATGAGAAAAATGTTGTTATTTGCTTTAGTACAAAACTGGTCATAGATGAAGAACCTGGCTGCATACGTTTAGATTAGACAACATGTTTTGGTTTCTTCCATGTCCTACTGCTGTAGGAGGCCTGCATGTCATGCTCCTGAGGCCTCAGCATCCATGGCTAAAAAATGTCTTATTTCGCACCCTAAAACACATTTGCAGATTTAACAATTAACATTTTACAAAGTAAAGAACTCAACTTGTAATTTTCATGACATCTGTCCTGCTTTTTTCTCAATCTTATTTCTGGCATCATGGAACTGATTTACATGGCTAGGTCCAACTAATCTACAGTTAAATTAGTTGTCAGCTGTATTCCATTATAGATTTTATTGATCAGTGGTCACAGCACTATTCATCTCTGTTTCACAGTTAATCTCAGTAAATGGGAGCCATTTCAAGGCTGAAACACAAAGAGTCTTAAATATCCTTGAAATGACTGGATAGAGATATCCAGCTACCCCTAAAAATATTTAAGAAAAAAGTAATTAATGAAATGTGAATTATCTACTACAGATTAAACAGTGAGATCATCATTTAAAACATACTGAGCAGCTTTTTTATTAGGTCCAACTTGCTAGCATTGAACTGGAACCCCTTTTCCTTGAAAACATACTTAATTCCTCAGATTTTGGCAGCTACAACCAAACCCCCTTTCTTCCTCGATGCTCATTTTAAAATTCAGCAAGTTGTCTTGACCATGACTAAATGCATCGAGTTGCTAACGCGTGATTGGCTGATTAGATATTTGCATTAACAAGCCGTTGACTATTTAATAAAGTATATTTCTGAAGCTTTGTACATATTGTGTGTATATTATGCAACTTAAAATAATAGACTGATAATTTAACTGTTTTTAAAAGTGGAGTTGAAGTAAATTAACTGCTGAACTATTTTACACCAACATATGAGACATGAGAGTGGACAACATCAGTCAATTTTTACAGACCTGTTCCATGAAATTACATGTGGAAAAAAATTCTGCTTTAAAATTTCAGCATGAAATTTATTTCTACAAAAATCATTCATTTTATGTCATCAATTATTTCACTTTGATTCAACTAGATGGCATAATTGTAAGCATATGGAGTAAACACTCGGTAAGATAGAACAATAGAAGAATAGCTGATGCAGCATGCTGCTGATGCTAATGGGGATCTCAATAAACATAAACATAAACACATAAGTTAATATCTGTAACAGGAAGCAAGAGCAAAGCGATACTGTAAATGTTATTAAATATAATTTTAAAAATCAGTAATATGGGTGTGGGGTGACATTTATGTTATACTTCTCTTAATTTGTAGGAGTTTTAATCAGATTAATTATTTTTGTGACAAAGGCTGTGATCAATAAACCACAGCAGGGTCACAATATGTATAAATCAGGAGCAGATCAATAGACTTCACAACACTTTCATCCCCTCATTTATTACAGGCAATTTGTCTGGAAGAAAATGAATGTAAAGGACGTGAGATGATCACTATGGACAGAAAAGAAAGGTGGAGTTCAGCTCTGCAAAATTTAACACTAAAAGTTAAAGGGAATAAATATCAAATCATTAAAAAAAATCACGAAAAATGAGAAAAATCGAATCCTTTCAGAGGCGTGCTGTAAACTCGTTGGCCAGTCCAACTAAAATAAATGACAACAATTACATTATTGAGTATCTCTACCTCTAAAAATGAATAGTTCAGTGGTTGGCATTTCATGCAGAGCAGCAGGCTTACACTGCTGCTGTCATTTGGATTGATTGCATTTTCTCTGGAGAACACTTTCAAACACTCAAGATCAAATTAAGCTGGCTTTTAGGCTTTTTTGATGGGTTGATACTTTCCAGGCTCCAACGTCTGCACACGTGCACACACACAACACACACACAGATCATTTGGATTTTATATGTAAGAAAATGTTTTCCAAGGATGAAGCAATTAATGTATCCCAAGAGAAAAATAGAGTGTTTGAAGCAGCACAATTATACCTCATCAAGTGTGAGCAAGGGAGTCACAAAACCATCCAACTAAGACGATAGAAAGAAATTAAATGAAAAAACATTATTAAAACCCCCTGAGGGAAATTATGTTGTATTAGTGCTTTAAAATAATAACAATAATAGTTAGTTGATTCATTTATTAGAAAAAATTAAAAGTCAATCAAAGTCTAAAATGGCAGGAATGACCTCCTGTACTTTTCTGTGCTGAAGAAGCCTCTGACTGAACACACATGTTGTTTATGTTAGTCTCCAGCTAATCCAAAATGGGTTTCTGATGTAAGTAGCACCAGAGACCATAGTTTTTTTGTTTTATCTTCTTTTCATTAGCTCCCTGTTAAATCCAGTTTGTGTTCTTTCTGCTTGACATGTGGTTTTAAAGAACAAAAGCTCTTCGGTTTATTCAAACAT
The DNA here is from genome assembly GCA_026261665.1 of Melanotaenia duboulayi. Taxonomy (NCBI): domain Eukaryota; kingdom Metazoa; phylum Chordata; class Actinopteri; order Atheriniformes; family Melanotaeniidae; genus Melanotaenia; species Melanotaenia duboulayi. The sequence continues at coordinate 3,315,061 of CM047987.1, read as the reverse complement.
GGTGCTGTTGCCTCTTTTGATGAGTCCTCCTACTTTTAAGGGAGTCCCATAAAAGTAGAAGGGGTTGGATATTCTGGCACCCTTTCCAGTTTTTGTTGGTGGAAACACAAAAAACTGCATACCAAACTTGACCCGTTGGTGGAAACGGGGTTTAAGTAAACCTGCAGTCTGACAGCAAAGTGCTCCGTTGAGAAACAACAGATCTTTTAAATACAGCCGAGCTCGGTTACTAAGAGCTTTATACGTAAGGAGAAGAACATTTACTTCTATTCTGGATGGATGTCCACCCTTCTTCTCTGTGGTTTCTGTGTGATTTCTTCATTATAATCCAACCTTTACACACAGCAGCTGTAGCTGATTTGCCGCCTGCACCTGAGTTGTTTTAATTGGATCACAATAAAATGGCTTGAATGGGATTTTTTCTGTCTAGTGTTGACTTTGTTGTGAATTGGCATTATACAAATAAAGCTGAATTGAATCTAAAAGCTGTTAATGAAATTTGACTTTTTCTTTGTGGGAATCGGAGAGAAGCTGAAACTGGAGAGTTAAGAAATGAGGTGCTTAGGGGTAAGATAAGATACCAAAACTAATTTTGGTTTATCCTTTTCACCTTATTAATGTTTTAACTGAACACACTCAGACACACACTTCCTGTCATCAGTCACATGAACCATGGACTAACATAGTAAATCGAATTCAAACACACAAACATTTCACTGGTGACAGTTCAAACAAGCATCAGCAGCTGGTCTGAATGTTTGTCTGAGCCAAAGCAGCAGCTTTGTGTTTGCACTGCGAAAGACTAAAAGGAAGCTTCAAACTATTACAGACCAAACAATGAGCTGCTCTTTCCAGCAGCATCTGTGATGCGAAATCACTCTTTACTGGTAAAAGTGGAAAGAAAACAGTCTCATTTAGCTCTTAACAGCCACCTGTTTGACTTTGCTAGCGGGTATAAGTGAGCAGAAATGTTGTCATTTCTGGCTGAAAAAAGCTGGTAATGAAAGACAAAGACAAGGAAAACTGTCATTTAAAAAAAAAAAAACGAAGGTTTCATTTTCTGTGCAGATATAAANCAAAAACATGAAGGTTTCATTTTCTGTGCAGATATAAAAATTCAGAAACTAGTTTTTCTACTGTAACTTTAATCAACTAAACTCCACTGGAGTGTGACCCTTTGTATTATACTACATGTATGCGTGTGTCTATATATTTTATATATATTTTTTTCTTGTCTCAGACCATGTGACTACCAGCTGTCACCACGGTAACCACAATGTGCATCATGATGTCATTCAAAATCCAATCCGAAGTTTTCTGTTTCATTAACACCACTCAAATATTGAATATGATAAATAAAATACTTTACTCGAATACTCGATTTTTTCTGCCTCCTTGAGCCATGTCGAGCTTCTGACCACAATGCATTGTGGTCTATATTGATCCGTCTAGTGACCATCAATGCTTACTACTTTTCAAGATGCATTGTGGGTAATTTTGAGTGCATTACTTTGTTCTCTCTAGACATTCGGACACCCCTACAAAATGGCGTGAGCCTATATAGGGCACTATGTAGGGAGTAGGGTGGGCATTGGGACACAGCCTCTCTCTCTCTCTCATACTACTTCTGACAGTATCGCTGTTACTTTAAGACAAGCATACTTTAAACAGGAGTAAATCTCCTGCAGAGCTCTGGCACCGTTTCCAACTTCTTTAGTTTATCCATAACCGTGTTATGTCAGAGTGATGCGATATATGTAAATACCAGGGGAAAAGGAAATCCCCACGGTCCCATTTTATTCACAACCCCGACTTCCCTGCAGGTGTCAGTTCATCTGTGTTTTCTATATGGTCTAATAAGGGTATCCATGTACTTTCTCATCTATTTATAGACAACACTTTTATGTTCTTTCACAGTTACAGGAGCTGTAAATAAAAAATAAAAATAAAGCAAGACACTTCCCTTAATGATTTTCCTACAGCTGCTCCATACCTTAATGAACTAGAATCATTTCTTCTAAACTGTAAAAGTTTAAAGCAGTTGGTTTTTATTCTCCATTGCTTTCCCATGACACATGATTTTAACCAACATCGTCTGTAAATACTGAATTTATTGAGGATGACTGGAAAAAGGTGATAGATGTGAGAAGAACAACACAGATTGCATTTCACACCAGTTGTTTGCATAAAATAGATAGCACCATATTTCCCCTTTGCATAAAGTGTAAATCAGACATGGGGACCTATTAACATTGTTTCTGGGAGTGCAGACTCATGTCTTTTGGACTAACGTTGGCAATATAATCAGTGATATTTTTTAAGTAAAGATAAAGAAAGAAGTGTATTTCTTCTTGGCTTTCCCTCTAGGGTACTAAAGCTTCCTGCATCAAATTACACAGTCTTTAGAGGCTCTTCTTTAATTGCCCGAAAGAGTATTCCACTTAACTGGATTAACCCACAACTATCACATTATAGCAAAGAGATTTTAAATATTCTCCTGCATACAAAAACTGGTGGCAATCATGAAAGGAAAGCAAACTTTAATTCTGAAAATCTGCTACCCTTTCATCAATTACTTACCAAAAGATTTTGGGGTCTTACTTATGGGAGGGGAATGAAGTACGTTATAATACATTTATGAATAACTGAATAAATTAATAAATTGTTAGTAGATAGAAGTGGCAGAGTCTATGAACAAGAAAAGGTACTACTATGAATGTTCTAGCAAGATCCAGGGGCTGAAGGACCAGAACAGCGTTGTTAAAGCAGCCGTGCGACCACAATACACAGCTTTCAGGTATGTGACAGCTTGTACTGTTTGGTCATGAAGTACCAGCTGTATGACTTCAAGATGACCACTCTGACTTGTTTTCTTCGCAGCAGGCTGAACTTCAGCTGTGAGCAGATCTGCTGGAAACTGTTAGATATTTTTTTCTTTAGATCGAACAGTTTTCAACAGATCTGAAAAAGAAAAAGAAAGAAGAAAAAAGAAAAACTGTTACATCTGTTTTCCATAAACTGAACCAACGCTACCGAGAAATGAAGACAAATGTGTCCAGTAACCCAAATAAGGTTGTTATGCAAACGGATGAAAATGAAGCATGATGTAAATTTCACAATTTGTTGCTAAATATCAGGAAAAACAAACTTTTGCCTTTAAAGTTGGACGAAGTAAAATGTTTGATTCGTTTTCTTGGGGGTATGTCAATATCAGGATGACACGTTTACCGCAAGAAAGGATTAAAAACAACCGTTTAGCTCTGATAGGAAATAATTAATTAAAAGTCTTTCATTTTGTATTAAAGACATGCAAGGAGAAAAACTTATGGCTGGGTGATTATGAATAAAAAGCTCAGAAATGAGTCAAGGTCTGTTGCCAGAGGCGGTGATGTGAAAAACTGTGAAATCTGAAGCTTTAAATGACAGCTATGAAATTTTGTGTATGCAAATTTGATCTTAACGTTTTAAGCTTACAAAAGACGTATTTAATTCTGGAGCATCAGATCAGTGTCAAGGCTCTTGCGTGATGCTTAAAGTATATCCTTGCATGTAATGAACGTGCTCCGCCTGCCAATGTGAGCCCTAAATGTGACGGCATGACGTGGGCTTTTTCTGGCCTGTCGGTGAAAGGGGCCAATTAGTGACATTATCACGAAGGCGCCAGCTGTGGCTCTCAGTCCATAAGCCCACCAAAAAAAAAAAAATTAAATCCTCCTTCGCTATAGTAATCTCAGGTGTTCCTCAACATCATTCCTACCTTCTCTTCAAGGATCTGAGTTCCAACAATTTTCTGGGTTGAACTCATGGAATTTGTTGTAGAATAAATAAGTTACTGCTTGGAAATGTCCTCGTCTGTGAAGCTCCTGTGTTTTGAATAATGGAAGTAATTGATACTAAGTTTAGCATAATTTAATTCCCTACAAAAGGATAAGTTGTTCATTTAAATCTCAGGATTTTACCAAAGATTTACATTTATTTATTTGGGAATTTCCATTCATGTCTTTACTGCAGCTACACCTACACTGCTCAAACTATGAATTGTGTGGTGAAACTTGCTTATTTGTATGTTTTCCTCTTTATGTATCATGCTAGTTTTCTCATACTGTGAATATTTCCCCTTAATACTATTTTGATTATTTCAATAGATGACTTAAAATTTCTGCTTTTACCATGTAGCAAACGTGAGTCTCTAACGTCAGCATAATGAAGGTGGTGTGAGGAAAATGTAATTCTAAGTTTAATCCAAGCGTGAGACACTTTAATTCAATTTAATTCTAGTTCATTTATGAAGTAGTTCACTCTTACAGAGCCCTTTTGCAGCCAGTTCAATTTAATCCAGTTCATTATCGTCCAATTATGAACCAATAACAGCAAAATCAATTATATGATCTAGATTAGTCCAATTAATAACTGTGGTCATATAGACAATAGAAAACAATACTCGCCTACCTAAGGGACCCAACAGAAAATAGTGAATCCTCCATCCTGAGCTGCACAAGACAACCGAGGGAAAAAACTCTGCAGGAAGGAAAACACCCCCGGTTGGGGGTGGAGAGGACAGGAGAGTGGGGCTAACAAGCAGCATGACTCTAAGCCAGAGAAACCTGCTGAGAAAGGAGAGGAACACAAATTAATGACAATAAAGTCAGATAGTAAACAAAGAGCAAAATAAGACGTGTGGACTAAAGTCTATCATGAGATGTCCGTCAGCAGCCGAAGCCTGTAGCAGCATAACAAATGCTTTAATCCTTAATAAGCACTTTAAAACTTACATAGAATTTAAAATAAAATACTGACACCAACATGTTTATCAGCTCTCTCTTATCTATCCCACATTAACTCACTTATCCAGGGACACATGATTTTAACATCCTTATCTTTCAACCATTCCATGTTGGTACTAAGAGGCCTAAAGTGGGCCAAGATAACATCCCCCCCACCATTACACCAGCAGCAGCCTGAAGCGTTGATCCAAGGCAGGATGGATCCATGTTTTCATGATGTTTCCAGCAGATTCTGAGCCGAGCATCTGAATGTGGAGCTGAAATGGAAACTCATCAGACCAGCAACGTTTCTCCATCTTCTATTGTCCAGTGTTGGTGAGTGTGTGTGAATTGTAGTCTCAGTTTCCTGTTCTTAGCTGGCAGGAGGCACCCGGTGTGTCTTCTGCTGCTGTAGCCCATCTGCTTCAAGGCTGGACGTGTTGTGTGTTTTCTGAGATGCTGTTCTGCAGACTTTGGTTAGAACCAGTGCTTACTGGACTTCCCATTGTCTTTCTACCATCTCCAACCAGTCTGCCTATTTTATTTTACTTCTTTGGTCCAACTAAATAAATAAATACAATTGGACACATTATAAAAAAGGTACAAACCATTTCTTAACCAAACAAAAAACAACCCCCCCCAAAAAAAACAAAAAAAAACAACAAAACAAACAATGCTAAAAACAAAAGTTTACTTAGACATAAAACTAAAACAGACCTCTGCTAGTTTTTCTGTAAGCCTGATCACATATTTCTTACTTCTTGTTTTAAAAGACAACCAAGAAGGCTTTACTGTCATCGAGTAAGAAAAGAACAAGAAATATTCTTCTGAGCTGCTCGAGCTCGCCTGAGCAGCCAGAGTGCCCCTCTACACTGTGTTCTTTATGTAGTTAATTGGAAAACATGCTATGACAGTCATTTCATTGGTTTTACATCATACTGTATCTCAGTCATAAGAAACATGTTGATGTGGTTTGTGTGGCTCGCACAAATTGCACATCTCTTATTTTTCTACCTGCTAGTTGACTGTTGCCATGTAGAAATTACTCTCTAAACAAAGATTAATTTCACCTTGATCATTGAGTGGAATAAACCGTTTATAACCTGTTTTTCTCTAGAGACTAACACTGGGTCTCTGCCAGTGGCTGAACTTGTAGGAAAGCTGATGTTCTTATGCCTGCAGCAAACTGAAGTCTTATGTTCCACTTTTCCAGACATGGTGGCTGGTGATACAAACTACATAATTCTGGAAGCTCTTTTTGAGGCATGCTGTCATGGAGGTGGCTGAAGGAGCTTTGAATGTAATGCTAAGACTACTTAACTGCTCAAATGAAACACATCTTTATGTTAAAAAGTTAGAATACACAACCTGAGGATAGATGCTATCATGATTGGCTCTTGGTGTTGCTGCAGTCTGTAATGCCTGATCGTTCTTATAATAAATATTCCAGCCAGCTAGCTTGATGATTACTTCTCTGCTTCTTTCCACAACACCCACCGGCCATTATATTACACACATCTGTTCAACTGCCCAATCACACGGCAGCATTTAGTCATGTAGACATGGTGAAGACGACTGGATGAAGTTCAAACTGAGCATCAGAATGAGGAAGAGGATTTAAATGTCTTTGAACATGACATAGTTGTTAGTCTGACTATTTACAGGGATTATCAAACACAACCATCTCTTGGGTTTCAAGAGAATGGTCTGAAGAAGAGAAAATATCCAGTGAGCAGCAGAATGTCTTGTTGTCAGAGGTCAGAGGAGAATGAGCAGACTGATTGGAGATGATAGAAAGACCACAGGAAGTCCACTAATTACTGGTTCCAACCAAGTCTGCATAATAGCATCTCTGAACACACATGTCCAGACTTGAAGCAGATGGGCTACAGCAGCAGAAGACCACACACCGGGTGCTTCAGTGAAAAGATGAGAAAAATAAATAAAAACAAGAATAAAAACAGATAAAAACAACATTAACATTCTACGGATATGTACAGCGATCAGCGCCTGTTAAGTACATTTATTGCNAGATATGTACAGCGATCAGTGCCTGTTAAGTACATTTATTGCTCTGGCATAAAAGCTGTTCTTCAGTCTGCAAGTCTGTGCTTTTAAGGACCTGAACCGTCTGCCTGAAGGCAGCAGTTCTAAAATCAAATGTCCTGGATGCGATGGGTCCAAGAGGATATTTTGAGCTTTCCTGAGACAACGAGAGCTATGCAGATCTTCCAGGGACGGTAGAGGGCAGCCGATGATCTTCAGGGCTGTCGTGACGACCCTCTGGAGCGCGTTCCTGTTTGCAGCTGTGCAGATGGAGAACCGCGCAGTACTGTAAGTCAAGATGCTCTCTATGGAGCAACGATAAAAGGACACCAGCAGATCTTGACTAAGGTGATTTTTCCTGAGTAATTTGAGGAAATACAATCACTGGTGTGCCTTCTAGATGATGGCAGTGGTGTTGATGTTCCAGGTCAGATCATCCTCTAAACTTTTACCAAGAAATCGGAAGTCTGAAACCCTTTCTACATAGTCTCTACAATGGCTGGATGCCCCTGTTTTTCCTTCTGAAGTCTATAATCAGTTCCTTAGTCTTGGTAGTATTAAGCACCAAGTTGTTCTTTAGGCCCCTTAGTACCAGCATGGCCTGGTTGAA
>CM047987.1:3192137-3208279 GCA_026261665.1 Melanotaenia duboulayi | reverse complement strand
GTTCTGCTGGAGGTTTTCCTTCCCACCGTTGCCTGCCAGCCCCTGTTAAGGATGGGGGACTGAATCAATATTTAATGCAATCTATCAGTTTCTTCAGTTAGGCAATCTGCTTTTATTAATCATCTTTATACCGTTAATCGTAGACTAGATTTGTTTTAGCTGGATTTTATTTGGGTTGTATTTGACTGGATCCAAGTATAATTGGACTGGACTGTCTATAATAGTGCATTGAGATGATTTTGCCTTTGAATTGAATAACTGTCTTGAAACACTGCATAAAATATTTGAGATTTCCTTTGTATGACATGACAATTTCAAGACTTCATTAACCATTAAACACACACCATTTGCCTTAAAAATGTGATATACCTGCATGGAATTACCTGAGAAAGTCACAGACGATAAATTCTTGGCTGCCACTGTAACATCCAGCGGTTGGCTGCCGGTTTCCCTCGTGGAGGTGGCCACACTGACACAACATGGTGTTGGAGGAAAACTGATGATGACCTTGGCATGTGGGCCTGATGCGATTTCAGAACATGCATGAACAGCCTGTGCCTGGAGGAAAAAATCAGCACAAGGTCAGATGGCTTTCACTGAAGCACAACCCCCCCTGGGGCGCATGCAGGCACACCTTAACATAGCTGTGCTCAGCATCAGTTAAGATCACCGCAGAGGGGTGGTGCTCATTGCAAATACATTCATTTAAAATTCACATTAAATCTGGATTCACTAACAGGTTTTGGATGGGACTGCCAACATCTAACAAAAAGAAGAGTTGTATATTTTCTAATATAAGTAATGTTTTATTTTATTTTTTAATCATCTGTTAAGGAAAAACGGTAAAGATTAAAGATAATAACGCTCGACTGTAATCACTATGGATTCTTTTGATTGACATAAATAGCAGATAACAGTAACATCACCATTAAGTAACAGATAATATGTAATTAATTCTATTTTACATTCAGTTAGCAGATGCTTTTATCCAAAGTGACTTACATTTGAGAGTAAGAACAACACAGGAAAACAAATTAATGCGTTACTGCTCGGTGCCGGTTTCTGTTTTAACCAGGAAGAGCTTAGAGACCGTGTTGGTTTTATGACCATTAGCAGAAAAACCTGTTAAGTTTGATTTATTCTGTCATATCTGCTTTGCATCCATTCTTGTTTGTCTGCTGTCAGAGTGGGTAACACATATAAATGCAAAGCAGAGCTAATTGAAAGAGGCAGCAGACAGTTAAACACACTTCCTGTTATCCACCCACAGCCAGGCAATAAGATTCTCATTAGATCCTTTTCCAGTCAAACCCTTGTCATAGTGCCCATTATGGTCTCTTGAGGTGGCAAATGAATATCTTGGCCTACAAATCAAAAATGAATTATTTAGGCAGTCGTGTGGTTGCAGTCTTTTACCTGTCCTCTGGATATGCAGAAATAAAATCTCCAGCTCATCTGCATGACAGCTTTGATACTGTCTCTATGCTGGTGCTTGAACTCTGTGCAGAAGGTAATTATGTTTCTGTTTTTCTATACAACTTGGACTCTTTGTGATACAGCAGCCAGATTTCAAATCTCACAATAACCACTGCAGCCACTGTAATTCAATATCCAAAGGTGGAAGGCCAAAGAATGACAGAGTGCTGCGGATTAACTGCACAATGCTGTGATCTGTTTACTTGCTTTCATTTCACTCCACCACCTTGCTTGTTTATTTATTTATTTGACTGTGTTTACTTGGATCCCAGCTTCACCTTCTTCATCCTGAATCATGTGTGTTGCAGCAGGGAAATGTCTAAAAACCTGCAGGACAGCTGGTGATCCTGCTCGAAAGTGCAGCATAATGACCCTCCTCGCTACATTCAGGAAAAAATACTATAACCTGCAGTATTAATATTTTAAATTTCACATTAAAAACTCTTGGATAAGTTATATTAGGAGCATTTTTACTGATCTGAATAAATTTTCATGTTCATCTACAGGTTTTCCTAATTCAGTAAGGCAAAGAAACTGTCCAAAGGGACACAGCATTTGTCAATTTAGGCTAAAAATCAGGGGCCGTTTTCATAAAGAATTTTAGGGCTAAAAGCCCCAGGTCAGGAGCTAAAAGTAAATGAGCTACAAGCTAAAAGTAGCTCTAACCTGCTGATTTAGGAGTAACCTGTAAAAAAAAGTGGGTGTCGGTCCTAAATGTAGGAGTCCTACATTTTTCTAAATTTCCCAAAGTGTTATTGAGCTAAAACTTGCTCTTAAACCTGAAAATGGTTAAGAGTAGTCACAAGGACTTCTAAAATGTTAGGAATAAACTAAAGACTCAGTCCAATGATGGCTGCTGATGGTAATCCATGAAACCGACTCAACATTTTAGAAAACTTTTTTGATCCTGAGCTTTTAAAAAGTTATGGCCTCAATCACAAGAGTATCATGGCCGTGGTAGAACTGGTCCAGGATGCATCGAACAGAAATAATGCACTAACACACAAAGTTGTGGCTACATTACGTTACTTTGCTACAGGGAAAATGCACCTATGAACTCGGCATATCCCAGCCATCTTTAAGCAGAATTATTCATCAAACAACAACAGCCTCTGCAGACCCCACATCATCTAGGATTTCTGCTTGATGCCCGCCAACTGTCCCGGCTCAAAACAAACCGTAGCTGGACTGCATGGTGTGGTGAGTGCTTTAATTGGGACACATGTCAGAATCATTGCACCATCAGCAGATGAACATACATTAATTGTGAACATTCACTTTCATAATTTGGACAGAGTAAAGATGTGCCTTCTGCCCTTATGGCCTACATAGATCTTTGGATCTAGCAGCACACCTCCTGCAGTATCCCTGTCACGAATTTACTAACAGAGACCTAAAACACCAAAAGACCCAACACAGCAAATCACACTGTCAGGAAACATCACATCATCCATAGCAATGGGATCATCTCAGCTTCCCACCTTGTCAGTTATTTGTTTATTTTTGTGCAATTTAGTCTCACTTTTACTTCAAATTGAAAAACGACTTTACATAAAACTTTGTCTTTTTCAAGTTCATGCTTCAGTTTTAAGAGTCATTAAATATAATAAGAACCCAGCGTTGTTAATGACTTATTTCTCTTTTAGAGAAATTAGACAACCCATCCTGGGACCCCTTCGGAAACAGGATCAAGGCTTGGCATCGGTGGTGTCTGCAGCATGGACCAGGGCTAGGATGCAGGCAGCAGGGACCACTGAAGTACAGGACAGGGCATGGGACGCTAGAGCGCTGGAGAAGATCTGGGCACCTGCAAAGGATGCTGGTGAGCTATAGATGACACAGGACACGTAGAACGGGAACTGGAGGGTTGAAAGAAGACACCTGGGACACAGATAAACTTGGAGCTGGAGAATCGACTGACCTTAACTAAAGCATTTATGTCATCTTTAGCAGCAGCAAGCACATCAGGTGTACCAAGATGGTTGAGGTACCAGGGTTTGGCAGTTACCATGTCCATAACTTTCTTAGCTACTAAGGGATCTGTGGGCTAATAAGCGTTTTTGGCGAGGTGAATTACCACAGACACCTCCTCATAATGACCACCGTCAGCTGGGTCCATGTGGTCAGATCATTCTCATGGCGTGGCTGATGTGCGGATCCAAAAGCAGGACAGAGAGGCAGAAGTAATGCAGAAACAAAGTTTATTTAGCCCTTATGAAGACAAATACTGGGAAAACACTGATCTGAGAAGGATTAACTGAAACCCAGGAGTATACTGTAAATACACGGAGGACAAAAAACAGGTGAAGGGAGTTGGCCAAATAAACCCAGGTGAGTTGGTGAGCATGGTGGGAAGGGTATTTGTGGGCTACTCTTCTTAATTCTTTTAAAATCTGTAAAGCACTTTGTGCTACATTTTATTGTATGAAAAGTGCATTATAAATAAAGTCTGATTGATTAATTTTCACGTGTGAGCGGAGGTGAGGACCCAGGTAATCAGGCAGAACTGGTGCAGAAAAAAAAAGGGTTTATTTTCCCAAAAACCAAGGAACAAGGTAACACACATTACAGGGGATGAACAACATAAGGATCTGACAAGAGCAAACTCAAAACCACGAGGTATTTGTAGACAGAAGGAATAATTAGGCGCAGGTGAAGTGAATGAGAAATCAAATCAGGTGAAGTAACGATCAAGAACAGAGAACTAAGCACATGAGGGAAAACAGGAATACTGAACTAAACATGACAAAACTGAAAACCTAAACCATAATCGTAACAAGCTGAACACAACACCAGAACTATAAACCAAGATCAAGGCATAACAAACCAAAACAGATAGAAACCAAACACGATTCAGGAACCAGCACTGTGAACCATGACGTTAAATGACTGATGACTTAAACAGACTAGACTAACAAGAACCCTAAAACCTGGGGTGTATTCCACGAAGCTGGATGAAGGGAAAGCCGGGCTTATCTTGATAAGTCTGGCCCATTTAAGCCAGAGTTCCGATCCATTAACGTGGCTTATGTGAATGCAAGCTGAGTAACTAGGTAACTTATGCACCAGAACTAGCCTGCTCAGGGGCAGGCTAAGGTTCAATCTTAACTGTGGCTAAAAGGTCTGAAACAGNGGTTCAAGCTTAGCTTAACTGTGGCTAAAAGGTCTGAAACAGACTCCTTAAAGAAAGTTCCACCTGTTAGAATGCTGCGCTCCCACCACACAAAAGAAAAAGAAGAAGATGAAGAACAAAACACTTAAAACATCACTACTTTGTCTTGAATAATCAATAAATCTGTTAGTGCCAGTGTAACTAAAGAAATTATTTATTAAAACTAATTAATACCTTATTAAACCCCCTCTATCATTACCCCTCATATCTTGAGTATCATGAGGTTGTCATGTTCCGGTGTCTTTTTGTTTTAACTTTATTATTATTATCATGTGTGGCTGAACTAAGTCGTTACAGAGATTGAAAACCAAATCTTCCAGTCTGATCATCAGGATGTGACTGGAGACACATTCTTGATTCAGTTTATTTACTTTTTTCTTCTTTTCATTTCTTTACAAATCAGTCTATTTAAAAAAATGGGCAAGAAAGCTTTTAGTTTAATCCAAAAAGGAGGCTGATAATTTAGGAGGAACAGAGCAGGAAAGAAAACATTGGAGACCAGGCACTGCTGTTCTAAAATAAGCTCATAAAATAGCCATTTGTCCCTCAGTCCAAAACTCACTGTTTACAATTCTGTTCCTGCAGAGGGAAGGAAATGCCACCGGCTGGTCAGTATGACAATGGCTCTTATGGGGTGCATTTAACAGGCAACACTCTGGGATAAATGCATCAAGAAATAGGGGTTATTTTTAGGGTAGCAGGTAGGATGTGGAAGATATGCTATCAAAAAATAGTCTGCAATACTCATAAAGGACTTTTCTTAATCTTTTTAATAGCCCTGTGAAGGTTGAGGTATTTATCAGTGGCCACTTTCCACCAGGCAGAATAGTCATTGACAGATTCATCAGACTGATGGCACTATACAAAGAAATGGCTCTCAATTGTCTATACTTCCACAATTGTTAGATTTTATTGACCATTTTAAATTTTATGGGACTGCAGACAACTTTTTCAAGTCAAATGAAAGTGACACAAGAAGTGAAATAAATATGAGGTAAAGAGTTTTCTTCCCACAGGAGAGATAAAAAAAATATTTACAACACCTTCAGCACCAGCATGGAAAGTGTAGCAAAGATGTTCTATTATAGCCACCAGCATCCATCTTTCAGAATTTACCTTCAGCCTGAAACCCAGGTCTTCATTGTTTTCAGATAGCCCCCCCCCCCCACTGCTGGGACAAAATCAACCCCATGACCTTTTACCCCGCCTCTTTCCAGTTTATCTCCTTCAATCAGTCTGTGTCAGGAAAAAAGCAAATTGCCCCGATGTGATAAAACACAGGTTAATTCAGGTTTATGTTCACAAAATGCAGAATCCACAAGGTCTTAAGGCTCAATATTCTCTGCAGGATCAGCAGGGTTTCTGTGTTGGTCCTACCATTTACATTGTTAGGAAAAAGAAAAAAGCAAATGTTTTCTGTAAACAGCTAGAAGCACTTCACCAGTAAAGAAAACGTCACAATTTGAGCATCAACGCCGTACCGGCAGCTGGCGAAAACCAAAGTGTTCATGTTTAAACAGAGATAATAATATAATTGCATGTCACAGAAAATGGTGAATTATTTATTCATTATTTTTCTTCCACACCTTCCCCCTCAATGGTTTCAGTTAATGAGCTTTCAGAACCTCCCAGTTATGGAGGTTGTTGATGTTGTTGGTGAAATCCTTCTCTGGTAAAGAAAACATGTCCACAACAGAAAGCCAGGTTGGTCAGAATCAAAGAAAGCAAATGTTGTAAAGCTGAACGTTGATCAGAAAACTAATTTTTAAGTTTTCCATGACTGCGTTTCCATTACAGTTTTTCAAAAAATAAAAGTGATATTTCTAAAATTTTGACAAAGTACAATTGTGATTTGCAGGTGTTTCCACTGAATGGTGCATTAGCCGTTATTCTCGTAAAGTTTTGTCTCATAAGACTCCACTTAGAGGAGGATGGAGAGTTGTAATATCCTGTAAAACTCTGTGTTTGGCTGCTGTTCGCTATCAGGGATGGTAATTAGCCTCGTCCAGTGACATGTAAATGGGAAAAAAAAGTATTTCCATTACACTTTTGCAATATACTTCTATATCAATAGGTCACTTCATGAGAGCATAAAAACATTTTAACAATATCTGAGAGCTTTGTCGAAATTCAGGTGTTTCCAATGCGTCTTTTTATTGCGATATTTATGTTGTGCACAAATCTAGGGGTAATGGAAACGCAATACAGACCTTCTTGGCTGGACTAAGAACAATATCTTTGCAAACCCCTTGGTTATTACAGTTTAAAACGGGACAAATCCTCCTGGACCAGGAGCTTTTAAAAATTCTGTTTAAAAGTTTTTTCCCAGACAAAATTTTTAACATTATGGCGATTAATGCTGCTATTACAGCTACTGGAAATGCACTTCCCCACAGTCCGATTTCACTGTAATAAACTTTTATTCAATCCACCAATTTTACCTTGAAACCATAACAGAGCATCTGTGTCGATGTGCAGTTTTACTTATAAATTTCTTCAAGAGTGTGTACTGTTGCTTCACTTCAGATCTCCTGGATCTTTTCTATTGTCTGTTTTTCCAGTTACCTTTTAAAAGAATTTTCTAGCCAGGGTTCCAGTTACACTGCAGATCTGAGACTTTTTTTTTAGATAAAATATTAAGAATGCCTCATCACTTACTGCATCTCTGCTACAACATCACTCCACAGACAAGACCGCTGGGCTAGACCTTCTTCCACAGCACTCAAGTATTAATCCTATCTAAAAAACACAATATCTCACGAAATACAACTATAATTGTGTCTAAAATATAATCACACACATATATACAAAAATAACATGCGTAAGTTCTGGAGCCTCTTCAACTTTTACATGCTCCCACTTTTAATGCAGCGTATGTGTGTGTGTACCAGCAGCAGCTCCAGCTTCTCAGAAATCAGGCTTTAAAATTGTACTGTTCACCACTGCAGCTTTTAATTGTTATTATGACTTTTATTATGATTTACTAACTCACTGCATTGTACTTCTCTCATTAAATATGAAAATCATAGAAAATTATTACTATTACTACAATCAGTTTACATATCTACTCATTTTTTTGTTGTGTCTCAAAGTATGAATAAATCTGTGTATTTTTACCATATAAGTATACTTTATTATTGTACAAACTATAATTATTTTCATTGTTAATACCACATATGTAAATACTATGTTACAGCCATATCATCATAATCTTGATTATTTAAATATAATGCATATTTTGGTGTTGATCCGATACCAAGTAAATCCAAAGCATGTATCGTGATACCGATATTTTTTTCAAAATCATTTAATGATTTTGCCTTTAATCATTGATCGTGATTATGATCATGACCAAACACAGTACAATTTTTTTTATTAGATAAAACCTTTTTTAATTAACAAACTAAATGGCACAAATGAGAAATAGATTTTTTTGTTTGTAAATATAAAATAACATCAAAATAATAAAATAACTCAGTTATTCCCTTTTATCACACAATTGTAAAACCTTCTATTAGTTGGATCTCATTCACATCCTTTGGTTTTTATCCCCCCAAAGCCCTCTGTAAGATAAATATCGATATCATCAAGCTGGTATCGACTGATATCGATACTAGCCTTGGTATCGATACTATTAATTTTTGGATCAATCTGCTCATCCTGAACAGAAATACAACATATCCACATTCACCAGATACAGTTCTGTTGTGTTCATTTTACCTTGTGTGTCCATGTGTCATATCATGTCTTACTCGTATATTTGTGTGGGGCAAGAAAGTCTTTACCACTGCATTAAATTGATTTAATAACATATCTTTATTCTACTTCTCACTCTGTTATTTAATTGAGAATTTTTTTCTCTTTTTAAATTTTGTTTTAATGTAATTTATGTAAAGCACTTTCAGTCGGCCATTTATTGAAATGTGTTTTATAAATAAATCTCCCACGATATGCTTCTGAAATAGCACAAGTCAATATTTTGAGTGAAATACTGTATTTCTTTGCAGTATATATAATGAATATACATACATAAAACAGCAGAAAGCAACCATAATTTCCTTAACCCATCAGTTGCACATTGTTCTTTTAAAACACATTTTGGGGAGTTCAATAATTTACAATTCATATTTTTCTCTTAAAGCTGCTAATCCTGCCTAAAAAGACTTGGGTATGAGTGATAATGGCTTTAACAAAGCACAGACAGAGCTTGTATATACTAATAATAGCTATGTGCTTGGTTTTCCTTGTGATAGTCATGTGGAACTCGCTCAGCTTATTTACTGATGTAATGTTTCAGTATCATGTTGAAACTCATGAAATTAAATAAATGAATGAAATGAAAGGGAAATTGCAGTCTGAAAGTCAGGTAGAGAGGGACGAGTGTCCAGTATATGTTACTGCAGCCATGTCTAAGTAAAGCACATGGTATTGCACTCCTCATATCCCTCTATGTCCTCATGGCCACTCCAAGCTTGTCCATTTTATGTCCCTTTGATCTCCCATTACCCATGACTGAAACTTCCTTCACCTCTCTCTACATCTCAGTCCTGCCCAACATAACCTGTGTTTCCTCTTCAATTTTGGGGGGATTTGGGATCTTATAAGTTGGGTTATTGGGAAGCTCAATCAGCTACTCTTTTGTTGGCATGGTAACTTGTCACAGTACCATCACGATGAGGAGAAATCTCAAATGAGGGCAACAAGTATTAATTCCACCTGAGCATCCACATCTCTGTGTTTGCTGGTATGAAGAGAAATCCCTCACACAGCAGAGATTCTACACCACACAAGCTTTTTAAAAATTAACATGTCTTCCAGAAGAAAAAAAAGTCTGTGATAAACTATGATATGAAATCAATAGAATGTAAACAGAGCTGCTGCCGCGGGCTCAGGTGTACTCTACAATTTTTAAAACCTTTATTCAACCACGTAAACTTTTATAAACATAAATGAAAAAACATTAAAAATATGTGCGGGTAAACAATTAGAATGAAGTTTTGCACTACTTACTCTTGCTCTCCTTTCTGCATTTCTTTATTCTTTCTTTCTTTCATCAGTGCCAGACAGAGAACTTCGCTTCATTTTGATAAACCCGCTGTGTCCTATTTGTTTAGATCAGATGCACCGAGAGGTGGAGGCTGCCCCCTTTAGTGAGTTGTCCTCCATTAGACCACTGAAAGCTCTCCTACTGCCCTGTAGGAGACAAAGTCAGTCAGAGGACCCCTTCTGGCTTGGGGACCCAAGCCTTTGACTTTTGGCAAGCAAAGCCTCTACACATGGTTTTTGTGTGTGTTCAGAGCCAGAAAGCAAAAAAAACAAAACAAAAAAAAACAAANCTGTGTGTGTTCAGTGCCAGAAAGCAAAAAAAAAACAAAACAAAAAAAAACAAAAACAAATAATGTACCCAGTCCTAATAAAATGTATTGACATAGAATATTTAAAAGTGAGCAGTTTTATTCTTCATTGTAGTTTTAACCCTCTTAGACAAACATTTTATTTCTTTAAGTTCCAGCATCAAAGAAAAATCAATGGTCAATGACAGAAAAATGTAAAATATTAAAAACTGTGTTTCTATTGGTATCTAAATAACTTAGTAAAATAACTGATGTGTTTTTATTCTATTAGAATAAACCATATTTACTTGCCGTGGGTCCACATACATGGCCGCTGCCATATTTGTGCCACCGTTTATTCTACAGTGTTTCTGAATGGACAGAAATTGTGTGAAGCTCTAAAACTGAAGTGGCTACATTTTTGATCGGAGGTAGAGCACAGTTGAGGATAAGTAACGTCGTAAAGGACAATAGAAGAAGACAGTACGTATGTACACATTGTTGAAGTAGTCACCTGCAGTGCAGTCATCGCTGCACCTGAGGCCACTGTATCCATCATACAAGTAAACATTTACTATTGATAAAAAATAAANTCATACATGTAAACATTTACTATTGATAAAAAATAAAATTCATGTTTTGTCTTGCCATTTCTTTTCTTGGTTCCATCGGACGTTGGAAGTATTCCTTTTACTCTGAGTATGCACATTACTGTGTTTTCTGCTGTGAATGATGATGGTCGAAAGAAGTTACAGAAGCTGAGCTTTTTGTGTGCTTTAATAAGAAATATTACTTGAAACCTCCATCTTCTGGTTTACAAACAAATCAAAATATGCAAGCAAAATATGAGTATTCATCATGTTAACTGAAATATGGGGTCCTATTTTTATAACCCAAATGTCATCATGACTAATTTGGCTGGATCATCAGTTTGATCTTTTAGTTAACAGCAAGCACGCTTCTTCTCTGTAATTTGGTTGTAAGGCTGTCAGCACAAAGTGGTTTTTCTTTAACAAACACATTGTGTTAGGAGGGATTCCTTCCATAGTGGATTCCATTCAGAAATATTCATGTTTATTCAACTTTTCATGTAATATGTTAAAATTCTCTGGTTGGGATTCTTGTAATTTGTGAGATCATAGATGTAAGTAATAATAATAATAAAAAAATGCTTTCATAATTAAAACGAAATGTAGAACCAGAATAAAATATTATGAGAAATGATGCAGCCACCTGAGCATTACTGAGACATAATGCACCCTTATGTTATCGTAGTGTCAAGGAGACAGAGACAAGTCTATTAAACAGAAAGAAAAACTGCAACGAAATGAATAAAATGACTAGAACTTACATGAAAATCTGCCTTTGAGCAGTGAAGCTTAATGAAGTGAGTTGAAAAGGAAAACCAGTCGATATTAAACAGATTTGGACTAAATATAAATGATGAACTAACTGTGACTCGAGCCTTAGTCCTGGTGTCAAATCACATGAGCAGAAGAGGAGAAGGAGTGACAGGTTCATCTGGTCTTGTGGTAATTGCTTTGGGAATTCAGGCTTTCCACTGATGCACATGTAGTGTACATTTACACACGGAGTGTGTGTCAAACCGCACACTTACATGAGTGCACTGGAAGGTACTATCGTGGGTAAGTGCTGATCCAAACGGAGCACTAGCGTTCTGAACTTACCGGTAGGGACGTACCAGCTTTTGACGGTGATTTTTCTGCTGCCTTAATTTACAGAATGAATTTCCAACTCTTGATTTTACTTTGTTTACTCCTTTCTTAACCCCACCTGTAAACTGTGTCGCATCCAGCACAGGATCCTCCTCCGGCCGCACATGAATTAGAACATATGCTTATTTATTTTAAGGTATATGACCTCCTACATGCTCCCTAATAGCAGCGCCGCTCCGTTAATATACTTTTTTAGGACAATCCGTCCAAGTTCCTCCAAAATCCAAAATCACATTAACATACGTGTTTGCATGTCATCATACTTTTATGTTATTAAATGCTTTTTAAAAGGCCTCATTAAGGACACAAAGAACTGTGGCCTCTACTGTGTTAATCTATCTCAGTAGATAACAATAGAAACCATCCACACAGACGTTCATGTGTCATTGCATGTCTCCCCCATACCTGTTAGCTTTTAAATATGCAAAGATACCTTCACTGAATTAAAGTACTTTACATTGTACATGTGTTTTCTTTGGTGTTTACACTGATACGTTCACGTCTGGCAACAGGAAACCGATTATACTAGAAACATCATTTAAAATATGAAATCCAGTAAAAACAGGGATGCAGAAGACATTTTATTTAAAAGTTTTATTAAAACATTTCTCTCTTGCCACCTCCTCTTCTCCACAGCAGTGTCCTAGCCCCAGGTGGTAAACGCCTCAGTGGACAACAGGTAAAAGGTGACACCAAATGATAAGAAAAGAGCTGTTACTGGATATGTGAAGGCTAACAAGAGAAGAAGCAGGAATGGATGATATGAGATTACATGGCAGAACCCCAACAAATGCAATCTAAGATATGGTGTTAGAGCAGGTGATAGGAGCAAAGAGGGGAATTGAGGTTCAGAAGGGATCATGAAAGGCTCAGTGAGAGGAAAAAGATGTTAGCGATGTGGTTAAAAAGGCAAAAAAGGCCTGAACAGAAAGACAAGTAAGGAAATGGAGGTAATGAAAAAAGATGCAGCCAAGATAAAGTAGGTAAAAGAAAAATGCATGATGTGGAAATGTATTGAAAATAAAATATATTAAAAGTCTCAAAGAAAAACAAACCTGCTGTCTCATTCATCCTGTTTGCACACGCCACAAACCACAGGTCCATATAATGCAACAGATTCTCACTTTATGAGACATGCAGGTGTCATTTGGTGTTCGGGCTGCGATGCAGCAACATTTTATCCAAACTAATAATCTAAACTAGTGAAAGAAGAAAAGGTGTAAAAAATAAACAAAAACAAACAAGTAAACAAAAAAAAAAACAACTACTAAATAAATGAAAGAAAGATAATGATGTGTGCACATGTGCCTCTACCCCAAATGAGTGCCCAGGGTTAGCTTTACCTTTGTAGCAGCGAGTCTTTTAGGCAGGCAGTCCTCACGGCCCACCGTCCTGCAGACTACCAGTGCTGCCTTGCTGCAACACACCTGACTCAGTTTAATGGCTCAGTGCTGGCGTGTGCAGAGCTTATCAGAGATCCATTTAATTGGAATCAGGTGTGTTGCAGCAGGGAAACATCTAATGCCTGCAGGATAGTGGGCCTTGAGCACCAGGACTGGGGATTTCTGTCTTAGAGTGTGTGTCTATGAACTTAACACGTTTTGCTCATTCTTAGTTTCTTAGTTATGTGTTGTTAAATTTTTGTTTGTTATTGTTTTCTTGTTTCATGTTGTGTTTAGAACTTTTCCACCCGTGTATTTTGTTAAGTTAACTTCTCCACTTGGTCCACACCTGGGGGGTATTCCATCAAACAAAGACATAGTTGCTTAAAACTAGCTCTAAGTCCTCCACGGGCACAGTTCAAGCTTATTTACTTGCATAATTTAATGAAGTGCACACACCTAGGATATTCAAAGAGACCGGATGAATAGATGAATTGGTGATGGGGGGGTTGACATCTTTGAGGAATGAATGGTAACTGCGTTTAGGGCTTTCTTTTCTTTCTGTTGCCACTTGTTGCATATAATCTTTGACTTTTGCTATAATAAGGTTTTTATTTATTTTAAAAACAAAATCATATCAAATGATTTCTTAATATTTGGTTTAAGTAAATTTTTTATTACATATCGTTAGTGTGAAGTCCATCTGATGGAAATCTCTGGACTCATCTGACATTCTTTGAGACGAGACTTAAAGTTCAACAGTCGGCCTGGTCTGCAGCTGACTTCTCCAGCAATAGTTACCATGGTAACTAAACTGGATCTCCTTGAAGTCAAGACGATGAAACTGAACTGTCACTTTGAACCAAACTTAAAGAATAAAAAACTAGAATTCCCCTAAATCCTCCATTTAAGGAATGCCCTTCTGGTCTTAATCTGCAGATTGCTACCTCTGATCCTCGTTATTTCCCTTCTCCCTCTGGTTGTTGTTCTCTCCTCATTAGATTTCATGTTTTCATATCACATTCCTTAGTTTTTTTTTTTTTTTCCAGTTGATTCTGTTCATTTTCTATAGCTTTTCAGTGAGAAACTTATTAATGTTTGAGCACAATAAGCCAGCTACACCTTTCTCGTCTCTATTCTACCTTTAAGTCCGCTTCTCCCTCTGACCTTGACAGTGTAGTCTCTGCATCCTCATTATGAAAATGAGTAGCCTATTTCTCTGCAACCACAATGCCCATTTCAGTACATTTGGAGTCTTGTGAGATTTGTTAAGATGTGTAAATATCAGTATGTGTTACTGGTGAAGAATAAATGAAAATGGCTCATCGCACAAATGAAAAAGGTTTCAGGGTTAATATGAAAATCTCTTTTGTGTAATACAGCTCTACCATGAAACTTCTATGAATTCATGGGAACATTATCTCTACAAAGGCCAACTTTGATAAAGAGACACAGAACAAAATGAGAGAGCTTTTAGTCCAGACAGTTCAGGCAGGGTCCCCAGTTTTATCACAGTCTGACATCATCCAGAGATTTGAATTTTCTCATGTATGAAACTCTTTATGTCTGAAGACGGGAGCTTCTTAGAGGATTGATAAATCATTCATTCATTTTCTAAATCTATTTCTCCAATTTCAGGGAAGCTGGAGCCCCTCACAGCAATTAGCCAGTGAGAGGTAGGGTACACCCTGGAGTGGAGAGAAGGGCTGCATGGTGGCCTGGTGGTTAGCACCAGAGTCGCTGGTTCGAGTGGCCATTCTGTGTGGAGTTTGCATGTCCTCTTCAGGTACTCTGGCTTCCTCCCACCATCCAAAGACATGCATGTAAGGTGAACTGGTCACTCTACTCTACCTAGGAGTGAGTGTGAGTTGTTGTATGACTTTCTGTGTTGACCCTGTGATGGACTGGCGACCTGTCCAGGGTTTACCCTTCCTCCAGCCTAAAAAAAGGAGAAAACAGCAGCACTCCTTTTAGCACTCAGCTAACTGGTTAAATTGGCATATAGTTTGTATTTATCTCTCAGAGAAACACAATAATGTATTCTCTACATTGCTGCTGCTCTTGTAGAGCTTCCGTTTTGTCCATTTTGTTATGTAACAGCTTCACATTTCCCATCAGAAAGGCCAGAAAAATGTTTTGAATTTCCTTCATTTTTTACTCTGCCTTGTTGCCCTATGTCCTCTTTAACTCACATGGGATTTGCTGTGTTATTTCACTTACTAATTTGGTTTTGGAAAGATTATTCAGTGTATCCTACAGGTCAATGACAATTTTAGTTACCATAGATAATCATAACAGATCTTAGAGTCCAGCATCCAAGGAGAAGCTACTTGAGGGTTGGGGTTAGGCCTCTCGAACAGCACGAAAAAATCTTTAAAAATAGTTTAATTGCTCTAAGTGAAGAGGCTCAATTAACCTTAGAAATAAAGATTTCACTGAGCAGTACGACACTGGTTAATAACTCGTCATAGAAACAGGTTTTCTGATTTTGAATATGGACACTTTATGTAAAACGGAGTTGTCATCAAAAGACCAACAATCATATATTCCTCACAAACAGGACAGAAGACATAAAAATAAGGTGCAAAGCAATGATCTGATCAGTATGAGTACAAAGATCAGTATGAGTACAATGATCAGTATGAGTGGTATATAATTAAAGTAAAGTGTATAAGTGTGTATAAGTGTATAAGTAAAGTAAATCTGATGAGTTATGATTTATATATTATCAAGTGATTGTGCTGCAGCTGTATCTTTGAGGCATATGTGAACATTTTATTTTCCCAGATGCAACAAAAATTTGATGCTCTTGATGATAACCAAAGAACAATTATAATCAATTCAAGGAAATAATTTCTTTCTGTAGCTTAAATGTTTATTTTGTGTCATCCAGACTCCAGAATGCAAGACAAACAGGCTTTTTCAATTATGCTGATTGGGTTAGAATAAATAAAAAACTGATGTGAATTTGAATCTGCATAAACACTTTTTGATAGAATTTGTTACTCAGTGCACGTGTGCAACCACACACACACACACACAC
>CM047987.1:3158771-3172583 GCA_026261665.1 Melanotaenia duboulayi | reverse complement strand
TGCAGAGAAACAGATGCAGAGTTGCCAAAGTTTCTCTAACAGGTAAACACCGGAACTGTACTTAAATTAACCCAAAAGTTTATCTCGATTTACAAAGATTTTAGTCTAATTTATTTCTCTACTTATGAAGTTACTATCAAATTCATTTATTAAGTGAGACTAAGGGGAAACTGCAGCTGCGTGGCATTTGTTGACTGATGTAGCTTTTGTTTGTAGCTCTCTATTTATGCTAACGTAAATATGAGTGTGAAGTTTGTGCTAGCATTGCTCCATGTTTTTCTTTTTTGAATGCAGTTTTGATTTGAAACACGAGGTGTCATTGTTAATTACTTCGCTTGTTACTTAAATTGAACAGCTTCATTTATCTTTTTTTTTATTTTATTCTTTCATGTGTGCGTGTCTCCAGAAGCTAGAATAACTCAGAAAAGCTGCAGAAAAGACAAACCCTGAAAAATAGAGACAATCCAGTTACCCTGATGTGTAAACTATGGAAAACTGCATGAAGCAACAGACTGTTTGATTAAAAATGCGTTAACCTCTGTCAGTAAAGACAAGGTTGATAACTTTTTCCCACTATTCATATTAGGTGCATTCCACCAACAGCACCAGCAACATAAAATCTTTATCAAGGATTAAACAGCAGCTCAGCGAAAGACATCAGATAAGACGGATTAGCCCTCTGAAAAAAATGTACCACATTTTTTTCACATATAATATTTTCCTCCTACAGACATGAACAGTGATGCTTTCATTTTTTTTATTTTTTATCTATTCTAGAAAGATATTTATAAGATAATATGCTGTCAGAATTATATAAATATTCTACTAAAAAGTAGCTGTATCATTTTTTGTCCTGCTTTTCATTGAGGCAAACTTGGTAATTAAAATGTATTTATAAAAGAATTCTAATATATGTATATATAATTTATTTATTCTTCAGTGAGTGGCAGTGCATTGGATGAATTACTAATGTACAATGAAGCAGATAATTAGCAAATATACCATCCACAGCCATGCATATACTAGAAAACATCCTTTAAATAGGTGTCCACTGTGTGGAAAGCAGCAGGTTCAGTGCTGCACATTCTTAAAGGGGTAGTGACCCTAAAATGTGTTTTGTGAGCTGTAAACAACAGAGTTTTACTTAATGGTGATGAAAACTGCCTATACTGTTGTTAAAGTTTGTGATTTTCTTTCATTTCTTTAACAGACAGGATTTTGTGGGTCAAAAATGATGCAGAACACCCCCTCCTGGGTAAAACCAGGTTTTGTTTTTTGTGAAGGTAAACTTGGTGCTCTTGTAGGTCACAATATTTTAAAAGCCTCACTCCTCCCGAGGCAAAAAAGGCAGGTCTTTGGCTTGCAGGCCTACAAGCCACGCCCACTGACGCATACATATGGATGTAAACTTGTGAGCTGTGATGTGGACTTCACAGCTTTTAAGAAAATGTTCCTGTAATGGGACAGATTTGTGCGTTTGGGGGGTGTAAAAGTAAAACTGGACTTTATTCTTTACCTGCTGATCATCATCTGGCGACAGACAGCAGCTCAACTTGAAGCATTTGGGGGTCTTGTGAGCGTTTGTTTACAACCTCCAGCCCCATTCGCTCCTTTAACAACTCCAAATGACTCAAAGGTTTCAGGAGGGAAGTGTTGAGAACAAAAATGTGGGTCCACAGGAAGTTGTGTTGGTCCACAAGCCGTCTCCTGTCATTTCTCATTACCCAGAAATCCATGACGACTCACATCACTATTTTTGTTTCCTTTTAACTGGAAACTGCAACCAGAAGCAGCTCATTTCTGTAGATCCACGGTTCATAAGAGGACAAGAACATCTAGCACAAACAATCACATTTGCTTTCTCCTCCTGGTCTTCGTGGCTTGAGAGCAATCGCTTCACGTCATCATCTCAGAATGATTTGGAGGGAAAACAATGGCTTCATACCTTCATAGGTAAAAATGGTACAATAAAAGATTTTTAAAGTAATCTGAAGTTTTTAGGTGTCACTAACAATGCATTATAAAACATACAATAACAACATGGTGATGCTAACACGCCTATAGTCAGGGTTCCTTTTTAATGTACTCAGAGAAATTAGACACTTGTGTGCAGACATGTAAAAGTATTCTTGACCAAGTTTGAATTGGCACCATCTTGCTGGTGTTTTCAGTGTCAGTGTGAATAAAAGGGGAGATTGATGTATATTCTGACATCAAGCCAAGGAGGTAGAGGCGATGATCTGATGGGACAAGCCGGAATCTCCAAGCTATCCAGTCCACATGATGACATTGTAACTCGAACCTGTTAGCATTTTCATCTTGCTTGCCATTATTATAGCTACTTATTTTCAGAATCCAAAGACTTGCATTATCAGGACAGTTGTTGACAGTCGTCATAGCGATCCAGCAACGCTGTCCACAACCCCGTTTTTATTCATAGCTTAGAGCATAGCTACTGAAAAACAAATATTATTAATACTTATATTAGAATTTAGCGGTACATCCCAAAACTGACTGAAATCAAAGAGCAAAAAATGTTCAAACTTTATTGTCATTTTAAATAAAGATGCCATTCATTATTGAAAAAAAGTCATTATTATTTCCTTGTGATGCCTGTTTTGTTCAATATTTCTACAGTATTGCAAGTTTGTGCCTTTGCATCTTATTGGAAAGACTTCAGTGTGTGTGAACGTGTGCATGCATAAAGAGTCTCTCCAGATGAATATTTAAACAGATTCACATAAGCACAGAAAGGAAATATGAGACACATCAGATCTAGACAGAGAATATTCTAACTAGCAGTCCACCAGCCTGCAGACTGTGGGAAACTATTGTGTGCACAGCTGTTGCACTGTAGAAAACAGAGAAAAACCTTGAGTCTATCCGGTCCTGTGACGCTGTCTGTTAACGAACTCTTACAAAAGGAGTTTGTTACATTTATGTAATGGAACAAGATAAACTGGACTCAATTTTATCCATGAATGCTGAAGTGAATCTGCTTTTGTGTTGAGAAGCAAAAATGTGTTGGAGACTAAAATAAAGGCGCAGTGAATGTATATGACTCATATGGGAAAAGAAAAGCTTGGCAATCATCTCCTGTGAGGCTCTTTAAATCCTTCTCACTCACATAATATGCACTGATTTTACTTTACAGTTGCCAGGAGATGGGATTAAGCAGTGTTGAGCAAAAGCAATAGTCTTAGAGGCACGTCACGATAATCTGACAATTACACAATAATATTGTGTACAATATATAAATATACTTTAACTGGCCACTTTATTAGATACACGTGTTCAACTACTTAACACAAGCAGCTTATCAGCCAATCACATGGCAGAAACTCAACGCATCTAATTATGTAGACATGGTGGAGACGATTTAAGTGTTGAACGTTGCATGGTTCTTGGTTTTATACTGGGGAGATTTTCTTGGTCCACTTTGGGCNGGTTGCATGGTTCTTGGTTTTATACTGTTTTAATATTTAAGCCCCTTAGTACCAACGTGGCCTGGTTGAACCAGCACAGCCTACCTGAGTGTTGTTGCTGACCATGTCCATCCCTTTATGACCACAGTGGAGCATCTTCTGATGCTACTTCCAGCAGGATAATGCACCATGTCACAAAGCTCAGATCATCTCCACCTGCTTTCTAGAACATGACGATGAGTTCACTGGACTCCAACGGCCTCCACAGCCACCAGATCTCAGTCCAGTAGAGCAGCTTTGGGATGTGGTGGAACGGGAGATTCTCATCATGGATGCAGCCGACAAACCTGCAGCAGCTGTTGATGCTGTCATGTCAACATGGAGAAAACCTCTGAGGAAAATCTATCTTGTAAAATCTATGACATCAAGAATTAAAGCAGTTCTTGAGGAAGCAACAAGAGGGTCCAACCCTAGAAGGTGGACCTGATAGAGTGATCAGTAAATCCTGCATTTTATTTCTTTTTTAACTCATCTTTCCAACTAATACCAGCTCAGCCTGAGGAGAAGCTAAAGCAGGTTGTAGTTTAGCATATATATGCATATCGGAGCTGTTCAGCCACATTAAAGTCCTTCCTTGACGTGGTCTGATGTGAGTGGAAAAATGTTTTGGTGTCGGCCAAATATTTAAAAACTTTTCTCCAGCCAACCCAGCAGGCTTTTCCCTGACCCCTAAACCAGATATCAGTCAGACATAGAAACAAGTTGTAGTATGTTGGCTTTTCTGTTATGAACAAGATGTTGTAATGATTGCTGGGAATGTCAGTGTTATGTCATGTTTTATGTTTGGCCATCTACTGAGGCAGTTTTTCCACATAAATAAATGCGTAAATTTTGATCTGTTCATTGGTTCCTCAGGAATGAATGCACAGCTTTGTTGCTTCCACCACACCACTGCATAATTATTTATTATTTGTGTTGCACAAAAACATACCAAAACCCACTGTTAGTCCCTCTGAAGTGACTTGACTTGACATATTAGATCAATCTCCATCTACTGTAGTTGTTATTAAGCCAATAAAAACCTCTAAAACTGAAGTTCTGAATATTTGTTTTCAGTGGAGAAATGACATTTGTGTGGGGTTGGTAGACAAAAAGGGAGGAAAACTGCATTTCTTAAAAAAAAAGAAATAAATAAAATAAACAAATGACGAAAAGGAAACTGTGTTTCTGGACAATGATTTAGCTGCGGGTCTCCTCCGCTTCCCTTCCTGCTCCCTCACAGGGACATTGTTGCACCTACAGGGCATCAACCTAAAGCTTGTGTATGCTGTGTTCACTTGCACTGGGGCATCTGAGGTTTACCAGGGTAAAGATCAGTAAAAAAAAACAAAAAAACAAAACAAATAAAGCACATTAATTAGAAATAATTAGGCTAGTCTCTTTTGTGTGTATTTTTATTGTAGCCAGTATGATGTAGTCTAGACAACCTCCTCCGATCAGAGCAAGAAAACTGATAAAAATCAGATTCCTAGATTTTTCTGGAGGGCTAGATGGCAAATCACTTGCTTTGCTAAGACCTTTGACTTTGTCATCATGTTTATTTTCTCTTTTCTTCCACCTGACCCCTCTATTTTCATCATTTCTTTAACCTTTTCATTTTCATTTTTCCTTCTTTCCTCCTGCTCACCTGTTTGATTCACACCCTTTCTCCATCTCTCTCCATCCCTCCGGCATGTCACAGAGCTGCTGTCAGATGTTATCATGAGATGCTTCACTGCTTTCTCATCGCTCTGAATGTTGGCTCCCAAACCGTCTGCCTGCCTCATTGTTTTCCTCTCATCTTAGTTCATGTCAGCCTTTCATTGGTTTGCTTTCTTTACATTGATTATATCTGTTTTCTTTAACAGACATTTACCATTCTTCCAATTTCCATCTCATTTCTTTGTCATTTTTAATACATCCCTGCTTTGACTGCTTTACATTAAATATGTAAATACAGCTTGATGACAGAGAAAGCACCAGAACCCCAGCCAGTATGTAAAAATTGATTTGGGTCTTACTATGTAAGCATCTCTGCAAACGAGCAAAAAGTTGGCATATTGTATTAATTCATTACTTATATAAAACTAGACCAAAATCCAGAAGCAGTAAGCAGTATCAAAAACATTATACAGCCCAGGATTCGGTATCTTGTCAAGCCTCATTGTGCTGTATTCATCTGGACTAATTATTCTATCTCACATCCTTGTTAAGGAATGTTGGCCCAGTTTACAGAATTACTTCATTTCATTTCATCTTCATTGTTTTCTTTGGGCCTGGCTACCAGCATTTCTTTTTACATAACAAAGATGCTGACTAAATGGGCCGTAGTAACACATTTTTACTTCTTCATTTTCAATATGACTTTCCAAATGTTCGCTTGTTTTTCATAGTTGTAACCATTACTTCTTCTTACAAAATGAAATGCAGTGTAAGAGCAGAGCTTTCTAGTATGACTAATATTCTGTAAAAAGTCCCAGCAAGAAGTCAGCATAACAGTAATTTGTGGAGATTTGTTGTGTTACAGAATGTCACAGCCCCTCAGTTTCATCCTTGACTATCTTTCTCTACAGCTTTGTTACAATTTCTTCTCCATGACCCTTGCAGAGCTCTCTTCCAGTCTACACTGACAACGGCATCAAGCGTGCTGTCTGGTGGTGCTCCAGTCCTGGAGGGTATGTGGGACTGGAGCAGCACCGGACATCTAAATGTGAGGATATAAAAGGAAATGATACACAGAATGTATGTGTTACATGGTAATTCTGATTATTTGTTTCCTCATGGTTGCAGTGGTGCACCTTGCTGTTAATTGTCTTCTTTTACATCTTTGTTTTTATGTACTGAAACACACATTTTTTGTGATTTTTAAGACAGAAATACATGCAGATGTATTTAGAAAGGCAGCACATGGATTTGGGTTTTGGATTTATACTGAAAAAATCTGTTCTTCCCTGATCCACCACCTTACTGCAATAGACAATTTTGCATCCTAAACATCCTAGGAGCTATGTTGTTGGGGGATTTATGCCCCTGGTAGGGACATCCATGGCAAACAGGTCTCTAAAGGAGGTACCAGACAAAGCATGGCTCAACAAACCCCTATGATGGATAAAAACAGTGGATCCAGGTTTCCCTTGCCTGGATGTGGGTCGCCGAGGCCCCATCTGCAGCCAGGCTTGGAGGTGGAGCACGGAGGTGAAAGCCTGGTAACTGGGTTTTTCCCCATGGGGCACAGTTGAGCTCAGCCCGAAAGGGTGACATGCCCCCCCCATCGTGTGGGCTCACCACCTACAGGAGGGGTCGTAGGGGTTGGGTACAATATGAGTTGGGTTGCGACTGAAGGCGGTCTGATCTTCAGTTGCAGAAGCTAGCTCTAGGGATGTGGAACATCACTTCTCTGGTGGGGAAGGAGTCTGAGTTGAGTTGGACCACTGTCCTCAAGAAGGGCTGGACTCTCTTCTTGTCTGGAGTTGCTCCCAGAGCAGAGAGACGGACGGATGGATGGAATAATAATAAAAAAAAAAAAATATCTATATAAAGGATGACAGATATTTATTCTTAAATGAGCATTTCTGAGTATTTCTACCAAAAATAAATTCCTATAGAAGCACATCTTGTTGTGCTTCATGAAGAAAACAAAGCTCCGGTCTGGAAAAGGCGAAAACAACTGGACTGAAGGGGATGACAAACTCACCATTCAAGAACCAAATGCTGACCATGACACAGTGTAAAACTAGGAATAGGGTGAAGTGCATGCAGGAACAGTTGGAAAAGGGCTTCTACAGGCAGGACTGGAGTCATGCAAAACTCACCTTAATTGGTGAGAGGTAAAGATCTCAGGAAAAGGTTTGAATAAGACCACAGAAATTAGCCAGTAGAAAACTGGAGAAAGGTCATCTTCTTTGAGTCCAGTTTTCAGCTTTGCCCATCACCTAGTAGTGTGATGGATAGATGGAGACCTAGAGAGGCCTACAAGCCACAATGTCTCACACTGACTGGTAAATATAGATGAGAATCAGTAATGATCAGAGGGGGCTTCAGCAAGGCTGGAATCAGGTAGATGTGTCTTTGTGAAGGATGCATTAATAAAGCCTGTTTACGCTCTCCTTTCTTTTGCCCCCACCCCCTTGTCAGGTCCACCATTAATATGTAAATTCAGCAAAAGACTAATTTAAAAGTAAAGAAAAATATTAATTGCCTTATATCCATAATGCTCCTCTTGGTAAAGAGTTTTAGTTTAGCCCAACAGAGAAGCCAGGTCACCATTCTCCATGCTATAACAGGAGAAGTCATAGACAGGATAGGATAGGACAAACAAGCAAACAAAAATAACACACATAAATAGGCATCCTAGACAAACATTTACTTCCTTACACTAAGACCGTGCTCCCAACTTTTTTTGCAGGACCATCCTCCAGGCTAAACAGCCAGGGGGACCAAGGTCTGGATGGAGGATCACCACATCAAGAGCCTGTCATGGCCAGTTCAACCCTGAACCCTGTAGAAAACCTTAGGAATGACATCAAAAGGAAGAAAGGTCTGATTTCACTCTGCAGCCACTTCATCCTCCCCCTCATCCTGATGCTGTAGGTGGGAGACGGTGTGCAAGCACATCAAGGGCTTAGAAGGAAAACATATCTACATGGAAAAATTAGATTGTAAATTAGATATCTCCAAAAGCAGGATCATCCTAATCAAGTCAATTTGCTTGTATAAATGTTTAAATTGCACGTTAACTTAATGTTCCTCAGTTTGACCAGACAAACCATCACTGTCTTTTCCGGTGGATGGTGGGTCTGATAGCCCCTCAGACATCTCCTGGGAGGATAATCTTCATTAGTCGGGGAATAATGTCCGTCTTCAGTTGCAGAGAAAATTTCCAGGCTTCCCGTTGAACATTTTACTGAAGTCTGTATCAAACTAATGTTTAGAAATAAGTTTTAAAACCTGTATGAAGTCAGCATCAATCCAGCATGTTGTGTTTGAGCTTGACAGATCACTGACTTGTGATTGCTTAAAAGGAAGGAAAGCATCAATATTGTTTATCAGGTCTGGCTTGTCGATGGTTGACTGTGTTGTAATCCATGTTCTTCTGTGCGTGTCTGTCTGGTCTATAGCTAGCTTAATTGTAGGTTTGGAGGAGAGGGCTTCAACCTAGAGTCACCCACTCACATCACCGTCTGTATTTGTCCTGATAACAGCTACACCTGCTGACTTGTTCTTCCTCCGGTATCATCTCTGGCTTTCCTCCATATCCCTTCTAAGGTTGTACAGTTTCATTTCAACAAAAGCACTGTGGGAAACTGCATCATAGAAGTGCTCCTTTGCATGGTTTAAAAGCAGAAAATGAAATAAAGAAGCTCAATGGCTCTCATTTCTAAAGGTACACTTTCACAGCTTGTACAACAGCATCCATTTAAGGACAGCTCAAGGTAGCAGGTTTAGTCACATGATGCACAGATTTAATAACACATAGATATAGTAAATATGTGTCTTATTTTATAGCTAGGCACACTGGCGCGATTTTATATGTTTTGTGTTTAAATTGTGTTAAAAGTAAATTTTTAGCTGTGATCCTTTTTTTTTTTTTTTTTTTTTTTCTTATGCTGGTGCTCTGATGATAAGCCTGAAGCCATTTTGTCATGATCTGAGTTTTTGGTTCAGGTTTTTATGGTCTTTTCATGTTTAGTTCTGTTTAACTTGTCTTATTTTGTAGGTTTTCCCTTGTGCGTTCTGTTTTGCTTTCAGCTTCCAGTCATAAGTGTACCTGCTTTGATTTAACTAACTCACTTCACCTGTTTATAGTTAGTTCTCCTCTCTGACTATACATACCCCTCAGTGTCATTTATTCTCTGCCAGTTCATTGTAGTCATCATGTCTTGCACCTGTTGTGTTTCCCGGTTTGTTGTCAACATTAAAACCTTAACTCCTGCACCCATCTGCCTCACAACCCTGACAGTTACTTACATATCCTTCACGTTGGTCCTGGATTTTAATATTTACGTTCATAATAATGGCAATAACATTTTTGGCAAGACACACCTTTTCATCACTGGTGGGTAACTGCAAACACAAACACTATTACTAATGAAACTTGAAATATCCTTTATATTCAGTTTCATTCATTCATTGCCCCAAATTAGACATTGAGAGAGAGTATATATATATATTCATATTTATTTACATTTGATTAACTTAAAATCCATGTCTTGCCATACAATCACTGACTGCAACCCTCACAAGGAACATTCTATTTCTGGTGCATATTGTGCCGTTTTGTCATAATCTGCGAGTGTATTTGCAAGTAAGTAAAAAACCAAAGTGATATGCCAAAATTATTGTGGATGCAAAAGGTGTCCAACAGGAGGCTGAAAATAAGTATTATATTATGTACAGTAGAGTTTTGAGCAAAGCTTTTACCATAACGTGACACAAAAGGTCTCAGAAACTGTATGTATTAATAATTTACAGCGTTAATGGGTTAAAGACAGAATACGCAACTTTCCGACCTTAAAACGTTGCATCCTGGACTCATTTGATGGCACAGTGACATTTATTAAGCACATTTCTGGAGTTGTTGTTGCCCAGCAGCATCTTGAGGCTGAACAACCACTTCACAACTTCAAAAAAAAGACAGAAAGAAAGAGACTGAACAAGAAATAATGACAAGACTGTCTTTTACTGACTGGAGAGATGTCACACTACAGATAGGATGGAAAATGGATGCTGGATTATCCGTTGATTGACATCACTGAGAAAATCTGACAAAGTTGCATAGTGCATCTTTAAGTTCAGAATACAAACTTAAAGATGAACTGTGAAACTTTAGCAGATTTTCTCCTTTTAGCTTTTGTTGGAAGTCTTTCTTCATTGATAACCTGTTCTCTCAATCAGAAAGAAAACTGCATTTAACACAGGAATACACAAAAGACTGATGTGAGTCTGAACAGGAGATGAAGGCTGATGAAATCCTTTTCTAAGCCAGTGACTCCATGCAGAGGCATCCTTTGTAAACCCTGTTTACTGTTCCACCTAGAAACTTGTATCTGTTTTATCAGGCACATATAAACCTCATCTCTCCTTTTAGCTTTTGAGTCATCATGTTTTAACAGCAGCCATTTAGGGTTGACGGGAACAGGAGCCAGTCCTATAAAAGGGTGCTGAACTGCTGTTGTTACAGACATTTGGCATCCAACGGGGTCATTACCAACACAGCCTGGTTTACATACCACCTCTCTGAATTTTTTTATAACCAGTATTTGTATTTGTTGTTGAGAGCTTTTAGCCAACCGCCTTTATTTCATTAATTTCCCTGCAAAGGGATTAATAAAGTATTTCTGATCTAATTTCTGATCTGATTTGGTTTAGTCAGGAAATATAAGTAAAAAACAAACAGAGAAAAAAAAGCTAAAAAAAAAAACTAAACATTGAGTTAGTAGTAAAAGTGTCCTTCTGTAAGTCTGTTTTCCGTTTCCTTACAGGTGTAGCAGCTGGTTGTCTGGTGATGCTGATGCTTTCTGCCTGGTGCAGCTTGTTATGTGTCACCAAGTTTTCTTTTTTCATTGTGTTTCAGGCTTCTGCTAAAGAGCCCTTACCATCTGCTTAGCTTGAGGAGGAGACTGGGCTCTGTCTTTTATCTGTGGCTCTTTCAATAATCTGCCGTTGTTTATTCACCAGCCTTTTGTCTTTTCTCCTCCTTAGCTAGGTAGTTATTTTTAAAATCAAGATGCACATTGGACTAATGTGCTTCTTGATTTTCATTTGTTTTAACTGGATTATAACTCTTCTAAAATGAATTCCTGTGCAGAACTTGAAAACAAGCTGTTGGATCCATATAATTTGAATCATGTGTGTTGGAGTAGGGAAACATTTAAAACCTGCCGGGTACTGGTGCTTAAGGACCACCTTGAGCTCCCTGACCTCTAGATGAAGGTGGCGCTGCTCACTGTAACAGCTCTTCCTCCTCATTCTTTTTCTTTTGGCACATTTACCATGTTTTCCTTGCACTGCTAATGTATAAAGCGACTGACTCTAATCCACACCACTTCTCTTCCACTGAATGTGTCTAAACTGAGCTGGCCAACATTGCTAAACAATGCACCACAGGCTGAATGGCTGAAATAATGTGTCAGCCAACAGGCATCTTATTGCCTCATTCAAAACTCATAGTATTTTCTCTGTGACACATCAGTTATATAAACCCAGGGCTTTACGGTTAGTCCATTCCTCTAAGATTTTTAGTAGGTGGCAGAGGGTGGTGCATTTAATTAAATTAATTTCCAACTTCTGACTTCCAATTTCAACAAAAGTTGTGAGATTCCAAGTTGAAGTCTGGATGAGATAAAAATAAGTAGGCTGAATATTTCCATCCTCATCTGGCAGTGTGACTCAATATCTAGGATTTTAAATTGATGGCCACTTTTCTTTTTAAAGTAGCACTTCTAACTTTAAAAAATGTGTGTTTTGGACTTGTTTTCATGGCATAGTGACATTTATTTTACATTCCTGGAGCTGTTGTTATCCAGCAGCATCCCAAGGCTGAGAAACCTCCCTTTTTACTTGTGGTACGCTGCACCACATTATAGCTGAGTTTCTCTTTACACACCCTGTCACACGCTCGCAACTGGATATCAACATACTGAGCATTTTGAATGTGCACGTTGGCTGATTCATCAAAAAAGACACAGGAAGACATCATCAGATGAAGTGAGGAAAAAAGAGAGACAATTACAACAAGATAAATGACAAGATTCAACATCAGACTGACTTTGGCTGCCCAGAAAGTAGTAAGAACATCTCTGAAAGTGGTGCTTCTTTTAGGAGTGTATTCAGTATAATATAAGAAAAATAAAAATAAAAAAAAGGAAATTTTATTAGGTTTTTATTATAGAAGCCGTGTTCTCAACAGAACTTTTGTCTGTTATTTACTGTAAAGATGTGTTGTATGTACAGTAAATGTGTTTGCTCATTGTGTTTGCATGCTGGATAGTGTGTACCCACCGAGGATCATCACCAACTGCAATTCTCTTTCTCACCATTGTGTACTCTCTTCTAACGTTAACTGGCTGTCTTTTTGTCCCCAGCGACTCAGTGTGTTTCTCTATAAAACCATCATGGGCATAGTATCCATAGCGACGGCCAGTCTGATGCCATGAAAATAATGCATGATTCTTCACATCCTTTACACAACACAGTGGAGAAACAATAGAGTGTGTTCAGTGTTAAGCTTCATCAAGTCAACTGCAAGTCAGAAAGGTTCTGGAAAGCATTCCTGACAGCAGCCATCACCTTTTCTTATTTAATTAACTCCTTCTACATAATTTGTAACATCATCCTGAAACTTAAACTTAAAATAAGCATAATGATTCTTGTGATTAAAAGTTAACTACATCTCTTTTTCCAAGTCAAAGGATGTGTCTATGACATCCTCTGCATATTGATATTCTATTGAACAAAAGGCCTCCTTATCTGTCCCAAACAGGATCCAGTCTCTCCCAAAAACTCATTACATCTACATCTGCTTATTTAGTCATCATCATTGCCCTGCCCAATGGATACAGGATGCATAATTTTCACTGTAATCTCCAGTTCCAAGCCAGTTACGCACATTAATAGCAACCTTGGCCAAACATTATTATTATTTTACTATAATAATTTTTATTAAATATTATTAAATTAAATTTATAAAATTGAATATTAATAATAAACATTATTTACTGTCATGATTCTAATGGCTTCCTGTACAAGGTCAGTCCTTTATCATCAAACAGGAAGTTGCTGTTACCCAATAAAGCACTACAATGCTGAAATTTTTCTTCTCTCCTCCCCACCAGGTTTGCACATCTTTTCAGATGTTTTCACCATTGCGAGGTTGCTGCCAGGTACTGTGGTCGTGACTCAGACCGGAGCACGCTCCAAGGCGCTCCTGCCAGTGTTGCTCGTTGCTGCTTGCATCTTTAATCTCCTCTTTCTTTACTGAATCTTTGCAGGTGTGCATTCAACTTGGTCAGTGTGTTGATATCCAGTTTCTGGCTGAAGTAAAACACAGCTGTAAGGAGATGCTCTAGGCTTGAAAAAAGTTGTAAAATGTGGTTTCTCAGTCTTAGAGAACTACTGCACGGCAACAGCTCCTGAAACATGCAGAATGAATGTCAGTGTATCATTTAAAGTTAGAAAGTTGTGTCATGTTGCTTTAAAATAACTCTACTGCTTCCCTCTTGGCCAGGAAACCTTTGAAAAAAAGACTGGTTAAATAAAACAAATTCCCCCACTTACTAAATGACATATTTCCACCTAATAAAATGCCAGAAGTAAAATGCCAGGGTAGCTGGTGCTGGCTCGCCTATCT
>CM047987.1:3102102-3122811 GCA_026261665.1 Melanotaenia duboulayi | reverse complement strand
TTTATTGATAAAGCTAAATTACCAAAAAAGCTGCTCTCTTTACGGTTCCTTTCTGTTTTCCCTGTCAGGCAGTGAAACGAGTCAGAAATTGTGCCTAAACAGCTCTTAATAAGACCGAGTGTTCAGCTGGGGTCCCTTTAAAAGCACTGAGAAGTAGCTGCTTGGCTTAATAAAATCCTGATTTCATATGCACAGTGTCATCTGACAAAATCATCATCCCCTTAAGTGAAAGACAGCATGTCTGCAGTGATTTGAGCTATATTTACATCTACCATAATGATTTGGAAAGAAAGTTAGAAATGGCAGAACATCTCAAAGATTTTCTGTAAACATTCGTCAGCTGCTGCTCCGGTTCCAGCTCAGACCGTAACTGTGCCAAGAAAGGATGCATCAACCCCCAAGTGAGCTGTTAGCCAGTAAACATGTTAATATTCACTATATTAACCAGCACAGTCACTTTTCACTGTCACAAAATAACATTTTTAGTTCAGCATCTGTGCTGCTTGTCACAGCCTGCTACAGTTCAGCAAATATCATCAACCATGGCATGCGTGGATCATTAGCAGTATGTCACACAGTGTGGCTTAAACTGATAAGATGGCTAAAAGATAACAATAAAAAACTTTATGTAGCTGCGTTCAGTGGTGTTTTATTCTTTTACCATCATGGGACAACAAATAGGAACTTTCTGGACTCAGACTTCCTTGTAAGTGGGAACTGAAACTATACTATGCAAAGGAAAGATACAAAATTCAGATTCCTTAAAACAATTCACATGCCACATGTAGCAGATGCATCTACAGTTTACCAGTTTACAATCATCCATCAGCTATGGCTGACAGCCTTTCAAGGATGACACCAACACCTGTCAGTGGTTGAATAATCAACATGTAACAGATTTCCATTTGGACCAGCACTTTTAGAGATTCAGTCATAAATATTAGCTGCCCTTCATGTCTGTGCTCCATACTTATTCATTTAGATTAAATAAAAAGGGGACTGGATGCTTTTTCAACCCACTTTTACATCAACCAACAACAAAAACCACCAGGATGAAACAGTGAAGGTTTGTTCATGCTAAACTCATATTTAAAAGTTGTCAAGCTACAATTCTAAAGTCCGAACGCTTTTCTTTTCCCCGCGAAGCCTCCAAAGCACAGAATGCTGGTTCACAAGGGTTGAGGAGCGCTGGGCAGCATCGATTTGTTAACCTTCGCTAACATTTTCCTGATGGCTCATACATAGGTAAACTAATACCTGACAACATCTCTCCTTCAGCTTTTTTCTTGGAAGTAGCCTTTTTTTTTCTTTTCCGAGTCGATAAAGGCGCCTGTGCTGCCATGATGTCCCTCACGTTTAGGTGTGTACCGTATTTTGATGTAGTAAGCTAGCCAAGCTCCGGCTCCAACTTTTTCTTTGCCTCTACAAGCCTCCAAGCATCTGAGAGCATGTGATTCATGCATGAAGGGGGGTTGATGGGGGAGGGACAAATGATATGTTTGATAGACATATCGTCAACCATCTTTTAGAACAGGTCGATTGCAATGATTGGATGGTCTTCTTTCTCTCCTGTACGTTCCACAGGTGACTACATTTTTATTTTATTTTTGTGTTAAAACATTTAATTAATTGGCTGCAATCGGGTGTGAAGGGGATTTAACAATATAGTAAAAAATGCTTCTGGAAAACATGTTAGATCCCAGTTGTTTCCAGTGTGTAAGCATCAGAGGAAAACTTAACTTTTCAGAGCTAAACGTTTGTATTTATTTGTTTTAAATGCTCTTTTATAAATCTCCTCTGTACTGGACATCAGGACTTTTTGGATCATATTTTTCCCAGTTAACACCTCCATGACAGAGATAGAAAAGATCCTTAACTAAATCACTGAGGGAGACTCGGATGAGCGCTTTCCAAGGATGGACGTCCAGAGAGAGGATGAGACAGGAGAGGGTGAAACCAAGATGAGGAAGACCAAGATGCAGAGTCAGACGTGTGCCGTCGTCCTCTGTGGCGCTCTAAATAAATAAAAAATAAATGTATGCATAACATTCAGAGATGTTTGCCAGGTAATAAATCCCAGCACCATTTCATTTTTTATCTTAATGAAACAATTAATAAAGAAAATGTAAATATAATGGTGATATAGAAGCAAGTGTAAATGAGCTTCATTAATATTTTGTAATGTATTCATGGTAAATGTTAAATATTCATGTGTT
This sequence comes from Melanotaenia duboulayi, assembly GCA_026261665.1. Taxonomy (NCBI): domain Eukaryota; kingdom Metazoa; phylum Chordata; class Actinopteri; order Atheriniformes; family Melanotaeniidae; genus Melanotaenia; species Melanotaenia duboulayi. Next base: position 3,120,595 of record CM047987.1, on the reverse strand, counting down.
TCATGAATTGTTGAATTGTTTTTGTGTTTTACTGAATGTTTTATTTGATGTTTGGGATCATTTGATGATGCTCTTGTTTACTCCAGTGACAGCTTGTAAAATTTGAACATCAAAAAAAAAAAAAAAAACATTTCTTTGCATTTAATTATTTATTTGTAACAATCGCAACACTTAATTTATTACAAAAAATAAATAACTAAATAGAATTATTTTCCTAGGTATCAGGGGTCGATGGTAAAATAAGCAAATACTGAATCCAAGCGAGTTGCAGTAAACTTCTGTAAAGGACATCTTCCATGAATCACTGTGGTTTAAAGAGTTTAAATGTGAATTATTTGACTTGAATAAATAAGCAGTGATGCATAACAACATCTGTTTAATCAAAATGCATTAGGAACTTCCATTATGAATCATTTCCACTTTGTTGATTATGAAATGTTTTCACACTAACAAATGTAATTAAAATTAACATAAATTTACCATTTTTTGTAACATTTTAAAAAAATTTCTAGTTTTTTAAGTGTAATTGAAAACTGACGTCACACAGCAATAACAAAAAGATCACTGAGTTTTCAGGACCTGCTTTTGTTTCATATTAAACCGTTTACAGTCGGTGTTTATTGGTGAATATTTGCTTTACACAGAAACCAACAGACTGTCCTCTTATCATCAGTCTGATAACCCTGAACAGGTCTAACAGGTGTGTTCTATCATTTTGCTGCATATTTTATCTTTAACACGTTTTTATTCCGTAGAAAATGTTTCTGGAAGCAGATGTCACAACATTTTAAGTTCCCAGTAGAACTTTGTGCATATTGGTGCAAAAGCAGTTTCTAAGCCAGACATCCAAACTCCTCACCAAATTCTCTGGAGCCATCAGGCTGCTTAACTCTCAGTGATCTTAATGATCGTTGTTATCATTCTTCTGTCATTAGTCCAACAACATAATGTAAACCTTTCTGATTCTGCTCATTTTGCTCTCCCCATGCCGCTGTGTCTAACTGATTTTATATTTTGTTGTATTCTTTCTTTTTTTCCTCGTTTTTCTTCCTGTGTTTAAACCTCGTCCCACCCAGCATCATGTCAGCGGGATGATGTTCCTGCTGCTGTGTTGTGCTGAATAATTTTGCTTTGCCAAGAGGAGCTTTATGGATATAAAACTTTGTGGATGTAATACTCGAGCTGAAACTTGGGAAGTATTCTTTCTTTTTTTTTCATTTGTTTATTGCTGAATTTACATAGTAATACTGACCCTGATGGAGAAGCAGGTGGAAGGAGAGATGAGCAGAAGTGGAAAAATGATGAGAGGAAAAAGGAGACAATAGACCATACAATGAAACCCAACCAGACAACCAGCAGCTTCATCTGTAAAGAGAACATCCCGAAGCTTCTGTAAGAAAACACAGCAAACAATCATCAGGAGCACCTGTAGAAAAACAAACTGTGAAAACCATGAACAACAACAACGAGTATATATGTGTGTGTAAGTGCGTTTTATAAGGAATGAGTTGTGTTTAGTAGTCATGTAAATGCAACTGTGCCCCGAGGATCAGAAGTAGATGGAGAAGGCTTCAAGCAACCTGCAGCCACCACAGACCCAAGGCTGCCCACCGAAGGGAGGTCCATGTGCCCACCAAAAAAAGGGGAGAGGAAAACCACAGTGCATGAGCCCCAGGAAGCCAGGAACAACCGCCTGCTGTCCGTCTGTCTTATTATGATACTGTCTCAAAGAACGGAACCTGAATTTTGTTCTATGAGTGAAGTAAACAATGCTGAATGTGAAAAAAGCGTACTCTTTGTCTATGAATCCCCACCAAATGTGTACACATGAAATGTGGAACCAAACAGTTGGCTGCTTACCTGTGTAGATAGTAGTATAGTGGTGTAAAGACTAATAACATTATAGTTGGAAATGCATCACTGAATGAATCTCTGCGGTAAAAAACACCAAACAGTCAAACAAATGTGCACCATGGTCTCGGGCTAAGTGATGTTTTCTTAGATGCCTTTGAAGGCATCTGGCTTAACATCAGCCCTAATTTCTGATCCTATTCACTTGTGTTGCTCTCTATTAAAGCAGCAGTCTCTCCTCTTCCCAGATTGTCAGTTTTCCCCTTTGTATGTCCAGCCTTTGTGCTAATAAAGCCTGAACTTTTTGTGCTGATGACCTGTTTATGTCCCTGGATTCCTGAGCTCACCTGCCCCAGCCTTTAGTCAGTAGTGCTGTGTAGCTGTAAAGCTCTCCAGATAGGCGAGTCCTTTATCTTTTCTGCATTTCAGTCAGAGCTATCACCTCGTCAACCAGCATCAATTTGTCTTCTGCTGTAACCTCACAGCAGAAACCTTTCTGTGAGAAAGTCAAGTGACTTTTTTATGTCCTCAACTTTCCCTGCAGATAGGGTTTTTTTTTTTCCTGACCCATATTAACCAGCATTGTGATTTCTACCCAGTCAAGCTAGCTATAAATAAGGTCCGGCTCTGGGCTCAAGTTCAAGAACCTTTATTATCCCCTGGGGGTAATTAGTTTTACAGCCAGTAGAGCAACATGTTTAATAAAATCAACATGCACACATATCACAACAAATCATTTTAAAAGTAACTGCTGCAGGAATGAATGAACCTTTCAGTCTGTTAGCTAGGCTCAAAGTTTTCAACCAACCAGCCATTTCAGGAGCTTCCCCAACCATTTGTGTTAAAAAGCAATTATACAGACGTACCTCATGAAGTCAGATTTCATTCTACACTTTATTTCTTGCATTTAAAAAGTTAAGAAACAGACGTTTTAGTTTGCATTGATTTCTGCTAGTCATGTGATGCGAGGTGTTCCCAGCTCTCAACACATTGTGTTCCAGCACTTTTCTAAAGGGAGCATGTTACTCACATCTGAGATGACATGAGTGTGATTTTCCACATCATCTGTATTATTTTCTCCACTGCTGTAAGACAAAATGAGAGAAAACACTTCTATGTTACCTTTTTTCATTTTTATGTCTGAGAAACACAAAGAATTAGTTTTATTAACCTCAGACATAATGTTTCAGATGTTAATCCAGGAATACTGAAAAAGTACAAGACTGGGAAGCTAAGGAGACACCTCTAGACAAATACTATTTATATATTCTGTGCATGTTCACAGCTTGAGTAAAGATGTTTTCCTTTTCTATGGAGTGTGAAGGGACAGTCCTGCATCGCCTGCTGGAGCACGGTAATGAAAATGATGGTCATGGTGTAATGGATCAAGGATGATGTTTGGAAAACAAAGGTTTCTTTTTAGGATTAAGTGTGCCATCCTTCTCCAATATGCCATTTTTGGGTCTACTGCCTTCAGCATCATCATTAGCTGTGTTTCCATTACAGTCTTTTGCAAAATAAGAGCAATATTTCTAACTACTGGTGTGTCAAAGGTGAATCTGGGTGCTGTCGTACGTTTGTCCCTGAATCTGATTCATCGACAGAGTAGTAAACCATCAAAACCAAACGGTGGAATCACCACGAGTTACTGGTGTTAGTGGTGTGTGATATAAAACATTCTGTATGTAATTAGTTTAAGTTATTTTCTGAGTTGTAGTTCGTTAATTAGGCTGAAAAGTTTAAAGTGTAATATTTCTAATGACCAACTAATACAATGTTCAAACAGCAATACATATGTGTTGATTGGCTTCAGGACTGTGATGGGAGGCTAATTTTCTCCACTGTAAGGAGCCCCTGGCCCCAAAAAGTTTAAGAACTCCAGATTTACTGTATGCGAAGAAAGTGTCATGTTTATGTTCCCTTTTACGGATTATAGCAAAAACCATTTGCAGATTTTATTTAGTTTGATCCACAACAAGAGTGGAAACTACATTTTAATTAAAGTGTTAAGTAGACTGAATCCACAGCAACCATGCTCAGAGTTGGATGAAAATTACTAAGCAGTCATAACTTATGACTGTGGGTTTAAAGGAGATCTGTTGGTAAACCAGAAGTCAACCATTCCCAGTATTTTCTGGAAAATAACACAAAAAGGATCAAGGAAATGTTTTGTCTTTAGGGTCTGGAGTGGATAGGTAATAAAATAACCGCTGTTTCAGTGACTAAGGCCACAACCAAGTGATTTTCATGTTAGTACCTAGAAGATCAGGCTGGTTGCCATTTTGCAGAACTGTTCGCAGCTGTGTGACTGTTTTGTGTAAAGTTGAGGTGGTGAGCCTGGCTTCCTAACAGCATCACAACATTTCTTCCCAGTTCACTCAAAAAACTTTCAAGCTCAAGTTCTGGTATTTAAAAGTAGACCTAACATGTTGGAAATGAAAAGAAAAATCTCTCGGACTCATTAGAAAAGAAAACTGAGTCTGAAAACTGCTTCCTTTTCTGTTTTGGGTTTGAACATTTTTGTGAGATTTAATTTGAACAGTTTATAGTCTGACAAGATCTCCCTCAGACACCGAGAAAAAGAGATTAAACTGGAACATGTGCAATAATTCTTGGAATGGAAAGCCTGCACCAGGCTACACAAAGGGAGGGTTTTTTATTGACAGTGATTCAAAGCGTCATTTCTCTCATTTATCTGTTGTCAGCCGCTGTGAAGAAAACTGGAGGAGAAAAACAAGGGAACAAAAGAAAAAGACATGCTTGGTGAAGCTGGAAATATATCTTTGTGTTTGGTGTGATTGATGGCTTGTCAGATATTCCACATATCTATCTTTCTGAAAAGAGCAACAAAGTCTCCCACTTCATGAATATCCTGCACATCGTTCAGCTATTCTTTGGCTTTTTTTTCTAATTCTGTTGACACTGCCTCATGGGGTGTGTGAAGGATGAGCAGGAGATCATCAGAATAGAAATTCAACCTATTGGTAAAACACTAACTATGACTGTGTAATTAATCACAACATAACTATGACTGTGTAATTAATCACAACATATCTTAGGATGTCATTGTAACAGACCATCTTGTTCTAACACACTGCCTGGAGGAAAAAAAAAAAAGGAAAAGTTGCCACTAAAGAAAAAATGTCTCACTCTCAGATATGAGAGTCATTGTTTTAGTAAGTTTCTGGAATGTCAGAAGATTAATTTTCATCCAGTGCTGAATTAACTTTTCACCAAGTTCTGCATATGCATACACACACACCAGCTGCACACCTACACCTTCACAAAAACATTTATTCCCATCCAGATGTGTTGATGATGGGAGAGTCCGTCCACTAAACAAAGCCGTCTCCAGCACATCCCAAAGATTTTCAATGGGGTTCTGGGGCCTCGTTTATATATATTTGTCCTAAAGGTAAGATGGCGGACCCAAAGAGCAGACGAGTACTGGAGCTGAGAACAAAAAGGATCTATTTAGATGAGCAATAGTCGTGGTGAGCTGATGAACGGGCAGATGGTTGAGAGTTGAATCCGAGGCAGCGATATGCTGGTGGGGACTCTAGAGCAGAAGTGGTGGTCTGTCCAACTGCCCTGAAACTGAGTGAGACTGGAAAACCGGATTCTGTGGAAGGACAATGCATAAGTTAACCTGGAGCATGAGCAAGACAAGATCCTTTGACAAATACAAAGGCCAAAACCGCGTGTAGAGAGACCAACGAATGACGGGAAGAATGTGGTATAAATATACCGTTTCTGTGATTAGTAGATGACCGGCAGCTGCACCTCATGAACCTGTCAGGAGAAAACTACCATGCCCTTAAACACACACACACACACACACACAGAGGAAGAGTCCAGAGTCCCATGACAATATCGGGTAGCAAAGCAGACTACAGGTGGTGTACGTAGGCAAAAAAGGAAATGTGGTACACAAAACCTTTCAGAATTATAAAGAGCATGCACACACACCCCACGCCTGTTTCCATTTATAAAGAGTCAACTCTAAAGTTGGTGCATATGTAGTAGCGCCTTTATGGTGGCTATAAAAGGTCAGGTGAATAAAGTTGAGTGAAGTCTAGAGCAAGAGTTCCAAAGTCCAGTCCTCGAGATCTACTAACCTGGAACTTTTAGATGCAACCCTTCTCCAATACGCCGGAATCAAATGGCTCAATTCCTTCATCCACATGTCATTCAGTGCTGCAGATGCCTGGTAACAAGCCTTTCATTAGATTCAGGTGTGTTAGAGAAGGGCTGTATCTAAAAGCTGCAGGATAGTAGATCTTGAGGACTGGACTTGGGCATCCCTGGTCTAGAGTAAAGTTCTAGACCTCCAGCCTCCAGTCTCCGTCTGACTCTGATGGGTCTTAGAATGAATGAATGAAGCTACTTTTCACATTTTCTTTTACTGACTGCATGTTGGCAGCAGACTGTCTGAAAGTATTTTATAACATGGAAGTTTTCTTTCAAAAGGATAGAACATATTTTAGTGGTTAAGGTTCCTATTAATACCATCTACCTTTCTGTGTTAATCTTGCTTTTTTTTTGTTTTTTTTAAGCGTACCCTCTCAGGAGTATTAATATTAAATTTACGTCTTTATTCATTTTTGGAAATAACTTTAATATATAATATGTGGTGTGAAAGGTAATGTTTGATTGTGCACAAATGTCTCACATTTTTCATCATTTTCTTGGTTTCATTCTGAAGCGTTGGTGTCACAGTTTCCCGTTTTTCCAGATTTTGTGCGTACGTGAGTTTTAGAGTTGCGCGGGAGGTCGGAACATTCTCCCACCAAGTTTGGTTTTTATAAATCCCAAAAACTGACTATAACTGGTGTACGCCAGTTTTTGTATCTATGTTTTTTGTACCAGCATTATAAAAGAGGCCCCAGGTCTGGACTCATTGGTGGCCAATCCATGTGTGAAAATGATGAAGCCTCTTCCTCTTTCACAATCTGAGCCGCATGAATTCTGGTGTTCTCATCTTGGAATATGGCTGTGCCATCAGGGAAGATGGAATAACCTGCTCATTCAGTATATTCAGGTATCAGCTGACCTCACTAATGTTGCTGACACTTAATGTTGCTGAACCTAGACCTGGTCCAAGATCTGACCCACCCCCAGGTCATAGACTGCCCCCACAGGCTTGTACAGTAGCTCTAGGCATGATGCGGCATCACTTCATCCTCCTCTCTTCTTATCCTGAAGCTCCATCACTCTGGACCAGGGTAGATCTGGACTCATCAGACCACATGAACTACTTCCATGGCTCCAGAGTCCAGTCTTTATGCTCCCTAGCAACCTGAAACCTTTTTCTCCAGTTAKCCTCACTGGTTAGTGGTTTTCTTCTGGCTCCACAGCTGTTCAGTCCCTTGTTTCTTCACGTTGTTCATGAGGAAATGTTCTAACTTTCACTATTAAACATCTGACTTCTACTGCTGTTTTTTCTTCATTAAACATGTAAGTAATCACTGATCACCATCATTCAGGATGTTTTTCCGATCACATTTCTTCCTGGAAGATGATGCTTCTCTACCATCCTTCCAGTTTTTAATGATGTGTTGGACAGTTATTAACCAGGTTTTAGTAGTTTCTGTGTCTCCTTAGATGTTTTCTCTGCTCAGTGAAATGATCTGACCCTTCCTGAACAGACTAACATCTTCTGCAGGACATCGAGATGTGTCTTTCCACATGGTTGTTAAAGAAATAAGAAGCTGCTCATTGCATCAGTTGAGGTTAAATAACTAGTTGCAGCTGAAACATCATCCATCATCCATGCACTAATTATCCAATGGTAGGCTCCCTTATTTGCTCGGTTAAATCAAGGCGGTGACTTATATTTTTGGCCAGGCAGTGTATTTTTAGGGTATTTCATTTGGTGATTGTTTGAGGCAAGGCAAGGCAATTTTATTTGTACAGCACATTTCATGTTCAAGATCATTTAAAGTTCTTTACATAAAACATTAAAAGCATTACAACAGGGTGCAAGAAGCAATAACAAGTGCTTAAAAAACTTTAAAGGAAATAAAAGAAACTAAACAAGAAGAGAAAGAAAGAAAGAAAAAAAAATAAATAAAATGCCAGAAATAAAGTAACATTGTCGGGAATAACAGTTTTCAACCCTGATGTAAAACTGCTGAGTCAGCAGACCTGCAGGTTTCTGGGAGTTTGTTCCACATGTGAGGAGCATAAAAGCTGAACGCTGCCTCTCCACGTTTAGTTCTGACTCTGGGAACAGAAAGTAGACCTGACCCTGATGACCTGAGGGATCGGGTTGGTTCAAAACGAACCAGAAGATCCTGAATGGATTCTGGTCCTGAACCAGGTCTTTGTAAACGAACAGCAGGATTTTGAAGCCAGTTCTTTGACAGACAGGAAGCCGGTGTAAAGAAGTTTGGATGGAGAGAAAGCTTGTATAAACATTTTATTTTCACCAATGTACCGGTTCTTGATAACCTCTGTTTGGGCTTTTTGTTGACAGTAACAACATCTCAAAGAAAACATGGGAATGATCCGACATCCATCACCACAACCTTGGAAATATTCAGACCCTCCAGAAAGGGTCCTCTGTTCCACATGCTGAGTTAGACCAAACTTATCAACAACACAACACAATTCTTTGGTCTTTCTGTCCTCCGGGTCATCAGCATGAATGTTGAAGTCACCAACAATAACTACACAGTCAGAGTCGACACAGATTACTGACAGCAGTTCAGCAAAGTCAGCAATAAACATGCTTAGGTGGCCGATATATGAAGGAACAACACACGAGAGGGGGAGGTCATCTGGAGAGCCTCATATTCCAATGAGGCAAAGATATCTGCTGCGTTAGAGGAAGTCATTAAAGCAAACAGCCACTCCTCCACCTTTCTGATGGATCTAGCTTCACTCAGAGCTCAAGTTTGGAGGGCTCGCTTCTAAAAGAACAATCCACTCATTTTCTCTGTCTAACCAGCCGTCTTTTAAAAACAAGAAATTAAGTTTGTGCTTTGTGATAAAATCATTGATTAAAAATGTTTGTCCAGCCAAAGATCTGACATTTAGCAGAGCTACGTCAGTGTGCTGAAAACATTATCTGTCCAGGTTTGTTCAGGGCAGGCTGACACAGATGAGACTTGCTTTTCTGTTTTTTATTGCCTATTAAAACAGGGATAAAAGAAACTAATTGAATTTTGGGACCCGACTTATCCTGGAGAGAGCCATGAGCACCCACATCGCTGCAGCCTGGACCAGCACATATCAATCAGACGCTGTGCTGTTATCAGGCGGGAGACAGATGAGGGGTTTGGTTCTGTCANCTGTTATCAGGCTGGAGACAGATGAGGGGTTTGGTTCTGTCATGGAGGGAAGGGAGGTGGGCACTGGGGACGGGATGACTGGGTCAGAGCTCGCTGGGGGATTGGTGGGGGAGGATGAAGTGGGATGTTTCAATGTGAAAAGATGGGACTGGGGCATGGGGTCAGTTTGGTTGCCATAGTGACCAGCTCCTTCATCTGGGTAGTGAAATCCAGATGGGTGAAGAGGATAGGGAGAGGGAGGGTGACCTGGATGGAGAGTGATGAGATGAAGGGGGTGGGTCCTTGCTGAAGGCTTTGGGGATTCCTCAGGAGGATGCTGAGGTGTTTTTTTCTAAGGTTTCCTCTAGGCTCTGTTTTATCTCCTTGTCTTGGTCTCTCTTATCTGTTGTCCTTGTCTGAGGGAACAGAGTCTGAACAGGTTGCAGGCAGACAGTCTAACTCTTGACCTGTCCAGGCAGAATCCAGTTATCTTAAAAAAGTGCCTTCGGTCCCAGAAGAAGTTGAAATTTTCTATGAAATGACCTGGATGTGTGGTACATGTATTCAGACTAAACAGCCTTATGTGAGGAAGGGGCTGCTTTAGCCCGCACTGTCAGACAGTATGAAATATGGTAAAAGATCACATCATGCATACATAGTAGTGCTGCCCCCCGATGCATTTGACTTCAGTCAGTGAACTTCATTCTGAATGTTGCAGGTTATGTTTTTTCATTTAGAAACACAAAAGAACTGTTTTTAACAGAGTTAATAACAAGTATTCAGAACATTTGCGAGCTGTTAGATGAGATGCTGATTGCTTGTCTGATTACTGCCTGTTCAAAAAGCTCCTGCAGGTTAAGAGGAGCAGACCATTGCATAATCATTACTTTTGTTTTGACCAGACTTTGGATCTGAACGGTGGCTTTAACTGATAGTTTCTGTTTCTGTTGCTTCTTTGTAAAAGATTAGCATAATACTTTTACAGGGACCAAGTACAGAGTCTGTGCCTTCTCAGCGTCTGTATCAGAATCCATCAACATCACTATCTTTTGCAGAGTTAAGCTTCAGATACTGAGGCCTGTTTGAGAAAAAAAGATGTAACATTTGATTTAAAAAGATGGTGACATTTAACTCAGTTTCTTGTGTGCAGACATATTGAATTAAAAGCTGTAATAAACTTAATAAAAATGAATTTGGCATATACAACCAGACTTTCAAGGAGAATGGGCAGACTGGATGGAGATGATAGAAAAGCAACAGGAAGTCAAATAAGTACAGGTTCCAACCAACATGCAGAAGATGGTAGTAGCTACCAAGGGGGCTTGGGTCTGAAGGACCCTGGTTCAAGTCCGTGTACCACTGTGGGCCCCTGAGCACTGAAACGTTGGAAACTCACTGCTCTCTAGTAAGTCTATGGTTAAAGTTGAGAGTCTAATTTATTAATTGGGAGAAACAAAGGAATTATTATTATTTTTGATGAATAACTGCATTCTTATACAATTTATAGGCAAGACATTTGGATGATGTTGTATTAAGGTGCATGGATGAAAGTTACTCCATGTTAAAATTTACTTTCTTTTCCATGTATTCAGTTGGCTTCATGCTTCTGAAAATTGTGTTTATTTATTTGAGGCCTGTAATTGGCAGTAAATCTGATAATAATGAGTAACCATGCATAGTTTAATCCTCTGAATTGGAACCATGTTAAATCATTTAACCCCAGTTTAACTGAATGAAAATAGGAAATAATGAAATACAAGTCAGGTGGGTAATGGTGAAAGCTATGCAAAACAACATTCAATTTGAATTTGAGAAATTTGATGCTATAACAACAAAGCCTATTTCATATTATTAACATGTTATTGTTATTAATATCGTTATGAAGCCGAGATGAGTACTGGTTAGAGGGGCCAAGGAAATCTTGCCAATGAACCCAAGAGACTGGCTTTCACTATCATGTCAACATGGACCAAAATCTCAGAGGAATGTTTCCGACACCTTGTTGAACCTGTGCCAGGAACAATTAAATGAATTCTGAAGGCAAAAGTGCACCTGGAAACGTGGACCTAATAAAGTGGCAACTGAATCTGTATTAAAAAAAAAAAAAAAAACTTGCCTTGTGAGGATGGAGACATCACAACACAGTTTGACCTAATGTCAAACAGAAGCTTGACACCGGCTGGAAAACCAAAATCACGTTGACATTATGGAGGCAGAGCGCGCTGACTCATAGCAACCATGGTCCAGCCATGGCTGAACCGGACAGACGCTCGCGCGATTGACACGGGGATCTTGAAGTGACGTCAGCCGGAGGCGCTGCCTCCCAGAAGGGGACGAAGAGAGGGAGGGAGAGCTGGAGAGAGAGCGGAGCGCTGCGCGTTTCTTGGAGAGGTGAACGTGAAGAAGATGGACTTTACCGGGGCACACAGAGGGGTAAACTCCCGTAAATTTGCTGAATGTATCCTAATAATTTTTATTTTTTTTTGTTTGGTTTTTGTTAGATTTGCTTTTTTTCAATACGTTTTCTCTCGGTTTTTAACTTTGAAGGGCTTTGTGCTTATTTTAAACTAACTAATATTTATTTTGGTGAACAAATTGATATTGAAAAGTGGATCCAGGTCTCTCTCTGTCTCTCTGTCTCTCTCTCTCTCTCTCTTTTTTTTTTTTTACTTTCATGTTTATCCACTAGCAGTCCAAAGTAAAGACAAAGCAGAGACAGCACAAGTTGTCTGTTTAAGTCCACTAAGCCTGTCACTGGTGATGTTTGAAATGTTTTCATAACAACTAACTCATCTCCACATCTCCCTGTTGTCCAGATTTCGTGATGCGCTACTCATGCGTAAAATACTGGCACCGTCTCCAGAGCGCAGAGGAAAAACAGAGAGGAAACATCACTGGCCCCAAACCACCGAGTAAGCACCGTAAACCTCAGCGAGGTCACGTTGTGCTCGTAAAAACATTTCTAGTATTTAGCTTCGGAGAGAAGAGAGAAGGAGGACCAGGACGATCCCCGCTTCTGTGTGAGGGGGACAAACGCAGCATCGTCAGGATGTCATTTTTTACATTTTCACAAAGGAAAATTAAAATAGTGAATTCTTGTGGACGAAAAGTGTAAAACAAAAAGGTTCTTTTGAGAACGACAAAGAAAATCCAAAAGTGGGGACGCTCTTTGCAGTGAGTGTGAAGCTTCTTTTTTTTTCTTCTTCTTCTTCTTTCAACAACAACTGGAGCGAAATCTTCAACCGAAAATATCTACATGATAGGACATTTTGATAACTGATTGATAAAGAGTCGGGAGAAGGTAAGAGCGCATGTTCTTTCTCAGATACTTATGTTGAAATTACAGGCAGTAAATTAAACATGTTATTCCCCTATTTGCTTGGTTCCTCTAATTCCGCGTCTCTTCTGCTTCATCTAGTTTTCTCTCTTTTCTCTCCGATGATGAAATGGATCCAACAAATGGATTTTCCCTGGATGATGACTGGCTGATGAAAAAATATACTTAAAGTTGAACATAAATATATATATATTTTCAGTATCTTTTTTTCTTTAATTCTTTTTCTCGAAATGGAAACAGACTGATAGGTTCAGCCTCATTCCCACCTCTGTTCAAACATGGAGAATGTGTCCATCTCCAGAGATGCACTGCCACTCTGTAATGACTCTGTGGACCTCTACTCCCCCACATCCAGGAACAACACTGATCTGAACTGCACTTTTCCCTCCGAGTTTTACTTTGATGCTGAACTTTATGTCATTATTCCCATCATTTACTCTGTAATCTGTGCAGTGGGACTGACTGGCAACACCGCTGTCATCTATGTCATCCTTAAAGCCCCCAAAATGAAAACAGTAACAAACATGTTCATTCTGAACTTAGCAATTGCAGATGATTTGTTCACATTAGTGTTGCCCATCAACATAGCTGAACACTTGCTGAACTACTGGCCTTTTGGTGAGGCTTTGTGCAAAGTTACCCTTAGTATAGACTACTACAACATATTCTCCAGCATCTATTTCCTGACAGTCATGAGCATCGATCGCTACCTTGTTGTTTTGGCCACTGTGAGGTCCAAGCGCATGCCTTACCGCACCTACCGAGCAGCTAAAATCATCTCGTTCTGTGTCTGGGTCCTGGTCATCCTCATCGTCATGCCTTTCACTGTTTTTGCTGGTATTGATGTCAACCCAAACAACGGGAGGAAGAGCTGTGTACTGATTCTACCCAGCCCTGAGATTTTGTGGATCAAAACAAGCCGGATCTACACACTCATCCTTGCTTTTGCTATTCCAGTGTCAACAATCTGCATCTTATACACCATGATGTTGTACAAGCTGAGGAACATGCGGCTCAACAGCAATGCCAAGGCACTGGACAAGGCCAAGAAGAAAGTCACCATCATGGTTTTCATTGTATTGGCTGTTTGCTTGTTCTGTTGGACACCTTTCCATCTAAGCACCATCGTGGCTGTGACGACTGACCTGAGGAGCACGCCTCTGCTGATCGGGATTTCCTACTTCATAACCAGCCTGAGCTACGCCAACTCCTGCCTCAATCCTTTCCTCTACGCCTTCTTGGATGACAGCTTCAGGAAAGCCTTTAAGAAGATGCTGGAGTGCAGACCAGCCTGAAGTTGAGACACTTTAAACTTGCTGAGGAGGTTTACTAGAATCATGTGAGCAATCAGGAATGGGGGAAGCAGTGAGGATAAACTGGGGGAGATGCACTTTTCTTTACATTAAAATCAGATTTTTTCTAGATGCAGGTTGAATCAATCAATTTAAAACCTCTTAAAGGAAAAGTTGCACAACATTTGCATATGATTAAAACAGAAAACACCATCAACTCCAGGCAGCATTGCTAATATGACACTGTAATATAATTTCTTTATGATACAGAAAAGATTACCAAAGTAATCAGAAAAAAATGAATCTATTTAAATGTCCGGCTTCATATCAAGAGAAAACTGGAGGCCAGGTTTTTTAAATCATCATATAATGTGGACAGAAGTAAATATCACGAAGTGGAAGCAGGTTAATGTTAACTATGTGTTTATTCTGGGAAAAGAGCCAGAATATGAGCAATATTGTTTACAGTAGTAAAGGACAATGGCTGATGTAGTGAACAGTAATGGCACTAAAAAGCAGCCATTCAGAGCAGTCAGCAAAGTGAGCAGGAATCTGGTTTCCTTGCAAGATGAAGACTGCAGCTGTCAGCTGTTTTTCCTGGAGGTTGGAGCCCAGCGCAAACCAGGATGGGTCTCCACGGATACGTGCGACCATCCCTGGACTCCACCCGTTTCTGGGGTTGGGAGGCTGCAGGATTTACAGTACGAGTCAGTTTAGACTAATTTTAACTTTTGACTGATACTTTATGTCTGTCTGAATATAAACTGTAGAAACTGGAGGAAAAATGTTTGATTTTACAGTTTATGGGTTGATTGGATAAGTTAAAAGTATTTTGATATCATGATTGCGAACACTTTATGCCCTTTATCCCCCTTTTTTTTCTTTTTTTCTTCAAACCAATCCCAGAGCACAAAACTAATACATGTTTAGTTTATGAGGATGTGGAAACTCTTAATATTAATAGAAATCTCTGAAGATAGAATGGAGTCTTCTAGTGTGTGTATTATTTTATTTCCTAAATATATGCTGTTTATATCTTAAGAACTGAAAAAATGCACCTTACCAACCCTGACAGCAGTACTGTAGGCCTGATATAAAGCAGGCATGGGACAGGAGGGCTATGTTCAGTGTTTCCTGTTTGCTTTCAAATGTTTATAGTTTTGTGAGCATCTGTTGCCCCCTGTTGTTGACAGAGAGATGTTACCTGAAAATGCAGCCAGAGTCAATTACAGTCGGAGCAAAGATGACTTTGTGGAGTCACATTTGATATATAACCTAAAATTTATCATCTCGTTATGATCTACCAGAATCTGCTGTGCACACTGAAGGAAAATTAAGGGATGATGATTTAGCACATCACAAAAAAACCTTTTGGAACTTTTCTTTTGTATGTGTGTGTGTTATTTCATGTCCTACATAAGAATTTGTAGTCAGTACATGGGATGCTTTGGCAATTTAATATGTCTCCTAAATGCAAAGTTTTTAATCAAACCCATTATAGTTGTTAGAAAAAGAAACCACTTATTAATTTTATGTTAAATATGTTTATCATAAGGGTTATATGATATAACCTTTAACTACAGTGTCACAGTAACCACAGAACAGTTTCATGTATTTTTTCTTCTAAATCCTGCGTCTATTCAATGTTTTAAATATTAGAAGACAAGCTGTGTTGTGCATCGTCCTTCAACCTCTGCAGCCGATAACTTTAGAAAACTTTCTGTCTCTACAAAGTTTCCTGTCTACAGATGACACAGAGTTTAGAAAGCATGTGACTCTACAAAGACAACAGTTAAAAGGCTCTGACTGCAAGAAGAGACACCATTATCTACTGTAAATAGTTCAGCCTTTTTGCTAATAAACTGTACAGAGGAATGTAGAGTCATAGCAGTGTGCTGCATAATCAGATGTTCCCCATTACTGAAACTAATGTCACATGAATGACAAATGATTTGAGTTTACAGTCATTGTTTAATGCAACTTGTTTAAAAAAAAGAAAAAAATAGAATATAGAGGAAAAAAAGGACATATAATCTGTTTTATTTTCCATTTATTTTTGATATTTTAGAATCACATTTGCTTGCTAGAGAAATTTAATGTGCAAATATTGGAATCATTAGAATTGTGCTGAAACATTAGATTTTTACATGATCAATGTACATTAAAATCACATGCATTACATTTTCATGAAGACGTGTTGTTGTTCTGATGAGGATCGGATGTTGGGTTGCTGTCACACTGAGCACATGGATGCTTAACGTGGGCTACAGCTACATGAGAGCAGCAGGATGGACGAGAGGACAGAGTCTCGCCAGGAAAAAGGTCACGGATTGTGTTCCTCCAAAAGCTGGTAGCATCCATCATCAAGTTTTACGTCATCTCAGATATTCCAGGTAGATTATCAAATGGAAATCAGACAGGAAATGGTGGTTGAAGGTGCTTTAAGCAAAATTAGAATATACACCATAATCTGGTACATAATCAATGACACCTGTAAATAACATAAAACAAGCACCTCTTTGGTGATGAATGTGGAAGAATTACTAAGCAGACAAATGTGCCAAATAATATCCAATTATAATCCAATTATAATCCAATTATAATCCAGTGATAGTCCAGTTAAAACAAATCTACTACATTAGCACGTATTTACACAAACCAATTCATGAAAAAATAATTCTTTGCTAAGGAAACCAACAGATTGCATGTGATTAAATGGGCCCTTCAATGCTCTGTTTTGAGCTGCGTTTGCAGACAGAAGGGGGAAAACCTCCATCAGAACCAGAACCAGGAAGGACGACATGTTGGTGGTGGAGAGGACAGGAAACCATGACTCTAAGCCAGGTAAACAATAAAGTCTTACATGGAATAAAGAGCAAAGAGAGAAAAGTGTGTAGTGGATCATGGGATGTCCCCAGGCATACACATCCTACGAAAATAATAGCTTCTATTTTACTTTAAATGTTCTAAGTTTGAAAGTAAAGCAGTAACACAGGTGTGAAAGTAACCAACATTACTTGGTTTAGGTTAGAAAGCAGTCATGGTAAAAGACACCATATTTGTGCCACCATTTTAACACGGTATCTAAAAGGACAAACAACTCTGTGTGCGACGCTGCAGTGCCAGCTTTGTTTGATAGATGCTGTTTGGGATAAGAAATGCCTTAAAAGCCACCAGAAATACTTACCTGTAGAGAAGTCATGGCTGTACCTGAGGCCACTGGATCCACGTGCAGGTGAGAACATGTTTACAGTATGTCTGGAAGAATTTTGGCCTTTGAGGGCCACCGTCCATTTACAAGTGCGCTTACTTTAAGCAGGAATGTATTGTTGGCTATAACTGCCTGGAGGAGGACACAATGCAGGGGGCTGTTTTTGGGAATAGGGCTGTCTTCAATAACAGTCAACATGGAGAAAGCACAGATAGGAACTGGATGCTAAACTATCTTTTCAATCCATACATAAGATTATGATAATGTGTTACAGAAAGAGGCAGATCCACCGAAGCCCACCCCACAACCCACAGGCCCTGAAGGACCAGCTGTCCCAGTGCCCAAAGCATCTAGTCACCCTAGTTCAGATGGCCCAGTACACAACCCTTAGGCTAAAACCAAAAAGCTGTTTGCAGTGAGGAGACACATAAATGTGTTTAATATGAGCGACCTCACACATTAAATACACTTTGAATATATTTAAAACTCTACTGCACGAAAGGCAAAAAAGCACAATCTTCTATAACCAACAGCAATAAAATGTCAGTTATCCAACAACAGAACATCTTTACTTTACAATCCTATTCGAGAGAGCATGATGGGGTCATCTGTGTTTTCATCTACTGGATGAAGAGATTTAAGTTTCCATGAAGAGCTTTACCTGATGACCAGAGGTGATCTTAGTTTACTTCCAGGCTGCCTTGCTGATATGACACCAAACTTATTGTTGTCCCTTTGTTTTAATCTCCCTCTGCTTCTAACTTTCTCTGTCAGTGTTGTGTATACAGAAATACTCGACTCTGTTTTAACATCAAACAGTCTGATTTATAACTAAAATCTTTTCCAGCAAAGAGCTGAAACGCTTGTTCTGTTCATTAAATACAACAAGTTTGATCAGAACTGATCTACAGTGACTTGGAAGAAACTGATTAAAGAGGTTCTGCATCTGACATGAAAAAAAAACCTCTGAGATTTTGTGATGATAATAATTGGCCACTAGAGGGCAGTGTTGGTCTTACTAAAGCTGTGGGTTGAGCGTATGTGTGCGTGACCTTTTGTAGGTCAGTCAGTGCTGACGTGTTTTCACTGGAAACAAAAGCTTGGCAGGTGGATGGAGGTAAAAAAAAAGAAAAAAGAAACTATGGATAAAAACAGAATGTGTTCTCCATCCAGCCTGACTGGAGGGTTTTCTTCAGCACACTGTTTCTGGTACATTAGGCTGCAGGAGGATCCCGGTCATGCATGATGAAATGACTGACCATCACGATTTCTTCTCACTTGAAAGATATACAAGCTATACCAGGTCAGAGGAGAATGGGCAGACTGGTTGGACTAGCATCAGGAAGTCCTATCATACCATCTTTATTCCTAAAGCACTTTAAAAACAACAACAAAGCTGACCAAAGTGCTGTACGATTAAAAATAAAAAGAAAATAAGATAAAATGAAATAGAACAATAAAAACATTAAAACCCTGGACTGAAATTAAAACCAAACTCAGGGTTAAAGGCCAAAGAATAAAGGTGTGT
>CM047987.1:3086722-3098816 GCA_026261665.1 Melanotaenia duboulayi | reverse complement strand
CAAATAATGACGCTGGAGCAGTAACATTTCAGAGACAATATAATGCAAGTTATATTAAGTACATGTAAGTTCAGGTTAAAATAAACTACCTCCGAAGATCATGTGGTTTGGTTCAACCCTGATTTCTGTTTTCAGTTCTTCTTCTTTTTGATGTTTTTTTTTTTTTGGTGGTTGGCAAAAACTAATTGGTCTGGAGTGTGGACCAGAGCCCAAGCTGTCAAACATCAGTTTTTCTCCCAGATTTTCCCAGTCCCATGCACCCCCTTGTCATGTTGCTGTGCCCACCAGGTTGAGAGCCACTGCTTCATATACTCTTAAAATAATATGCAACAGATTCAGAAATTAGTTATATGCTAATTAACATGAAAATTGAACATTTTCTGCAAACACTCTTTCAAATGTAATAGGAAAGCATCTCTTCAGTTTTGTGGATGCTACATCATCCAGCAAGTATTTTTTCAATGGAAACTGGCAAAGCAGCCAGGTACAAAGCACAAAGACACTGCATGCAGATGTAATTTGTTTTCTGTGTGCATGCAGCATCATGGCATCTGTCTGCAGTCTTTTGCTTTGGTAAGTTCGGGTCAGTGGTCTCCAGGCCCAAACCTGATCTCAGAGGAGGCCTTGGACACTGCTCTGCGTTTCCGAGGAGGTGGGGTGGCACTGGGTCTTCATCTTGTGTTTTCCTTGAGGGAACCTGCATTTTTTTAGACAGATGCCTTGAAATGTTTTTTCAGTTTAGCCATTCTGTAGCCATGCCAGGCATTCACAGTGGTCACATCCAAGAAATGAAAGAACACTCGAATGTACCACCGTTTTTTTTTCTGTCTGATACACCGGCTGGTACACGGTGATACACTGATCCATGAGATCAACTTCTCCCATATGCTGATTGTACAGCTTCACACAAATTGGCCTTTTGATGTTGAGAATCTCTTTTTCTTTCTTGCTCTACCTGCTGGCCAAATCTGCTGGGTGCTGGCCAGCGGCAGAAGAAACCATGAGCTATCCACCAGCATGTGAGAGTGAAGCCCCTCCTCCTTCTGTTCTGAGTTGCTTTATCATCCATCCATCCAGCTTCATTTGTGCATTTGAGCCTGTTAAGTCTACATGTGCCAGTGTCTTAGATGCCCTGTTGCCTAAATGAGAGGGATGGTGCAAAAAATAGTAAAAAAAAAAACAGCCTGTGCAGCCATTCCCAGCCTTCTGGTCTCACCCCCCCGAGCAGCTGATGTGCGCACAGGTTGTCAGATCTTCAGGAAACAGATGCATAAAAAAATCTACTGCTTCTGTTTTCTCAACATTTACTTTTCCCTCTTCTACAGAAGGAGTCAAGTCCACCTGAAACCGGTTTTTGTGTCCAATCTTCCAGATATGTCTGCTTTATTTCTGCCCTTCAACTCTGTTTGCTGGAACATGAACTTCTTCAGCTCGGTCAGGACCCTCAGGTCCTTCAGCATCTTTATAGTTCTCACCACTCTCAGTATATTCAGCTTAATTGTCAGTACTCCTAAAATACACTATAGTCCTTCCTTTTCTGGCAGCTATTCATCCTCACTATCGTCCACATTTCCTCCACAACCCTGCAGTTCCTTCTGTCCCTTGCTGCACTCTACAATAGAAAGGAACATTTTAAATAGAATAGCTATAAGCTAAACAAAATATTATTATTTATTACCAAAATATAAGTTGCATTGTAATAACATAAGTTCATTAAATGCTGAAATAGTTAGGGTTAGTTTCAACAGTCAGAGAAACAGTATAAACTTTAGTTTAAATACAGCCATTATTATTATTATTATTATTAATAATAATAATAATAATAAATAAAAATAATCAAACATTTAATTTATAGAGTGTTTTTCGTGACAGTCAAAGACACTTTACAGCAAGAATACAGCAAGAAAAATGCAATATATTTAAAACATCAATCAGCAAAAGCAAAACATTGAAAACAGTAAGGGTATGTCCGTAAATAAATCAATTCAAATAATTGAAAGCAGCCCTGAAACATCTACCATTACAGCTTAATAATTGCTTAATAAGATAAAAAATGTCTGAGTCATCTTTAAAACCACAAACTTCTGGAGAGCATCAGCTTATTCATAGAGACAGAATAAAACTGATTGAGATATGAATAACTTTTTTATTCCAGGAAATCACAAGAATTGAAGATCAAATCATACTTTTTTAACACTTGAGGCTGCAGGGAGCTTACTTTATAAACTATAGAGGGATCTGGATGTAACTATGAGATCCAATCAGCCTAAAATATGAAGTGACCAGTAGCTTGTGATTAATTTCCAGTTTGAAATTCCTGGGAAATGATTTGAAAACAGTGATGAGAGACATGGGACATTTAAAGTAAAAGTAAAAGAATCTTTCAAGTCTTCTGTTTGGACGGAACTGGACAGATGCAGCTTCAATCTTCATTTTGTTCGTGTGAAGCATCATCTTGTTTTGTCACCTTGCATGAAATGGGCCTTGTAAAAACTGGTCACAGTTTTGGCAGGAGGTGCAGCCTATTTAATGCATGTCAGATGGAATAAACGCGATGCAAGTCCCAGTGCTGAAAGTAACAAAGGAAAGTGTATGCCATCCATCAAAAAAAAATAAATAAATGTGCTCCTAGACCATACCATACTAATAGAGATAAATCCTCTGAATCTTGGTTGATTTTTTAAGCTTCATTTATATCCAACATCAAAGATCATTTTAGGAAGACAGTGAAACCTAAAATATCTCAGTGAGAATTAAATATTCAGGTTTGAGCTGGAGCTCACATGGCAGCTGCGAGACAAACATATCCACCTTATGATTTGAATCCCACATAGCTGGGACGTAGGCAAATTAAAAAGAGTTTGGACAGATTTTCTGACTGGGGATGAGGACTCCTTTTCCTCTTCAATCTAAAAAACAGCCAGGATGTTGGACTTAACCTGCACCCTCAATGCTGAATCAGAGATAATGTCAATAAACCTGAAGTGAACAGGGAGTTTTAGCACTGAAGGGGTCTAAAATCCATCGCTTTCTTCTAAAATCCATCTCTTTCTTCTAAAATCCATCGCTTCCTTCTAAAATCCATCGCTTCCTGCAGGATATTGTGCTAGTAAGTGACCCTGGAATTATTGTTACAGGGCAGATATGAGTTTTTATAAACTGAATTGCTGAGTGTGTGCTACAATTTCTTGACTTTGAAAAATGTGCATGCTCTGAAAAGAGCATTCACTCAGTTCGGTCCTACAAGGGCTGCAGTCCTGCAGGTTTTCAATGTTCCCTTGCTCCAACACACCTGACTCCAGTGAAATTGATTCCAACAGCACAATGACTCACTTTGTATCAGGTGTGTTGGAGCAGGCAAACACTGGTCAGACCAAATGAATTAGCCCTGGTGTAGAAAGTGCATTGGGTGTCCTTTTGCAGTTCAGGTCAGAGAGCTTCTGGAATACAAGCTTCTGGAAGTTGCAGCTGAGATATTCCTTTTTCTTTAAAAAAAGATTGTAATCTTATTCCACAAAGATCCCAAATAAAACCCTCTCACGTGAAGGCCAGCACCTCTCGCTGTTTAAAGTCCAGGAACGTGGCTTTGATGGCTCTTGTTTGGATGCTGTTATAATGCCTGTTATGATGTTGTTCAGCTCAGAACTTTGTTGTGTAAATCTACCACCTCTAAATATGCCAGTGTGTCCACTGAAAATTGGACATAATGTGCTTGACCGGCTCTTGGCAGCCCTCCTCATTTCCCAGTCATTGGATGATCTCCATCTGTTCAGATCCCACACAGTCCTTACATTTCAGATATGCCTCTTTGAAGTAAATTTCAGTGCTCTTCAGACATTTGTCTGCAGTGCCCCTGTTAGTCATGTTTACAGAAACTCCTCATCATCCAGCTCAGTAAACCCAGCATAAGTTATCAGTAAACAGTTTGACAGTTTCCATATGTTTGCAGGGAAAAACAGCTTCTCTGCTGTGTCATTTGATTGCTTCGCAATTGCTTTCTATACCCAGTAATCTAAAAAGAAGATATTTTGATGTGATGCAATAAAGAGTCAGTCAGCCATTATAGAGTCTGCTTGGACTGTTTGCTTACTGTAGTACAAAAAAAATAATAAATAAATAAAAAATTAATAAAAAAACTAACCACAGTTATGTTTTCCAGCTTTGGGCACCCCTAGTCTACATTAGCAGGCTGTAGTATCTGACGGTAAGACGGTTCGGGATCAGCCAGAAGGCAGCTTTGAGTGATTCATTTAGTCTAGTCATCAAGCAGAGGTGAATCTCTCCTGCACTGAGCTGGAACTGATGCTAATCCAATAAAGTTCATAGTGTCCATCATTTTTTATAGCTGATTTAATTATGTTATCAGACACGTCGTTTTATTATAAGTCTACATGACATGTTTCAACGGTCATCCTCCATCTTCATCAGAGGTGTGTGACTTGTACAAATCAGCTGATGTTCATCTACCGAGCAAGACAGCTCACCCGAATGAAATGTTGATGCTGCCCCTGGTGATGGCTTGCTACTGGAGGATGTTGTTCCAGGTGTGGGAAAGTAGGAAAGTCCCCTCATCCCAGTTCATGGCTGTGTGGAGCAACATCTTGAGCAACATTCTCCAGCAGTAAGCCAGCAGGAGGGGGCAGCATTGACCTGTCGTTCAGACGAGCTGGTGGGTAGACGCCACCTCAACGAACATCAGCTGATGTGTAAATCAGCTTGGCCACCTTCTGACGTAGTAAACTATCTAAAAGTCTCCAATAACACCAGAAAAGTTCCCCAGATTCCCCTAGTGGCTGGTCAGAAAGAGTTGCTAGAGGGGTCTGAAAACTCATTAAATAAAGCGATAATGTTAGTAACACTGTAAACAAGGGCCCAACCAGAGGAGGGGCTGACCACTGCAGTGCCTGAAAATGGGTAGAGAGACAGTCGGTCCTTTCCTCTAAGCAGTAGAAGCCAAAGTGGCATTTAGGTATCCATGCACGTGCCTACTGATGTCTAACTCGATACTAAATATTAGTATGTTAGTGTCGACACTTAGAAATGGTTTTCAGTCTCTGCGGTCTTGTTAAAAAGGGAGTTCAGCTTCTGTGCACTGGTTCCCAGTCTGTTTTTAGAAAGATCCTCCTGGGTTTTTTTAAAGTGGTTAAATGGGTTAGCGCCTTCTTATCTTTCTGACCTTTAATTTGTACTCACTCCTTCCAGAGCTCTAAGATCTGCTGACTGGATGCTTTTGGTTGTCCTGATCTCCAGGTTAAACACAAGGATGACATATTTTTTCTATCCACATCACACCTTATCAAATTAGTTAGATTTAAAAATCACTTCTAAATCCGTTTTATTCCTTGGCTTTTAGATCAAATAGAGTTTTGACATTTTTCTGTGTTTGTTGTTCCCTTGTTTATAAAATTAACTTCAATGGCCAATGTCTGTTATTTAAAACATGCTTATAAGTAAATGTGACTCCCTGCCCTCAAACTAAAGGTTTATGTGGGGGAAAGGCAACAGTAATTTCATTACTTTGTGCTCTTTAAAATAGCCTTGAGAAATCATATGATATAACGTGGTAAATGAGTGGCTCCATTGCCAGACGAGGACTGAGGAGGGGCGATCTTTGCCAAAAGTCCAGATATAATCTGAGGCTGAATTTTCCTGCATGTTTACTGTTGTGGTCCCATAATTCTATTATTTATGGCAGCGTGACCTAGCTTGGCTTTTAAATTTAATTTCAGACCTAGGGCACAGCAGTGACCACTTTCATAAAAGTATTTTCTTACTATCAAATCCATCATTGTTACTGGTGTGCAGACAAAAAAACAAAAAAAAAGAAAAAGAAAGAAAAAGACAAACTGAAACCACACAAATGTAGACATGTCTGTCTGATGGCATCATCAGTTTTACAGTGCATCAGGGATGGCTTTGAAGATCAGTTTGGAGGATATCAGACAAAAGCCTGATTCTTTTATCTGTTTTCCCCTTATTTAGTAATGATTTATGAATGAATAAAAACACAAAGCTTATTAAGGGTATTAAAAATGTACTCTACATAATTCTGTCCTTGAATCGGTGCAGACGGTTTGACAGTTACACAAATGTACATTAACACCACCATACAAAGTTACTACAAAATGCTTTTTCTCATTCAGATTTCTCCATCTTCTTTGTCTTGTGCCATTATGCTGGTGGCTTTGAGGCTTCAGTAATTTGTATATAAAATACTCTCATTCGCCAGTTTACTTCCAGTCTTGTGACATAATTGCTCTGGAAATGTTCTGTGTTTTTATTGTAGCGACTACCATTCCTCATGTTAGAAGAAAAGCTACACAAAGTAAAGGAGATATCTGAATCCTGTGGTAGCACCTGTTGGTGCTTCTCCAACATGCACATACACGATGAAGACTTCTCCTCATCAGTGTCTCCGATGACAAGCACAAGCATTAACTGCATCATGGTGCCACTACATGCTTCGTACCAGCTGTTCAAGAAGAAGTTTGAATTTACGTTAGAAACAGGTGTGGGTTTGATGAACATGATGTTCAGTGTGGTGTCTCACCTGCTCTGCCTTTCTGGGACAGCAGGGGTTTGGACAAAAAAAAAAGAAAAGGAAAAATAGGAATACTGTTTTGGCTTTTGGTAGACAGGTTTTGCTGTTTTCATTATGAAGGAAAAGCATCTTGAGATAAATTAGTTTAATATAGAAAAACTTATGTTTTATTGGTTTTATTTTTAAATGTTTTAAATGCATTTCAGAGGATGGTGCCTCTGGACTGGCAGGAAAGGGTAATAGCCCCTATTTTTAAAAAGTGGGACTGAAGGGTGTGTCCTTACTACAGAGGGATCACACTTCTCCACTTCCTTGATAAGATCTTTTTTTCTTTTAAGGTCTAATAAGAGAAGGTCTCTTCAGGAGTCCTGGACAGAAGGGTCAATCAGGTAGTCAAAGCTCTGGAACATGGTGGTTTTCGTCCCGGTGGTGGAACTGAGCTCTGCAGGCTCTCGGCGGGGGTACGGTACTTCACTTAACCAGTCTACATGTGCTTTCTGTTGACCCCTGTATGACTGGACTTTTCCACTGAGGGTCTGACTCCACCAAGGCTGCTCTTTGTCACCAATTCTGTTCAGAATGTCTATAAAAGGTCATGTGACTTTTCAAGCCGTGCAGTTCACATCGGACCAACCTTGATTTGGTGTTTGTGGGTTTGGTTTTGCTCTCTGTATTTTAGTTTCTTGGTTTTCTATGTGACTTTAAGTTGTATTTAATAGGCCGCTCCTTTGTTTCAGTTAGTTTTACTCCTTCCTTGATTACACCTGCTCCTTAGTCATCTGCCTCTCTGTATAAAAATTCAGTGGTTTCTTTTGTTCATGGCCATATCCTCGTCATTCCTCATTCATCCTTGTGTTCATGTGTGGAGGGCTTTTGCCACTGGGAGATTTTTAGTTATTGTGAAATAAATTATTTTTGTTGCCAGATAACTCTCTTCTTTATGTGCTGTAACAGACCTTGATTATCATTCCCTGCAGGTGATGAGCCCGCATAGACGTGGCATGTGGGTTGACCCCTGGGTGCCAAGGCTTGTCCACCAGGACTTTACTGGCATGGAAATCTGGCATCAATGGAGCTCTGACGATTAACGCTTTCCATGGCATTAAAACAAGCACTCCCACTCACAATTCATGAGAAGCTTAGTCAAGGTTTCCCACATAATTCTCATAATTCTGGAGGAAATCCCTGTAATCTGTATCGATCAAATTGTATAAAACTATAAATCTTATTATTGCTGTAGTTAATGAAATTATTGTGTTTATTAGTCAATTTTCAAATCTTACCCTAAATGTTGACAAAACTATGTTCTCCAGTAAAACCAAACTAGATATTTCCTCAGACATGATTTGACTTATGGTGCTTCCAACACGTACTGATGTCCCAACCTCTTATACTGCATAACAAGCTGGTCTAATGGCATATAAAACATCTCTAAAAACCCTGGTAATATTATACAATAGAGCAGGGGTCTCCAACTCTGGTCCTCGTGAGCTACCGTCCTGCAGGTTTTGGATTCTACCTTGATGCAGCACACCTGACTCAAATCACTGGGTCATTAACAGGCTTGTGCAGAGGTGTGTTGTAGCAGGAGACATCTAAAACCTGCAGGACAGTAGCTCACGAGAACCAGAGTTGGAGACCCCTGCAATAGAGCAAACAAAGTCAATGACAAGAAGTCTTGTCTGTTCCATCGCTGTGTGACGGATCTGCCACCACCTGTGTAAGTTTGTGTTGCAGGTGCCGTTTCTGGTGATTAGTGGTACGAGCCACACCTGGACCTGGTGTGTTCTGGCTCCTACTTAAAAACCTCACCAGCCTGGACTCAGTGTGTCTCCCAGGCTTGGACTGGGAGATCACCTGGGCTTGTGCAGGTGCTGTATTATTCTGTTCTGTTCTTTTGGTTTGGTTTGTATTCTCACATACATTTCCCTACACTACTTACTAACACAGACTTTCACACGTTTACTTTGGTTTTCCTTAATAAATTGATATTTTTGTAAAATGCCACTTTGTGCCTACCTCCCCTTTTGTTGCAGGCATTGAGAAGGCTGCAACAACTGTAAAAAAGCATAAAAATAAATAAAAACAAAATAAAATATTTAAATATTAGTAAGATAAAATTATTAAATACAATATTACACCATTTTTAAATTTTTCATAACTCCACTGCCCCTTCTTTAAGAAGATTTTTTAGCTCTAACATCAGCGTAAGCGTCTGGTTGACGCAGTCATGGGAAATGTGGAGTTCCCCGATGTAAAGCCTCATTCAGCCAATCATCTTTCTCTTACAGACTCTCTATGACACAACAGTCTTCCCACAGAATTAATTACATGCTTAAACTTAAGATGTTTTAACACTTAACCAAAGAGTGGCTGTCCGAATAAACCTCTATGCATTAACTGTTTATTAGTGTGACCATCTGTGTGAGGGATTTTTTGTTTTTTACCGCATGTTTTAACACCTACCTGCTGGTGGAAATTAGCAGCTTTGCAAACACCTGGCACCAAACATGCTTCCCCTTTAGGTAAATATATTTCTGTGCATGTCCCTGTTAAATAAATAAATACATTTAAATTAAATAAAATCCAAACTGAAAACCAGCTCATCTCTCTAAGTGTTTAATGTTACACCAGGACTCCCCGTAAAACATGATTTTTTTCTTCAAGGTGAAAGATTGAGGCACTGTTTTAAGTTTCTGTAAAAACCCACAAAACATCTGACAAAGGTTTATAGCCAAAAACAAAACTTGATAATAAAAGGTAATCTGATGCTTCTAACAAAATAGCAATGAGTAAAAATATTAAAAACAGACAAAAAGGAAGCCACAAAGATGATTTCCACATCACTGCAGCCTTTCCCAGTTATTTTTAAACCACGTTGTTAAATCAAGTGGACTTCAGTTTCCATTCGACTTTTCTGATGGTCAGTTCCACTTCGTGGCAGCTTCAATTTCCATAATCAACTACAAGAATGGTTCTGAGCACAAATCATACAGTAGAGAAATAACGGAAAGCTCGGGCTTTCAGCTTATCAGCAAAGGTCATTTCTGATTTTTCAGCGTGTGCTCAGTCAATCTGATGGTTCATGCATCATTCAAAGCATGGAGGAGTTGTACAGATGGAGAAGGGATGCTGGCAGAAAAAGAAGCTGCTGAAATGACCGAACGTCTGACTGTTTTTGTAAGGATTATTTTACTAGAAAAAAACAGCAATTAAAGCAAAAAAAGCCTTCGACTCAGTCATTTCAACCTTGAGAACAAATGCAAATGTTTGTTTTTAGGTTCTTGAAAAGCGTTGAGATGTCACAATATTACAAGTTTTATTCATTTTTTAACACTGTATTTTTACACATGTACCAGTCATGTCTGGCTAAGACTGGCATTGAATAAAGTCTGCAATGAATTAGATCGATGCATCACTGTCAGCCGGCCTGTCTCACCCACTTGTCTTTCTAGTACTTTCTATCATACTTCCATTCTTTCTTTCTCCTTCTCCTTCTCTTTGTATCCTTCTGCCTCACTCATCCTGCCTTGCTGTTATCATTAGCTGATTAGTCATCCATCAACTTGAATTACGTAGTTGCAGATGCCAAAGGGGAGAAAAAAATAAATAAAACTTTGCATTTGCTTCACTCATCATTCACTGTGTGTGTTGGTGTGTTTGCATTTTGGTTGTAAACCTCATACAATATTCACACTGTCATCTCAAGGAGGGCAGTGAGACATGTATACACACACACACACACACACACACACACACATACTGAACACAATTTACTACTTGCTTCATGATGAGATGGATGATGTCTCACATAAATTAGCAGTAAAAGCCAAAGGCTCTGCAAACGGTAGCACTCCCAATACACACACTGAAACGTCTGTCTCTGCTTATCTCAGCAGACAAGACTCTGAGCTGAAGGAATAATCAGGAGTTTACGCATCCAAAAAGAATCATTTTACATTTCTGCAGCACATGGATACATATAATATCCTTATTAATGAACCTTACGTAGCATCGCTCTAATATTTTTACTAACATGCACAAGTGAGTGCCTTATGGACCAGCAATAAAGTCTGCAGTGAGGCACTTTATTTACTGAATGTCAATCCACTTCAATTTTATGAGCAACCAAGGCTATCCTTCACACACACACACACACACACATATATATATGTATATATATATATACATATATATATTATATATCGTAAGCCTTAGTAGCTGGTAGATTCCTAAAATTGCCAGCCAATCAGATTTTCCACCAGCCAAATCTTTTGGGAGGGAAAAAAGCCAGACAATACGTGCCACTGAATTCATTGTTCATGCAACATTCTGGTAGTAAAGTAGAAAGTAAAGTGACCTTTAAATACTATGAACATATACTGTAGTGAATTTAGTGCTTGCTGCACATGAAAACATCCATAATAAGTGGAATGATGTGAACACTCACAAGCAGCTGTAGATGTGATTCACAGATGAGAAGATATGGACACAGCAATCATATGTTTTAATGAAATTTAGTTTTAAATATCAAAACTAGTCAGTGGACTTGGACATGTCTCACTATTACTGTGCTTAACCTCAGTGCACAGGNTGGACAAGTCTCACTACAGTATTACTGTGCTTAACCTCAGTGCACAGGGGCTGGCGGACATTTACATGTAGAAAACCATTTATGTCCAATAACTACTATTTTAAACCAAACAACCACTTTAACAAGGAAGGGTGTACCTAGCATACAGACAGGAGTGGACCACAGTGTCTAATGAACAGCTTTTCGAGCAGCACGGTTTTCTAGCAATGCATATAAATAGCATCTAACTTCAGGCACGTTTTGTGCACCGTTACACATTTTAAGGCTTGGTGTCACCATGAATAATTTCACCTGATGCAGCTGTGGCATCTATGAAATTGGGGTGACTGTAGCTTAGGAGGGAAATCAGTTCCCTACTAACTGGTAGAAGGTTAGGGAATTTCCAGATTATCTGCAGAAGTGTCCTTGGGAAAGATGGTGAACCCCACATAGCCTCCCGATCTTTCGATCTGGGTATGAATGTTTAACAAAAGGTTTGATCTCATAGATCATAAAACTGGTTTGCAGACACGTGAAAGTCTTGAAATCTACCACCTTGTCCAAACCTCACGACAGAGCTACGGTGAGCAAGTTGTCTTAGTCTGCATCTCTTTTAATTTTTTTTCCTTGTCAAACATCATATATACTGTCTTGGCCAGCACACTGTGTATGAATGACAGGTAGACATGTCTTTATATTTTAGCTGTTTCATTTTCTAGTGGCAACATCTGCAGTCAGGATGTGTACTGTAGACATTTCAATGCAACTCAAGTGCCACTAAAAATGGATGCAGCACTGTGCTGATGTCATGATTCACTGTCACAATGACTCATGCAACAAGCATGATTAGATTATTACTTTCAGGCATTTTGGAAAAAGTAGAACTTAGTGGCCAAAGACTGTAGCTCCGCTCCTTCAACGAAGTAATCACTCCTCCCCCTGTTTCTGGTCTTTTGGTAGCAAAGAGAAGAGGGTCAGCA
>CM047987.1:3015984-3033085 GCA_026261665.1 Melanotaenia duboulayi | reverse complement strand
GAACTGGTGGACTCTGATAAACTGCCTGTGAGTGTATATTTTAACTAGTTCAAGATGTAATACTTATTGATGCCTTGCAGCAGACGTCACAGACACGTTCCACTGCGTTCGAATGCTTGCCGCCGCCATATTGAATACATGCGCTGAGTACCTGAACCACACAGGTAGTCGGAGATGCCGTCAAAATGCTGTGCAGTTGGGTGTGACAAAAAGAAAGGAGGCATCAGGTGTACTCTTCTTTTTAGTGGAATACAGCTTAAGAGGCAGCGTTGTACATCTTCAGCAGAAAAGTTGGTGGTTACAGCGGAAAGAAGGGAGCTTAGCTTATGTATATATATATATATATATATGTACCATAACTTTTACTGTGGTTCTGCTCAGTAACTGTTTATTAGTTGCTTTGGATGCAAACATGGCAGTGCAGCAGGGCTAGACCCTTTCCACTGCACCACTGAGTAAACACACTTACCTGATCAATATGTATGACCCATGCTACAGAACGTTAACCATCCTCAGCTAGACTGCAGCAGAGTCAGGCAGGACCACAGACAGCAGCTGCACCAGATACTTTCAGCTTCATTATAAAAGCTCATTTTGCAAATTGACTTGCAGTGTTTCTCCTGCAGCATATCATTACATGACAGTGGAGGCTGTTTTCTTTAACCTACAACCTGCAGGTGATCTTTCAGCTGATCCTAA
Organism: Melanotaenia duboulayi; assembly: GCA_026261665.1. Taxonomy (NCBI): domain Eukaryota; kingdom Metazoa; phylum Chordata; class Actinopteri; order Atheriniformes; family Melanotaeniidae; genus Melanotaenia; species Melanotaenia duboulayi. The sequence goes on along the minus strand of CM047987.1, from coordinate 3,032,386 downwards.
AGTATGGCTAATGGCGGTTAAAGCTTTTTGACACTGCAGAGAATCTTGTCTGTATAATTTCAGGTGCTTTGTACACATTTCTGACAGGGTTCATACCACATAATGACTACTTTCACTTTGAAGCTTTAATTATACATGAGAGCCAAAGACATTATTAGTTTGTGTTGGAACAATCAAATGGGCTTTCCATAAGATGTTCCAACTTATAAGATATACAGTATGTTTTTCCCTGAGGCACACGTAGATCTAGATGTGGAGAGAACTAATGACTGAATGAAAACAGACGGAGGCAAAACTTGGAACAGTTTCTTTCATTCTGTGACAGGTTTACTTTTGACATTGAAAGAAATGGTTTAAAGGGTCAGAAATGTTATCAGCTGTATCCTGTGAGAGATTAATGGAAAAAAACAAAACAAAATTGAAACCAATTTTCCATGCCCATTTTCATCGTCTATTCAACATACTTAATATCAACTTGGCTCATGTTAGTAATACAACAGTGGAGTCCACACAATGAAATATTCATGCCCAATATACTTCATCATAAATTATTACAAAATAAGTTAAAGTGGGAATGTGGAAATGTGTAAAGATGGTAAAGTAGTAAAATGCCATTAATGTGAAAAGGGGGAAAGGACGTTGACCTGTTTCTGTGTGTGAATAGTTTTACTGAGCAGCACTTTGCCAATCAACAAGCCAGTTGTTTGTCCGAGCCTTTGCAACCAATGGGCTAGCAGGGTGCTGCAGTCCCTCAATCTTTCTCCTGTTTGAGGGATTGCTCATTGCACCACATGAATGAGTGAAAAAGAGTGCGTGTCAGTGTTGTATATAGAGGCAGAACANGTGTGTGTGTCAGTGTTGTATATAGAGGCAGAACAAACCTAAAGCCTGGTATTCGCATAAGGATTTTTTTTAATCTTATGAGATTTTTTATCTGGTCTCACAGGTAAAGATAAAAAATCTGGCATTTAACAATATTTTTAGTTTTGATCGTACTGTGTCTGGTGTGTTCCGATAATCTGATCACAGAACAACACACACAAAACGATGCTGTCCTAAAATCTAGTCCTTCATGCCGGACATCTTACATGACCAAACATGATCAAACAAAAACGTAAAAGAAGAACCAAAGCAAAAACCGGAAAACCACACCCAGCATGGAACAGGATCAGGATGAGGGAATGATGGTGGTCTTGGGACCATTGTTAACAGAAAACGCCAGAACTGAAAAAAATACCAGACTGGAGACGGCGTAAACACGGACTTTATATCCTTACTTGTTCCCCAGCCATTGTTCCCATTCCACACAGTCACAATTCAGGACTTGTCGGCGTTCCTCACACATAAAGATATTGGGTCGTAAATATTAAACATGTTCAATATTTCCAATTCTCGGCTACGACCCGTTTCCGATTATCGGGAAAACTCTGCTCACAACACACTTCAGACCAAATGATAATTGAACAGAAAAATCTCATAAGACTCACAATAATCGGGCGTTTGCCATCTTTGGTTGGGAAGAGGCAAAATCAGGACAAAAACACCCCCATAATCTTTATTTGTACCAGGCTTAAGGTGATGTGGTTACCATGTGGAGGCAAGATGACTGCTGATATAGAGAGAGACCTGCCATGGCGGGCTTTTGTAAGCTTAACCACTCCCACCAGCAATTATCCCAGAGGAAATTTGTTGCATTGATCCTCAAAACAAATGACACACACAGAGAAAAAAGAAAATAAAAATAGAAAAATCAGAGTGCAAGTGAAATGTAGAGTAAGCTAGAGTAAGAGTTGAATTAAATAAAAAATAAATGAAATTAAACAATACAATAAGAAAAATAAAATGCAATATTTAAAGTTATTACAATATTTACAAGAAGTTACAGGCATTCCCCAAGGCTCCATCTTGGGCCCACTGCTGTTCACCATCTACATGCTCACACTCACTCAAATTATCATAAAAAAACAACTGAATATGTTACCAAATCTATGCTGATGACACACAAATCTACATAACCATTTTACCAGGAGACTATAGTCCGATTCAATCACTGTTCTCTGCCCATTAACCAGTGTTGTAAGACCAGTAAGGACTTTAAAGAGTTATCAGTAAAACTGGTATGTGCCTTGAGCCAATCAAATTGTTTGGCAGCTTCTATCCTCCAAACAATGAGGATTATAGTAGCTGGGAAATGGAGCCTAGTTTCATTTAGACATACAATGGGATTGAAAGTCTATCTCATTCCACACTACTCAGAGACTGAAGCGTAGACAAGGCCATGGCAAGAGAATAAAAGAGTTGCCTTCATGTCTCACATGACTCAGAGTTGAATGAAGGGAGTTTGTTTCGGTTGTTCAAGCTGTTGGGATATTTATGCTGCTACATGTTTATGTGTTACACCCCGGGGAGTATGTGAGAAAATAAAAGAATGTATTAATATTGCAATAAAATAAGTAAACTTTATAAACAAAAATGTATTTTGAGTATTCTGTTTAGTTTTGTGTTTTGCCTGATCTTTGAGGACATGAATAGTTTGCAACAGCAAAAAAAAACAAACAAAAAAAAAGAAACAGGAGAGGATTTATTTTATGTTTTTAATACATTTATTTTAACAAATTTTCTCATGAAAATAGTCATTATATTATTAACATTTAACAAGTCTGAAATACAGCTCTGTGAAACAAATAAAATAACTCTGCTTTTTAGTCTTAAGTCAACATCTTTGAGTTTATACTACCAAAAAGTTAACTCCTAAACGAGCACATCTCAGTCTGCTTTACCTGGACAACAAAACTATGACTGCAAACTCGCCACCCAAGAACCAGATGCTGGTATCAAATGATTGAGACTGGGATGAAGTACACAGCCTGGAAATCGGCTCCTACAGGCAAGACTGTAGTCATGCAAAACTTACCTTAATTGGCGAGAAGCAAAGACTGAGGTCTGAAAATGACCACAGCCTGAGGTCTTACTCCAGTCTTTTGCTGGACAGCAGAAGAATGGTGGAAGGTTTTATTCTCCGAGTCAAATTTCCAGCTTTGCCCATCCCCTAGTTGCTTAATAGTCAGATGGAGGCCAGATCTAAACCCCTCTGGAATGACATCATAGGAAGATGAATGGTCCCAAATCATCTAGCAAAGCAGAGCAGTCGGACTTTAAGAAAGTTGACCAACAGCAGTTTGAGGAGTTTGAGCAGTGGTCTCTTATTTTCCTGAAGCTCTATGTTCTTTTAAAAGGTATGAAAGTGTTTCTTTAGTTACAAATGATATGATATAAAATGAGCACTGGTGGTACATTGTTTCTTACTTCTGTTTCTAACCAAAAGCTCTGCATTGTATATTTATAACCAGGTGAGTCCGTTGAGAACATGTTGTCCTTTACAATGACAACCTGGTAGCAAAAAGAAGGATAGGAGATGCATAGCTGAAAACATGTTTGTGAATCACTGGCTTAATTAGCTGATTATTTAAACATAAACTGAAATGCTAATTGCAAGTTCAAGGATATTAATTATGATGCAAAAAGTGACCTTTTCCCAGCTCGTATTTATATCAAACTCTATTTTACAATTGTCCCAAACAAATATCATATTTGCTTTTTAGTCTTCATTTTCATGCATTCAAAATATGTCTTTGGAGAAAGTTAGAAAATGTCTGAAAAAAAAACAAAGTTGTGGCTGCCCTTGGTTTTTATTATTAGCACTCCATATCTACATTTTATTTAGTTTGAAGCGAGCTTTGGTTTTTGAAATCGAAGGACTTTTGCAGGTAGCTAAAACGTCCTTCCTCCATTTCTTTCCCATTAAGCTGTGAGAGGCACACAGTGACCATCATGGGTAAGTATTGTGCAAACATTGTGTGGGAGTTCTCTCTTTTCTCTGCACAGTAGCCGTGACTGCCTGTCATTCTCTGCTTTGAATTCATTTTCAGCACATACCAGCTCTACATGGTTGGTTCTACATGGCCTCTGATCAGCTGCAGTGCAAAACAATGTTTGCCATTTAATCTGCAAGTCAAAGCAAATACAACTTAAATATGCAATTATTTTAAGCCTCTTGGTGCAGATGCTATTATTGTCTCACAGTTAAGTAGAAGCAGGCCTCACACCGACAAATGCCTGCATCAGAAAGACTGTGGGAGTGAAGACAAAGCTAAGACTTCAGGGAGGCTTCATACTAATTATTATTAAGTCTACTCTGTTTCTATTGCTTAGCAGTTTGGGATTAGCCTGGTTTTAGGAAAGGCTGTCTCATACAAGACGGATCTCTTTTAAGTAGGTCTAACTGGACACAAATTCTCACCAAACACTTTTTCCAGCCTGAAACAGGTTATTACTCCAGTTCCCGGTTAACATTGTCACATTATGTCCACCTACAAACACAAAGCTTCAAGTGTTTCTTACAAAATAACTGCAATCTGGAATTTCTAATGAGTGTGTAGAATTGCTTTAACCAAAATTAAAAAAAAAATATCAGACTCTAAATATTATTCAAAGTAGAAAATGTAGTTTCTAAGTTGAGTCCTGCATGAAAATGAAACATTTCATCAAGTCCAGTATGAGATTATTTTTATATCTGTCTAGAAAACAGTGATTTTTTTTTTTTTTTATTATAAATCTTTATTTTATATTGAGGTGGGGGCATTGATGTTGTGGTCATGAGGTAAATACATGAGGCAGAAATGAAGATAGCAGAGAATAAATGTTGAGGGGTGATGAGGATGCATTGGATCAGGAACGAGGACGTCAGAGGGAAAGATGTTAGATGTTTTTGGAGATGAAGTAAGAGCTTGAGTATGTACAGATGAGGCATTGTTAAAATATGACTAAGAGAACGCTGAGGCACCAAACAGGAGTAGAAGAAGACCAGAAAGGGGATTTATGGATGAGATGAAGTTAGTTGGTGGAAGGGAAGAAGAAGCAGAGGTTAAGATTAGAACTGTGGGTTTTGGTTCTATTGCAGGTTTAATTGTTTTCTGTTTTTTTTTTTTAGTTTATTTCCTTGTGTTTTCTGTTCACACCCCCTGTTCCCTGAATCCGGTTCCTCACCTGTCACACCTGCTTTCTTTTGATTGCCTCACCTGCTGCTCATTTTGTGATTAGTTCTCTCTGCACATAAACTCTTGGTTTTTTAGTCGACTTTTGTTGGTTCGTTTTCATGTAACTGAATCTCTCTCTGTTTCAGTGTTAGTTTTTTTTTGTTGTGGATGTTCAATAGTTTGTTCTGCATCCTTATTAAAACCACTGGGATCCTATCCTCTGTCATTCTGCATCTGTGTCCATTTTCTTCATTTTGTTGTCTTTGGACTCTGACAGATGATTTCTTGTAGTGACCCCTGAAGGGAACAGGCCAACACGAAGAGACGTTGTTTTATTTGTTTGTCTTTTAGAATTTTTTTTCTTTCATTTCATTTAGCAAACAAAGCTGAATTAAACTGTTCAGAAAAAAACACCACATGGAAGTGAAGAAGAGTCGTTTAAGTCTAACATGTAATAAAAAGAATGAGGATTTTATTTATTTTATAGCCAGCTTTGACACTAGACTACTGTCCACAGCTGGGATAGCCTTCCGGTCAGTTAATAATATATTGCTTTGCATCCATAACTCAGGGGAAAAGGTAGACATTAAGCTTCAACTGTCATAAAAAATAAACAAAAAACCTTATGTACATTAAGAGATGTAACATCATATAGTGGCTAGAAGACACTGGCCAGCCACCTAGCCGCCTGGTACCAGGCCTCTTTGGGATCCATTTTTTCATCCAGAACTGCCTTAATTCTTGTTCTCATAGACTGAACAAGGTGTTGGACATTTTAAACAGAGGTTTTCTCCATATCAACATGACAGCATCACACAGTTGCTGCAGGTTTGTCGGCTGCATCCATGATGAGAATCTCCCGTTCCACCACATCCCAAAGCTGCTCTACTGGACTGAGATCTGGTGGCTGTGGAGGCCGTTGGAGTCCAGTGAACTCATCGTCATGTTCTAGAAAGCAGGTGGAGATGATCTGAGCTTTGTGACATGGTGCATTATCCTGCTGGAAGTAGCATCAGAAGATGCTCCACTGTGGTCATAAAGGGATGGACATGGTCAGCAACGATACTCAGGTAGGCTGTGCTGGTTCAACCAGGACACGTTGGTACTAAGGGGACCAAAGTGGGCCAAGAAAACCTCCCCCCACCATTACACCAGCAGCTGCCTGAAGTGTTGTTCCAAGGCAGGATGGATCCATGTTTTCATGATGTTTCCAATTGAACAGGTGTACCCTAATAAACTAACAAGTTTATTGATTAGTTTGAGATGTAAAACTTACAGTCACCATGAAGAACAATGGACAGACTTCTGTTAACTCCCATACATGCAACTGGAAACTGACATTTACTTTAACATTTGACAGAACATTTAGTATTTGTAAATAATAAAAGTCATCCATGTAAATCTCCATCATAACTGTTGAAATGACTGCAGAGGCACACAGTGGCTGAGTGGCTTATGGGTGAAGGCATCAGACGTTCTCTTCCTGTAAGTAGGATACAGCTCAAGAGGCAGCGATGTGCAGCTTCACCAGAAGAGTGGGCGGCTTCAGTTATTACAGCAGAAAGAAAGGAGCTTAGCTGGAAGGCAAAGCTTTGCTGTTTAACTTTTAGCTTCCAGTTGTTGTCAGGTGTTCAGGCTAGTGGCCAAAGACTAAGATTGTGAATACAAGTTATTGAAAAGACATCTGCAGTGTGGCTTACCTCTCTTTTGGAGCTCAGAAATTTAAGGAGAGCTTCTCTGAATGAATGCCAACACACAGCAGAGCCGGAGATGAACGGTGAGAATGCCATTTTTAGATATTCCCATCACTGCTTGTTTTAATCATAAATGTACTGAACTTAAAAGGGTGGTCACATTTGTGGCTTGTTGTTTGTCTTGTTTTTCTTCCCCCTGACCTTTTCCAGGTCTGTTTTTAGAATCATGTTTTATTATTGGATATTCTGCAACATCAGGACCACGGTTTCATTTCATTATACGATTATTAGAATAACTAAAATTCAAATAAAGTTGAAACATACAAGTTAATTTAGGCAGTTTGAGTCTAATAATAGAACCAGAAATAGATTTGAACTTGATTAAAAAACCTGTCATGTGAGTACATCCACTGCTGTTTCCATTGGGATCATTTGTGTGTTGGTTAGTCTGCAGGAGTGTGAAGGAAAAATCTTTTGTATTGCTCATCATGTATCACTCTTCTCGACCTCAGAAATCTTTAAAGTGCTTTGCAACTTGTGTCATTAATCCATTATCATACACACCTAGCGCACAGCTACCATCAGCGGTTTCTCGAGATTGGCTGTCTTCAGTGTGGTACTTGAGCAATAGAAGGGCCATCTCACACTGCAAACCCTGTGATTAGTGAGAAACTGGCTTTATTGCCCAAGGTTCAGTTACCCCATCTGAAAATGTCAAATGAAAATGTGTAAGTCTGTGCAGATGGTGGAAATAAATTCTGCCACTAGATAAATAATAACTGAGGTAGTTGTTAAATAAGACAGCAGGGTTGGCAATGTCTTCAGGAGCTTACTGATATCACACAGACCTGACAGCAACTGTGAGCACAAGCAGCAAATGCTAAACTTTCTAAGACAAATCAGTGACACGGCCAGCAATGTCATGCATGCATCATGCAGTGATGCACTCAATTTATTCAGCNCACCCATGCAGTGATGCACTCAATTTATTCAGCTACAGCTCTGCTGTGTATGTACACTGACATAGCATAGAGTTCAATACACAATTATGTTCTTTGGCATGATGTCTTAAAACCCTGGGTTAACTGCAAACAGCTAGCATACCCAGTCCCTGGCATGTGCAGTAAGAAAGCCTGACTTTCTGTGAGTGCTTGTGGCATTCGTACAATTATTCCACATAACCAGACATCCAAAAGTACTTAACCTGTTTCCTGGAAAACATATGTATGAGATATGAATGGCAGCTGCAGCAGAGAAAAGCGAGTTCCAAGATAGCTCATAATACTGAAGTTTCACTTTATTTTCTATTATGGCTTGTTTCAAAAGGTTATAGTTTATTAGATTCTGCAGCTACTCTAGATAGCTCTGAGGATGTTGAGACTGGCATGTCAGATAACTGTGCACATCACACCTGAAGATAAGACCGAAACTCCCAGAGCCAGTCTCTCTGTGGAGATTATACCTTTCTTAAGGACTGTAATCAGGTTGTCATACACAAAAATGGCCCTTTGTGTCCCATTAATCTGCCTCAAGATCTTATTCATGGTAGGAACAGCTCCCTGGTCTCAGCTGTAGACCGGTTTTCCAGACATTTTTGCATTCACCTTTGCCTAATGTTCAGCACTATACAAAATCTTGCATGAATATCAGGTGAATTGAATGAGCTCAACAGTCGCAGTCAGCGCTTTTATTCTGATGGTATGATCTCTCTCTGCTTTCACGCTCGGTTGGTCATTACACAGACAAGAACATTCAGGCAGTAAATGCAGCGACTGAGGCTAAGCAGTGATGCAAAGAGGTAATCTCGTTAGTAATGGTTGTACTGACTGATGAAAGGAAGAATAAAGAAACAAGCATTCAGGTGTGATCTGGGCTACAGTATGTGAAAAAGAATGCACATCCTCTTTTAATTCTGAGGTATTACATATCAAGCATGAGTGGAAAAACATCATATAATCATTACTAGGTCTTAAAATGACAGAAATATGCTGCCTATCTAAAACTGATGTTTTGTTCCTTTAGCTTTGGTTACAGCAGCATTCTCTGTGAATATGTTTCAGGTTTATGTCATTTCACAATATTTATTTCCATCCAGTGTTGCATTAATTTTTCTCCAAGATCTTATATTGTTGATGGAGAGTCTGACCAATGTTCAAAGCCTTCTCCAGCACATTCCAAAGGTTCTCAAGAGAGTTCAGGTCTGGACTCTGTGGTGGCCAATCCATGTGTGAAACTGATGTCTCCTGTTCCCTGAACCACTCTTTCACAACCTGAGCTCCATGAATCCTGGCATTGTCATCTTGGAATGTGGCTATGCCATCAGGGAAGATGGAATTACCTACTCATTCAGTATTCAGGTAGTCAGCTGACCTCATTCTTCAGACACAATGTTTCTGAACCTAGACCTGAACCAGATCATAGACTGCCCCAACAGGCTTGTACAGTAGCACTAGGCATGATGACTGCATCCCTTCAGCCTCCTCTCTTCTTACCCTGATGCTCCATCACTCTGGAACAGGGTAGATCTGTACTCATCAGACCACATGACCTTCTTCCATGGCTCCAGAGTCCAGCCTTTATGTTCTCTTGCACAAAGTAATGCTTTCTTCCTCAGTTGGCCTTACTAATAAGTGGTTTTCCTTAATGATAGTGGAGAATATCACTGTTAAACATAGCTCTGAGTTCTTCTTAAGTTTTTCTTCCATTTTCATTACACCAAACGTTTAAGTGATCACCGATCACCATCATTCAAGATTTTTTTCTGCCCACATTTCTTCCTGAAAGACAATGGTTCCCTACTACCCTTCCAGTTTTTAATAAGCCATTTTTAAATCAGTTTTAGTAGTTTCTGTATCTCCTTTTATGTTTTTTCTGCTTGATCCCAATGATCTGACCCTTAGACTAACATTTTTTCCACAACCACAGGATGTATCTTTCCACATGGTTGTTTAAGAAATGAGAGGCTACTCATTGCATCAGTTGAGGTAAAATAAGTTGTTGCAGCATATTTAAAACACACACATAGAGACAGAATGGAAACGGAGCTTGAAGAGTTTATTCCAGGATACCATCAGACAGCCCCTGAACATGTGGCAGGGACTGTGTCAGTGCAGCCTGTTGTAGCTATTGAGCCTGATAAGAGACTTGTTTAGATCAGTGGATGTTGGGGTAACCTTTCAGTAAAAAGTAGAGAAGATAAGATGATGTCTGGACATATAACAGAGAATGAAGTAGTGTGGCTCGAGCTTATCACAGCTGCTATCAGGAATGAGGCGCTGTACACCCTGGACAGGTCCATCACAAGGACAAACAAGGAGATGGAGGATGGGGTCTACCAAACCACAGTTCCCCATGTCCAGGCTGTGCAGTCCAGCACATAATAGCAGGGTGTATGATGCAGGCAGGTGTGGAAACTCAGTAACCAGCAACATCTGTACTGACTTTGGGTTGGAAGTCCCAGGGTCAAACTGGGAGATGTTGCGAAAGTCATTTTAGCTGATTACAGCCCTGTATTGTGCAGGTGTATTTAGCCATAAAACTCATTCTGGTGTAGTAGTGGTTCACATCTGTCTATGGGCTGGCCCACTGCCCAGAAAACTGAGGAGATAAGCTTGTATCCACAGTCTGAAGGGACATCATTACGAAGGACCCATTGTGTCAATGTGTCTTTCACTCTGCAGGACTTGAGAGACTAGCATGTCTCTTAGGAAAAAAGATGTTTTATTCTTTGAGTAAATGTCCTTTTGTGTGCATGTCCTATGCAAATGTAACATATGGGTATTGTGGGGTTAAAGAAAGGTCTTAAGCCTCTCCCTACATTTGATTCTTTTTTTATCCCAACATGAAACACTTTTAAACACATTTAATGGACAATTCTCAGCACAGATAGTGTCATGTTTCAGTGTTCATTTGAACTGTCAGTCATAGCATCATTGGTGAAACACATTCACATCTGATTCCCTCGTATTTTCTCTATCTTCTCTAAGCTTTTTATCTCTTAGAGAGAGGAGAGGACATTTGGTCATTTTTTGATTTGGTCCTTGGACGTCTGTGGAGTTGGATTGTGAAGATTTAAACATGGTGGTAATAATCAGTTTGGTTATTGAGCCATTTGCATACATTTGCAATTCATCATTCTTATTAGGAGTTTTTCCTGATAAGAAGAAAGTAGCCAAGTGATTCCACTTTATAAAAAAGGTGACAAACATGTTATGGCCAATTACCAACAAGTATCATTATTACCTCAATTCTCAGAAATCTAAGAAAAACAACTTGTGATCAGATATGATTTTTATTTTTTTAAATACAAAATATAAAGCAATAGTCAATATGAAAAGATCACTCAGCAGCTATGGCTCTAATGGACCTGATGAAAATATTAACAGCAATCTTTGAAAAAAAAATCTTATTTTTGTGGACTTCAAGAAAGCTTTCAATACTATTGATCATTAAATATTTCTTGAAAAGCTGTGGGAATATGACTTCCACGGGGTGTCACTGAAACGGTTAGCTAGCTATCTCAAGAACAGAAAAACAAGTTGTTTAGATTAAAAATGTAAAATCAGAAACAAACAATATAACCTGTGCTGTACCTCAAGCGTCAGCCCTTTGACAAAGCTGTTTATATTGTATGTGACCGATATGGTAAATATTTCCAGAGTGCTAAAGTGTATTTTGTTTGCAGATGATACCTTTTTCTATTTGGGAAAAGATTTATATCAATATAATATTGATGGAGGTGGTTAAAAACAGAACTGAATAAAATAAAAGAATGGTTTGATAGCAATAAACTATCAATGAATCTGGATAAAGCACACTTCATGGTCTTCACAAACAGGTAGATTGATCTAAAACAGTTGCAGTGCTTCACAAAGTTAAGGATTCATTGGATAACAGAGAATTGTATATAGTATATAACTCATTGTTCCATAAATACCTTATTGTATTGAAGTGTGGGAAAGTATGTGTAGAACATTTACAGCCACTTTTCATTCTACAGAAAAGAGCAATAAGGATCATTACTGGGAGTAAATACAGAGGTTCATTAAATTAGTTATTTGTGGAAAAAAAAAACTGTTGAAATTTAATGAGTTATTACAATATTTGACTTGAAATGTTTAAAGCTAATCAAAACCTGTTGCCAGGGAATATCCAGAAAAGATTTCAGATAACAGAAAGCTATTATTCACTGAAAGGTATTGTACAGAAGCCGAGAGCAGCCGTTATCGGCCATTATTCTATTTTTAGTCATTATCTCAAGATAAGTTCATTTTCTCGTTATCTCGAGATAACAGCACACCTTCTTTTCACTCCCACATTAACAGTATCACCTGGTCTGCATATTTTCATGCAGAAACATTTCTCATCTCCACCCCCCTCACCCCCCACACCACTGCCATCCTCTTCCTCAGACTTGTTACTTCCTGGATTAACTACTGCAACTCACTTCTCTTTGGTCTCCCAAATAAATCCCTCCAGAAACTGTAGCTCCTCCAAAACGCTGCAGTATGCATCATTACTCAGACCATAGTACTACTACTCACCACATCACCCCCAGCTTGCCACAACGTCACCGGCTCCCCATAAAATAAAGAAATAACTTCAAAATTCTCGTCATTACATTCAAAGCACTCCACAATCTGGCACCAACATATATATCTGATCTCCTGGACATCGCCACTTCAGTCCATTCACTTCGCTCCTCCTTCTCTGTCCAGCTTCTTGTCCCCCCTGCCCACCTCATCACCATGGGGAGCTGACCATTCAGCCGCTCTGCTCCCCATCTTTGGAACGCTCTTCCCCCTGATATCCGTACCATAGACTCTCTTCCTCTCTTCAAATCACAACTCAAAACACATTTGTTCAGACAGTCCTACGTCTTCTACTCACACACTTACCATCTTTATGTTGTCCTCTGTTCCGTTTTGTTTTGTACTTATTGTTTTTAACCATTTTAACATTCTTTTATATAGTCTCTTAGGGAGTTTTAAAGGGTGCTTTTAAATAAAATGTATTATTATTAATATTATAATGAGAACCATTTTCTCGTGATAACAGGATAATTTATATTGTGATCTTGAGAAAATGAAGTTTATTTTCTCAAGATAACTCGATGATTACTTACTTACTTGCTCAAAAGTAAGTGTGTGACACCAGATTTCCGCGATTAAAACAGACCCCATGGGGCAGCTCATGAGAGGGGCTACAGTCATGGTGTAGGTGTGTAATTATTTGAATGAGTGATGGGTAAAACTCAACAGTCAGATACATTGAAACTTCCGCCTTTGTCAGACTTGAAAGACAGAAAAAATCGTATTGATCAGTGATGGATGTTGCTTGATCTGACGTCAGCTTGCCACCGTTGTTGTACTGCAGAGCTCTGTCAGAGACAGACTGCTGCATCCAAAGTGCCAGTAGGCCACAAACTCAATATAATCCAACATAATTTAATAATGTAAATACTTAATATATCTTATTTTTTTAATTATTCTTATATATTAACAAGTAGGTTTCTGGGGGAACCTGTGTGGAGTTTGCATGTTATCCCCGTGTATGCATAAGTTCTCTCCTTAGTTAGGCTGATAAGAGTCTTGCTAGGAGTGACTGCGAGTCTGGTTGAATGCTTGTTCCTCTGTGTTGGTTCTGTGATGGACCAGGAGCAGCTCCAGCTCCTTCACGACTGGAGCTGAAAAATCTGTTATCTTGAGAAAAGATAACAATATAAATTATATCGTTATCACGAGAAAACGGTGCTAAAAACTGTGAGCCTAGCTTCTCTTGGCTTCCGTAGCATACATATATTCAGGAAACCTTTTTTAGAATCACGTTAAAGGAGTGTTGTATCTCAGTAAAGGAGGTCAGTTTGTGGAACAATCGGGACAAAAAAACAAAAAGAATCAAAATGATGTTGTTAAACAAATGCAATGAAAAAGTTAAAAGTTGATGATAGGATGAATACCCAATGGAGTACAATATGATTTGTGCTGAGCTGTACTATGTGACGTGACTAAAGCAAGAAAAAAGAAAGAAGCTTTGTGATTAGTAGCTGTTTTGGCCTGATTAAGTACTTCTTTTTTTTTTTATGTTGTGTATATATAAGTGGAAAAGAGGCAGATAACATTTTTCATCCTTTTTTATTCAAAATTTTAATGAAGACATGTTTGACTTTAAAATTTGTTTTGATTTATTAAATGAAATAATTATTTAAAAAGTTCCTTGTATACTTAATATATATATGGGATTAAATTACAATCATTGACCAACCCTACTGGGTCGGACTACTTCTGCCTTCAGAACTGCTTTAGTTCTTGTCTGTAAACACTAGAGATGTGTTTTTTATGAAAATCCCAGTAGAACCGACCAAGGACCATGCTATGTTCAAAGACACTTAAATTCCTTTTTCTTCCTCATTCTGACACTCAGTTTGAGCTTCAGTAAGTCGTGTTCACCATGTCTACATGAGTAAAAGCACTGAGTTGCTGCCATTTGATTGGCTGATTAGATATTTATGTTAACAAGCAGCTGAACAGATGAACGTGAATAAAGTGGCCTGTGTGTATTTTGGTAATGGCAGTGAAAAAGTTATAGAAAAAAAAATATACATAAATTATTGTTAAGTCCATAAATGCCTTCCATAGTGATTGGGCTCTTTATTTTAAGCCATCCCTTAGTATCTGTGATGGCACCATTATGGATGAATGAAGCACTTTGTGTAATATTGCTACTTCTCTTTGCTTTCAGTTGAAATGAGGAGAAAAGATGTGATTGAACTCTGGCGTTTTTAATCTATGCTTGTCAGATCTGGATGGATGTGTTTGTTGTACACAGCACGCATCAGCTGTGCAATTTTTATGCATATACCTTCAGTTATTTTTTTTCTTCTTCTTTTTTTTAGCCATGAACCAAATTTACAAATGTTCCAATATACAGTACGCATTTGAAGGAATCCATAATGAACCTGAACTTTGCAATAATTTTTGTTCTTTATTGATGCTGTTGTAGATTTATGCACAAACATGTTTGTGTGTGTGACAGGGCAGCTCTACAAATACAGAGTGCAAATGAAGTGTGGGGGTGCAGCTGCCTATGCAAATGAATGAAAAGTTTGATGGACTTTTTTTCCTCTCAGAGTTGCAGCAGAATAATGTATGTGATAAAAGGGAAGGAGACAAAGGTGAAAATCAGATAAGAAACACACACCACACAACAAAAGCACAGCATCGTTTCACGTTTCATAAATTATATATATATACACACACACAGAGGTCTTTGACACTCACAGCCCATGCAAATAGACATTTTTTGTCTACATATATCCTCTTTAAAGCTAACGACATATAGCTCTAGAGATGATGCTACGCATCATTTATTGCAGATTGGCTGACAATACATCTGAGCTGGCTGGACTCGTAACAACGGATTTTATACTATAAACAGCAAAAAGCCAAATCCCCAGCTCAGATGTCTCTGAGACTGCCCCCAAGTGGCAGCACAGTGCAACAACATGTGTGCCTGTGTGTGTGGGGTCCATTAGAAACCATATGGAGGACCATATTCATCCCCTCACACTCTTGGTGTCTTCAGAAAGATAAGGTTTTTTTTTTTTTTTTTNATTTAGAAAGATAAGGTTTTTTTTTTTTTTCACACACTGCTTGATCCATATCATCGAACTGAAGGAGGGTCTATTTTCTTCTGTCTTGTGAATGTGTGTGTAGGCAGGACTTTAAATGTGGATCCATACACACTTGTTTATCTACTTTAAATGATCTTTTTCTCTGCTAGGCACCAATGACTCACTGTGATTGTGCTTGAATAATTATTTCCTTCTTTTCTTTATTTGTACAGAAGATAAAATTCATGAAAGGGGAGAAATCTGTGCTGCAACAAACCCAGATGTCCCTTCTGAGAAATGTTCAACAAGCCCATTTTTAAAAGTTTCTGAGTCAACGTGTTCATTCTATTTAATGGAAAGACCCAGAGAGATGTGTCAGGCCTTGAGATGCCACATAGTGTAAATCTGCTCTCATACACCCTCTCCGTCACAGTGGTGTGACAGATAATACCAGCTGTTATCTCAGTCCCCTCGTCTGAAAGTACACTTGTTTTTTCTTAGCCTCTCCTATCTCTGCAACTCATTCACTTTTTTTTATTTATTTAACTTTCTTTTTCCCATCATGGTGTCTTATTTTGCATTCTATCTTTTCTCATTGTGCCTCCACTCCTGTCCTCTCCAGCTCATCCTTCATCGTTATGTCCTCTTTCCCATCAGCTGGAATGGGCTTCTGGTAAGAAGTGTGACTTGACTGGAGTGGAGTACATTCTATTCAAAGCTGTCAGATTTCATTTTGGTTCTTTCTGACTTCTGAAAACTCTATTTTCTCACCTCTCCTTCCTGCATTTTTACCAGATTCAACCATGATGAGAATAAAAAGCAAAAACATGTCCATACAAGTCCTCTTTAGCATTTTTTCATACTTGAACTGTTTCTCTTCCACACTCATTAATCCTATTGCAGTTTCAGGTAAACTTTATCACCTCTATGAGATTATGGCCTGCAGGACAGTAAATCATCATCTTCCCATTTTTATCCCACACAAACCATTCCCGATCCAGGATTGGCTGCTTCCTCTTCCTTCCCAGCTGCACCTGGCTCAGCACAGTTTACCTGTAGAG
>CM047987.1:3000174-3012487 GCA_026261665.1 Melanotaenia duboulayi | reverse complement strand
TAAAATTCGTCTATAACTTTTTGAGACCAGGCGTCGACATACAATACAATAAATCCATATCCGCTGGCATCCAGCACTGTTTCATTACTTTGACTTTTTTTTTTTCTAGTTACCCTTACAAAAAATTGATCAAAAATATCAATACATCTAAAACTTGAATTAATTTTGTTTAATGTTAGCTGATAAGTGAATGTTTTAAGCTGGTAAGTATTTGTCTTTTTATGTATGAAAGTAATTTAGATTTTTAAGAATCTAAAGGGGGAATTTGAAGGTAAAGCGCATCTGAATTTAGAGGGTAAAGACTTTCAGAAGTGGAGACTCTGATGGAAAGGACATAAGGACATGGGTAGTAAATTGAATGTGTTCAGAGGGGAGAAACCACATAAACAGACGTGTTCCAGAAAGCTGAAAGGGTTGGTAATGGACAGAAGCAAGAGTATCCATGGCAACACCTGTGTGCGAGGATGTGTTGTATCATGAGAAGCAGAAAGTCAGTTGATGAAGTAGTTTAATTCTGAAGTTGTGGCGCTCGGGTGGGTGTGAAGCATATTTCCACAACAAATGTTCCAGCACTGTGTCAGATGGATTCTTTAGATCAGCTGAGGCCATAAAACATCTCCATCCATCGCTGGGTCGAGGCTGTATGGATGTTGTGTTGCTGTGTTGTGTGGATGGACGCTAATGGGTGCATCGCATCATGAACTCACTTTAACATCCTGGTAATGCCCAAGTATGTTAGCATTAGTTCAGTTTGATTCTCAGCATTTAGACTTTATTCTCAATAATATAACTTGAATCTTTTCATTTGTTTCTTTTTGGTAAAACACGATGAAAGAAAATGATAGTCAAAGGAGAGTAATAATACATTCTCAGATCAGTCTGGAGAGCATAATGCCCCAACTCACAACTGTTTGAAGACTAAACAATGGCAATCTGAGCTGGTAGTCTCTGTGATCTGAACTCAAAGCAGTTGTCAGCAAATATAAAACAAAGATGACAAACACAGTTTAGCTCTGGATTCTGTCACAACCATACAATACACAATCATGATCCCATGTATAGATAACATAGAGAGTACAGCCCCAAACACAGCCAATAAATACAGGAGTCAAGGTGTGTTTCCTCCAACAGGTTATAAGGGCGGATCCATATAAACATTTCAGGGTTTAGAGCTTCTTGCATTAGGTTTACAGTATTTAGTTTGTATCTCTGTCATTTATTTATTAAATGTGCTTAATTCAAGTTTGAGAGAAGAAGGTTGGTAAAGAAAAAAAACTGTTTTATTTCAAGGATTTTTTTCTTATAATAGCAGAATAAATTGGGCCATTTTTTATGCCAAATAACATTTTAATTATACCCTGAAACTATTATAAAAATGAATGTATTTTTTAGGCCTTAGGAAAGGCCAGCAAGCGAACAGCACACACACACACACGTATGTCGTAACTTACTGTTATAACTACAACAATTGCTGAGTAAATTACTCATCATGTTCAAGCACATCTCGACCATCTCATGTTCTCAGAAAACAAGACTTGATATCTTGTGATAACCAGTTATGGTTGGTGTATTCTGTTTGTTCACACACACACAACATCTTGACATGCAAATGATGTCATTTAAACTAAAGGAGAGCTAAATAACGGTGTGTATCAGGTCTCCCATGAAAGCTATTTAAAGCTAGTTGAGAGAGACTAGATACATACAAAACTTACAATACCTAGAAAACAAAACAATATACTATAATGAACATTAACAGACATTAGACAAACATGGACTCCAAACATACTAAGATAACATACACGTGTACATCTGTAGTTAAATACATGTAGAGCTGCAACTAGCGTTTTTTTTTTCATCATCATTCCATCATAGATGGTCATCTCAAGATAATAAAAAAAAATAATTCTTTGAGAAAATTAGATATTTTACTTATCATATGAGAAGATTTGTGATTTCGAGATGATGGCATCAAAAATAAAGACTGCCAGCATGGCTGCTCTCAGCTGCGGTATGAAACAAAACCAGGGTTTATGTTTAGGGTTAATATTATTACCAATGACAAAAATAATCAAATAGCCAAAGCCTGTGAGTTTAATACTGTGTACAGCCAATCATCTCCCCCTGTCTCTGGTGTGAGCAGCATCAGTGATGAGGGAACCACCATCCTTTTCCCTGAGATCTGGAGGTGTAAGCTGAGATGGCAAATTTACGTGTGTGTGCCTGTGGTGAGCAGGAAATCAAGAAGTGTGGGTGTAAGCTAAGCTGAGAGAGCAAATTTATCACCCTGATTGATGCTGCCTGTGTGAGTGGGCATTTCTCTTTGTTAACTGCATCTCAAATTCACTGCTTTTTACACCCTCCCAAACAAACTGAGAACTTTACCGAACCATTGCCTTATTGTGGTGGTGAAGTTTGAACACACATATGATCCTAGGAGGGTAGGACCCCCAAAGGATCCCTTCCTTAGCAAGGTTTTTGTTTTAGGAATTGGCTGATATAAACAGTTATTTTCAGGGATGTGCTTGAAAAATTAGTTAGAACAACGTACATTGTTTTTTCTTTTTTTTTCTGTTTCATGACAGAAATGCAGTACTAAGGTCGACAATGATGTAAGAATGGTGCAGCACCTTTAAGAGTGAGTGAAAAACAGATAAATATAAAGAGAGACGCAGCACTGAATTTATGTGCATGTCAGAGCAGAAAAGCAGAAGAAAGTTAGCTGTAAGAAACTAAAAGCCCACCTTCTGCTAGAACTCACACAGCTCCTCTGGTCCGGTCTGGTCCGGACCATGGTCTGCAGGCAAAAGCAGNTGCAAGCCCGGTCCAGTGTGCTTCCCCACTGCTGTATAAAGAGAGGGGGGTGAACCTCGAAGCAGATGCAGCTTTGGGCTTGCAGGAATCATCTCCCCTACGCCTCCGGACCATGGTCTGCAGGCAAAAGCAGGGAAGTTTGCTCCTGTAGTGAAAGCAATGAACCAACAATATTTTACTCAACTGGACAGTAAAATGAAATGCTCATGATGTGGGAGGAAGCCAGGTAACCACAGTTCTACCATCACGATGAGGACTCACTCGATTAACTGTCACCACAATGTTACGCTTCAGAAGGCAGACCCAGGACTCAGTCAAATGATTATATGTCCCTTCTGGACTGCGAATGTCTTGGCATCCCTCAGGAGGGGCTGGAGAGTGTTGCTATGGAGATGAATGTCTGGGTCTTCCTCCTGGACCTGCTGCCTCTTTACTCCAAGCTCGAATAAGCAGATGCTTCCTCTATAATCGGGAAGATAAGCTCTTAAGGTGTTTTTATCCTCATTTAATGTTATGACTTTGGTCATTTAAAGATTCTGTAACTTTCTGTTTGTGTACACAATAAAAATGTAAATCTGTCCACAGAAATCTGCCACGTTCTAAATCTGCACCTCTAAGTAAATATTTCAATGCAGCCACTGTTATTTTTCCATGGGATGCTCCCCTCCAACCCACACACACACCTTTAGAATAACAGGATGAACAACAGTAACTGTCGTGATCTGTGGCTTTTTCTGTGTGTTCATCGTCATTCTGGTTTATGGGGTATTTTTGTAGTTCCTTCCCTGGTGTGTTGCATTCTGTTTTATTTTCCTGTTCATTAGCTCACCTGTTCTAATTGTTAATTCACCTGTTCCTTATTAGTTCCTCTGTGTATTTGTACCCCTTGGTTCCAGCTTTCCTTTGGCAGATCCTCATCGTGTTTCCCTGCTGGTTGTCCGAGGTGTTTCCTTAGAATTAAAACGTTGTTCCTTCAGTCCGTCTGTCTCTGAGTCCTGCATTTGGGTCCGCATCCTCCTCGACCCATGTCAGAGTGACTGACACAACCTTTGCAAATGAGGACAGCTATATGGAGTAAACCTGCCATGAAGCTGAAAATCTTCTACCATATGATCAGTGCTGACATGGACATTTCCAGCTTGGTGTCATTCCTAAGGCGTCATACTGTATGTCAGCATTATGTCAGGACTTCCTGGTGTTATCTATGAATGCAGAAGGGACTCAGACATGAACACAGTGAGGCATCATTATGCTTTATACTGGATTTATGTATGGTGGTATATTAAATCATATTTGAACCATTTTTTCTTAAGATAACCAAATTAAGTAATTCCCAAATTAAACCAAGTAGTTTTGGTGCCTAAACCTTAACAAGAACAATATTCCCCAAAGTTAACCTTCCAAGCATGTGTAGTCCTGCATCAAGGGATATTATATATTTTAAATATACTTGTGCACAGACGCTTGTAGTGTTTTGGAAGCATTATTTCCAGCATGCGGACTTTCCTTCTCTAACATAGAACCGGCATTCTTTGTTCATCCATATTTCCCCGTGCTGTTCCAGTTACACACTCTTCTTCTTATCAGGTTGCTTTGGTGGCGTTCTCTTGCATAATTCAGTGGGACAGAACAATACTTCGTGTTAGGGAGGACGAGCAGCCATCGACTGATCCAAAGTTTGCTACTAGTTATAAAACCTGAATCAGCTCCTACGTGTTGAACTGATATATCTAGTTGTGTTTAGGGTAAAAGCAGATAACATATATAATGCCAAAAAATATCTTATATTCTCGATCTCATATTTTTCCTTTCTTTCTCCAAATAATCTCAGTTCCTCTTCTTCATCTTTCTCTTTTGTTGACTGTTTTCATTCTAACAGGAAAAAAATGTGACTGAAATCAAATTTTACAGTCAAGAAAGAGAAGGAGTGTGTGTATGTGTGTGTTTGCAATCCTCTTCAATACAGTGTGTATTTGCTTGTGTCTCTGAACAACTTAAATATGTGTGTTTGTGTGTGTTTCTTTGTGCAGGGGCTTATTGCATTGGCAGGTTTGTGTATTTAATTGAAGCCATCTATTTCTGATGTTTTTGTCTCAAGGGAGTCGCGCTGCTTTCCCTGGAAACACAACAGCAACCTTTTTCAGCTTGCACTGTGCAGCATTCGTGCTCTTTTTTTTCAATTACCTCCCAATCAACCCTAAATAAATATATATATATATATTTGAAAAAAGAAAAAAAAGAGAAAGAAGAAGAAGTTGAACAGCAAACTATTTTCTGACAGCCATCTTGTCACACTGGTGCACACTGGTGTAAACTGTGTGAACACCGTGGGGCAACTCCCACTTTGTCATTTGTAACTTTTGGAACATTTATTTGTGACATACTTACAGAAAACAACGTAATGATTACCCTGAAGAGTACAAAGAGGTTGGATCATATTGTGAAGCTGTGCAGTTATCTGCTGTTATAATGTTGAATGATTTTGCTCCTTGTAATAAAATTATAGCTGCACAGAAGGCAGGCCAGAAACCATATACGATACAAGAGGAAGTAAAAGTGGGATGAAGAAGAAAAGCCAGGATCAGCCAGGATGAAGGAAAATTCTTCCAATTTAGCTGCAAGCAAACAATGGTGCAACACCAAATCCATGCAGCCTACGAGTTTCTGTTTTCACTCTTGGTGCTCGAACTGCTCAGCCCTGTTTCTGCTCCACTTCCAGAGCTGTTGTTTCAGCATCATGAGCAGCAGTTTGTTCGTTGCGGGCTAGCAGTCACCACTTTGTTTGCTTTCTTTCTTTGGTTGTTGAATGAACTTTCCAACCCTTAATCAATGTTTCTTGCAACCAATGGGAAAAATCGATTTTAGGGTTCCTCAAAGTCACTGTGTAATTCAAACCCTACCCTCGGGGAAAAGCTGATGTTGAGCTTAATGATCAGGGACCTTCATCTACAAAAATACCGTTGCATGTACTTGTAATACTACTAACTACTGTTAATGATGATGATAGCAATAATAACACCAAAACTCTGTCGACATACGTTTTGTAACAGGTAGACCTAACCAAGGATATTTCATTCTTTTTCATTTTCTTTATTTCTCTCATGACAGTAAAAACTAAACAAGGCAAATCAGCATTTGGTTTTTATGCCCCTGATATCTGGAACAATCTAGCAGAAAAACATGGTCTGGTCCAAAGAATAAAATCAACAGCTCCTCTTCTGCCTCCCCAGAACCTCAGGCCAGCGTTTTATGTGCGTGAAGTCATTAAGATACATCAGCTCCCCACTCCAAGCTGTTCAGTTCAGTCAGTGCTCTGAAGTTGGTCCTCCAGGACATTATCAGCAATTTCTGAACTGGTGCCAAAGAAATGAAAGTCTGCAACATGGTTACCAGAGGGTCTATCAGGTTGAGTGGAAGCAGAAGCTGAAACAGACTAAATTCAGTTACAGAGAAAAGCTGACTTTACCAGGAAAAGGTCTGAATTATTCCGACCTGGCAATCATGTGGTAGATACGGTATTTGTCTTCAAACCAAAATCCACATGATGAGATTTTTTATTTCTGAATCTAACTAGTTAAAATGGTCAAATAACAAATCCTGAAAACAACAGTCCCATCTCCTGTCTGAGTCAAACCTCCATGCATGCTGCCTGCCCAACCAAAACAACTAAACTTCGTGTTGCTTCGTGAGCAGCTGCTGCTGCCCTGTTGTGACATTTATTAAAGTTGTGTTGAACTTAGAAGATTTCCTGCTGAAGCTGTAAGTGCTTTTCTCTGTAATTACCTATTTGTAGCACCACCAAGCTTGGAAATGTGATGGGCTTTGTCAAAGACATGTCACCACCATGTCACATGTCAGCCCGGTGTTCATTTGATGGAGGAAATTGTTGAAATAACAGCCTGTAGACAGACTTTTAATGTAAAATCTCCACCTGTTGTTGCTGAACTTCTCTGACAGTGCTGTTAGTCACACTTCAAGCCAATAACTGTTTGATTGTTGGATGATACTAAAGCCCGGATGAAACCACTGTCTGACTAGTGTGATGTTTGATGTGTTCTTGATGTTAGTGAGTGTAAGAAAAATCTAAGTATTATCATTATTTTTATTATATTATGTTGTGATTTCATGTGTGAGTCATTATTATACTTTGGACTAAGTTATTATGTTTTAAGAATCATTATATTAAGTATCAAGATTTAGAAATATATACTCGAGCAACAGTTTGCATGTGTGCTGCCTGGAAACAGAGTCAAGGCCATGGATGAGCTGGAAGGATCTGATTGTACCAGAAGGAGAGCAGACACTAACTTTCTAACTAAAGCTTCTGGTTTTCATGTCTGATCTTCAGTGAAAAAGCTGTAACCTGAGACTTGTGTAGGGCAGGACTTTGTGAACCTCCCTTTATAATGTGTGATGTGTGAAATAGTTCAGTGTGTGTATCATACTTGTAGCGTGCACATACTCCTTGCAAGTAAAATGATCTACATTGAGTGAGACTCTGTGTCTTTCTTGTGTTTAAGGTTTAGCTTTCAAGTGCTTGTGTTGGGAAGAATTTTCTTAACGGTAAGGCAAAATGTAAAAGTTAATTAAAATATGTGCATGTTGCAGATACAGATTATATTTACATTTGAAGTCTTAAACAGCAACTGTGTGAAGGGTAAAAATGGCGTCAAGATGGTAAAGATAGGATATTTAGTCAATTACCACGAAGCTTTTCTAACCCTGACCAAGTCATGTTAATGTGGTATGGAATAACAGGAGTGCCACAAAATGAATAAATTTAAAAAATAGATAAATAAATAAAGAATATGGAAACAAATAAGAAAATATGAACACAAATAAAACTATAAATAAAAACTATAACAGGAAATATGAACCAATGAAGCCTCATATTGATCACTTCTGCGTGTGTCAATGATCAGTGAAAAAAAATGACATCAGGTAGAGTTTCAGTCTGTTAACGGAGTTAGACGTGATAAACGGCTGGTTACAGCACAAAAAGTTTAAATCTGATAATTTAACTAATGTGTGTGTGTTAGTCATTGTTACACACCCAAATGTTAGCAAACCACCAATGTAGCCAATGAGAGATGTGTTTATTATTCCAGTTTACGGGGCAGCTGTAGTCGTCTGCCAACTTTAAAGTCGTGGATCCATTCCAGGCTTCCCCTGACTATATGCCAAAGTGTCCTTAGGCAAGACACTGAACCCCACATTGCCTCCCGATGTGTCTAACAGGGTATGAAAGTGATAGTAGAAAGCACTTATATAACAACATAAGTGCTGAATGAGTGTACCATGTGGTATAAAAAGCTATATAAGTAGTCTATTTATCATTTATTAAACTGCTTTGTGATTAAAAATAACAAAGAAATCAACACAAACTCTCCTTTTAGGATATATATATAATCATTATAAATAATCAATATAAACAATATAATCAATCAAAATTAGATGGGACTGATGTTAAAATTGTTACCATGGTTACAGAATGAGTTCAGCTGTGATAAAAATATTCTGTTACTGTAGTAGTGAAATTTACAGAGTGTCACTGAACATGTCAGAAATCAAAACAATTCTCTGATTGGCTGAAGGTGAAGCCAGCAGTGTTTCATCCATGTGTGGAAAGAGTCTTCTGGCCTGATGTTACAGCTGTTAGCGGCTTGGATATGTTTATTTGTGGCGTTGTTACATCACACAGAAGTCTGGATTTTCCAGTTAATAAATTATCAACATCACTGGATCCCACTTCACCGTTCAGAAGCTGTAAACCAGTGGATGTATCGCTACAGCCCAGCTGGTTTCATTTTTGAATCTATTAACTCATTTCACTCATTAGGGAAGTTTAATTTGACTTTTGTTGCAGGTTGTAAATGTTTTTTGGTTTAATTTTTTTTTTTTTTGACACCCCACATTTTGTGTCTCATACAACAGAAAAACAAGCACATCCTCATTAAGGGTGCATCAGACAGCGGGATCATGTAAGGTGATGAAATCGTGTGAAATTGTGAGCTTCGTGGTGGTGCAGACTTAAATTCCCTTCATTATTTCAGACCTGACTGATGAAAGTCAGTGTTTGGGGAGAAGCAGGAATCGCTCCACAACCTGGAGGCTGGAGTTGCTTTTCTTTTCCCATTTTTTAAGCTACTCTAACTTTCCATTTCTAGGCACTGTTTGTTTAGGGGTGGAACAAAGACTTAGTTTATCCAGGTTTTGGTGAAAGTTCCAGTTTGTTCAGGCTGGGATCACCATGTTTAAAGATGCACTATAGAAATTTAGCAGATCTTTGCCCCCCATCAACGGCTAACCCAGCATCCATCTTGCATCCTATATGTACTGTGAGACCTCTCTAGCCAGAAGACAGTCTTATCTAGACTCTTGTCTTGTTTCTCCTTCTGTCCCTTTCTCTGTTTTATTTCCTCTCTTCCTTGGATAATGTTTTCTTGTGTTTCTTTGCTGAATCAACCACATGTTGAGTTTAAAGTCGGAAAGTAGTGCCTCTTTACAGTCATGTTACAACTCAGATGTTTTGAGAGATTTACGCACCTGATCCCCCCTCAGGGCCTCACCTTCTGGCTCATGTGAGATGTTTTGGTCACATGATTAAAGATCCAAAGGAGACTGCATTTCATGTATTGGATAGGGATCGCTGGGGGGCACCACCTCTGTTTATTACAGCTTATCACAGATGGTTCCTTTCACTCACCCCTGAAGCCATCTGCCTCTTGTTGTCTAGAAAATGTTTATTACTTTCCTCCAAAGAGCAGGTGGACTGCAGCATCCTGGCCCGAGGGCCTGGTGGTTTAGCTGTCCCTGTAGGAAGGCTTGAACTCTTCACTGCACCATGCAGCACCTCTCAGCTCATGTCTGGGTGTTCTATCCTTTTTTATTTGTTTGTTTGGGGTTGTTAGAGAAAATGTTTCTTGGACATGTGTGTATTAAGTGACGATGATAATTAACCTCTTCTTTTTTCATATTTACTTTTTTTATGTGGGTTGCAAAAGAATTCATGTCTTCTTTGTATTTTGTCTTTTTTTGCAAATTAAATACAATTATGATTGAGTTCAGTGTACCTTTCTTTCCTCCGTCTTCTTCCTAGTTGTGTTGAACCTAAATACTACTTTTTACCAGTTTTTAGGGATCAAGCCATCCTTTTGATGAAGAAATCAATCCTTGTCACTGATCACTTTGAAGTACTTGTTCTTGACTTACTCCAATTGGTTCCACCAGGTTTGCTTCTGAATTAATGAGGTTAATAATAATAGTCACACATGGTAGAACTGCAGAGCCATGAATTTATGGAACCACGACTACTTGTGTACAACTAATTCCAACACAAAGCGCTCACACGTGTGCTGAGACCTGAATGGAAAATACTGTATAAAGAAAAAGAAGGAACTGAGGAAGCTGTGCCCAAACGTCTCGGTGTGAAACTGAGTGATCAGAGTGCTGTCCGTTTATATTGTCCCATGAATTAATATTATATAATCTTGTGAATTAAGAGGCAGCAACTTTCTGGCAGCATTCCCTCCTGGCTGTTGCTGCAGCAACAGTGATGCTTTTTTTCTGGATTACGTGTTTAAATTCTTTATATTTCTGAAGAAGAATCGCCAGTAGGCTGTTCTGCTGGTTTTGTCCATGTCTGTGATTGGTCAGGTGCTGAAGACTCCGCCCATTTTATGTTTAAAATTTTATGGGTTTAATTACCGAGTTAATAAACAGCTATTGATTGATTAGTTGATGCTCTGTGTCCACTGTGATCTGGCAGTTGTGATGCATGTGTAATGATAAACTGAGACAAAATATTGATGGACCCACATTTGTTTTTATCGACATTTCAGGTTCTTCATGTTTTCTAAAAGGATTGTTCATCAGACGGTAACATTTTGATATACTTGCACTTCTTTGCATTAAAACCAAAAGCAAAATGTAAAGTTTTTTTTTATTTATAGGTCCTTATTTGGAATGCATACTATCTGTGTGTACTTGTATTCAGCAATCATCAAAGTGCTCTGATGCTTCAAAACCGGATACCAATGAGAACAAACTAGTGCTGTCAAAATGCAGAAAGATGCATCTGTGGAATTAACGCGCAGTTACTCATATTAAAAATCTGAATTTTGCATCTCAGCAACAGAAGCTTATTCTGGGCATGTAGGTGCCTTGTTACAGCAGCGATCTGAACCCCCACCCCCCAGTTTCTGATAGTTTTCAGGCCTTAAGCTTCTGATTTCAGGAAATGAAGTTATTACAGGGTGCTACTTCAAAAATCCGAACTTGGTATTACCATGGTGAGAGAAGCTTTATTTGGGCATGTCGATGCTTTGTCAGAGCTGCGAATAGAATCCACCAAAAAGCACTTTATTCTCCACATCTATAAAGATTCTGACAGAGTTGCTGTCTTACATTTAGAGGATGTTGGCAGGACCCAGTGAAATATAACACAATGACCCACTCAGTCGTTGAATCGGACATCTTGGTCCACACTTACCAGTGAACTGTAACGGGATTTATTAGTACTCATATCAGTAAGTACTTGTACTCTGAAAAAACATGGTATTCATGTATCTGTAATTATTCTATTCTTTTAGTGTAAGACTCATCATGTTGTGATATATTTGGCCCCTGAACAAAAATAAATGTGACACCTCTGCTCTAGTTCTTGGGGAAGATGAGACCCTTCAATGTCTGTACCAAGATAAGCCAGAAAGCAAAGCTGGTTCTGTTCTGGGGACTGATCTAAAGCTTCTGGAGCTGACTGTCCAGGAATGCTGCACAAAATGCTGAACATAATAGATTAATAAGCAATTATTCACACCCTCAACGTAGAGAGGCAATAAGTGTGTTCAATCAGAGGCTTCTTCGAATATGCTACAAGACAGAAAACACACTAGGTCACTCCTGCCAGCAAAAATATAAACAAATAAATAAAAAAGCTTATTGCAACATTATCTCTTCCCTTTGGGGATAAAGTGTTTTAAAATCTTATTCAGTTATAATTGGATACAGGTTTCATACTGTATGGAAAGTGGTTATTTCAAGTAGAATAAACAAGATGCAGCATGGCAAGGACGTACATACATTACCAGCCTGCACACTGGCTTTGCATTTCAAATGAACTGGCAGACGTCCAAACATCGACTCTTATCTGAATTGGACAAAATCTCTGCTAGGAAATGTCGTAAAGCTCCACTCTGTCATACTCACGTGTAAAGCAGTGATTATTCTGTTGACTCTTGGCGAGTTTAGTGTTTGAACCTGAAGAAAGGAAAGCAGAGCACATACAGAGGCTTGTTCTCTATGAACTAATGCTATAGTTTGTTTAAAAGCAATGATCAGGAATCCTGTTACATTTTGTGTAAAAGCCTTATTAAAGTTGAAAAAGTTTCCCTTCTGTCTGATTTCTGCTGTTTTTTTCTGCCTGTGGGTTTGAGGAGTTTCCATTCAGTTCTTTGCATGAAGACCAAGCCATCCAGTTTCTTATCAGTTCCTAGAGTCA
>CM047987.1:2984982-2995155 GCA_026261665.1 Melanotaenia duboulayi | reverse complement strand
GTGTTCATGTCTACCATGACAATTAGCAGTGTGCCATCATCAGGAATATCAGAGAGAATCACGTCCATTTCAGAGACAAACCTATCTATACTGCCCCCCAGAGGGCGGTAAATGACCAGAATGTATGCAGTGATGGGTGTAGAGAATTTTATTACGTGATCCTCAAGTGATCAGCAGTTAGCCAGAGAATGGAGGGAGGTAAAGTTCTACTTTTTAGAAATAAGAAAGCCCGTTCCACCTCCTTGTCCAGCTGAGTGAGGTGTTTGGGTAAGTTCTGCATTGACAGAAAGGGCAGCTGGCGTAGCTGTGCTTTCTGGACAGATCCCGGTCTCAGTCAGGGCTAGGACCTGAATGTCTGAGAGATTTATCAATGAACTGATAAATTCTGTTTTGTTCACTGCTGACTGACAGTTCCGACCGAACTGACAGACTGACAGACTGAAGGTAACAGAGGATATGGCTGACGTGCATGCCACGGGAAAGGACAGGTTTTGTGGATTGTGTTGTCTGCAGGTGACACGTCTTGTCTGCACCCATGTCTTGCAGAGATGGGTTTGAAGCACATGGTGTGCTGATTTTGTTGAGGTTATAGCTCCTGCCCTTGACAACTTAGTAGGTTGTCTTCACCATGTCTACAGGACTAAATGTGATGAGTTGCTGCCATATGATCGGATGATTACATATTTGTATTAACAAGCAGCTGAACAGGTGGAGCTGATAAAATGGCTGATGACTGTATTTTACTAAGGGGGTTTTAACTGTAAGGCTGGACAAGAGATTAACACTAAAAATGTTTCTTCTCTTGAATAACTATTGCATAACCACCTGAAACGGACATTTTAACGGTTTTAACTGCAGAACATCAAACAATCCACTAGGAGGCAGAAGATGTGTCAAACTGTACAGAACAATGTTTTGATGATGTTGGTACAGAAGTCTCAGAGACTCGTAAACTTAAGGATCTGATGCAAAGCTCCAACCTTTAAGAAGCCTTTTTCATAATGTTTAAGTGACTCAAGTAAAGACTGCAATTTAACATATTATTTTCCATTTTACCTTCAGTGTTTTATTTTCTGACATCACTACATGCATGTTTGTTTTTTTTAATTAAATGTTATCCTGTGCAAGAAATTGATTTATGTAAAATGTTGAAGATATAAATCAGTGTTTTAAAGTCGAAATCCTTTAAGAGAATGTTATAAATTCACCAAGTGCTTAGTTTGGTTATATTGTGGTTGTGAGAAGCAATATACTTAAATATCAAATCAAATCAAATCAAATTTATTTGTATAGCCCTATATCACAACAAGTTGTCTCAGAGGACTGTACAGAAGATGTATATATGAACAATAAACAGAATCAGTGCAGACAATAAGTCACATAATTATTTAATTAGTCTCAGATTAATTCACAAAAGTAGCTGTTGATTTATTTTTATTTGGTTTGCAATTGATCATTGTGTTCCTGTGTCTATTTTTTTATTTTATTCACATTTCGATTTTCCCCGGTGACTTCTTTGACCTTGTCTTGTTTCTCCTTTCAGCACTCTGCAACAGTTTGCTTTCAGATTTACTCTGTGGCTCAGGGGACGCCCTCTTTACTCAACATCCAACATCTAGGTATGTTTTTCATCCCCGAGGATACTATGCCTTACATGCTGATTTATAAAACATGTATTTAAAAGAAAAAGAAAAAAAAAGCATTGTGATGATGCATTAAACTGAGTAAAAATTTATTATCAGTCTATTTCTCAATCTGACCTGATTGCAGATAGAAAGGCTTAACATTAGTTATAATGTACAGAATGTGCCAAATGGAAACACACATTTTTATTTTGCTTGCTGTAAGGCAACAAAAGAAAATAGCTTCTATGGATAGAGCAGCATTAACAATGAATATGCAAAGGCCTTGACACAAGATCTGCACTCATGTATCTGTATGACCCTAAAGAGTTTTATAAAGACAGTTATTGTCTCTTGGTCCAGAAGTCAGTAAAATAAGCTGTTGTTCGACAAAGGATTGAAAAAACACCTTTAAAGCTATCCAGCCTGGACGAAGAGAGGTTATAAAAAGCCTGCTGGTGTGTTCTTGTACTGGACAGAGGTGGCACCAAGGGATTAGAGGGAAGCTGGACAGAAGCTGGAATGTGTCTCAGATTAATCATTCTGAAAAGGGCGAACATGACAAGGGAGAGAGGGAGAGAGAAAGCCTCGGGTGTGGTGGTTTGTTTTTAATGTTCCTGAGTTGCAGACTGATGCAGCGAGGCT
The DNA here is from genome assembly GCA_026261665.1 of Melanotaenia duboulayi. Lineage (NCBI taxonomy): Eukaryota > Metazoa > Chordata > Actinopteri > Atheriniformes > Melanotaeniidae > Melanotaenia > Melanotaenia duboulayi. The sequence goes on along the minus strand of CM047987.1, from coordinate 2,992,888 downwards.
CTGAAGCTCCTGTTTTTATCTGCTTGTTAGTTGTGTTGGATAATTACAGTCTCTGGAGATGGCTCTCTGTAATGATGTCTCTATTTAACAGCATAAGGGAACACATCCCTGTTAATACAGCCCTGTGTTCGCCACTGATTCACACTTTGGTTCATTAATGCATTCATGCATCAGCGAACTGTCACGTCCAGCCAGGTGACAAACTAGCCCCACTTTTTCCTGACAGACTTTTGTCTTTCTTTTATGAGAAATTAATGGATTGAGACCACTGATAAAATCTACTAATTATTCAATTGGTGATAATATGATTCGATATAGGAAACATTGTCATTCATATCAACCATATTACAAATCACACATGGGCTAATTACAGGTTACTGTGGCAGGTGGGTGTTGAACCATCTTAAGAGAAAAATCAAGTTTACTAGTTACAAAGTGACACAAAGATGGGAAGTTTGAAACTTCTCCAAACCTAATGTTTAATATTTCATATTATCTGTGGCTCTGTTTTTGTAATGCCAATCTGAGGAGAACATAGTGGTCATCTGGATTATAAAAACTGAAAAACGCTGTCTCAATATACAAACTCTTAGGCCATGTTCAAACATGCACAGACATTTAGCCCATCAAGATGCAAAGGCAGTTTTCAGGCACTGAATATCAGAGGTGGAGCTAGAGGGGGTCAGGGTGGTTTAGACCACATCTGAAACCTCAGCAGAGACCCCAGGTGCCACCACAAATACTAATGTAAGGCTATTAACCTGATGTTAGNAGGAGGAGGACAGAAAAGTCTTTCCAGACCTACATGGATCACCAGTATCACTAAAGCAGTCTGAAGTAAATTTTAAATTAGTTTCCTAATTAATAATGTTTAAAAAATATTGATGTCTGGCTGCACGATTCTACAAGAGATTTTGTCCCTGTGCAGGTGCAAATGCTAATGTAAGGCTATTAACCTGATGTTAGCATAAAGCTGCATAGCAGTGCTAATCTAGTTCTATGCTAGTGTGGGGAAACCAGGTCATATTTAGTTTTCAGTAAGTGTATTTAGGGACTACACATCAGTTCAGTTTATCAAAAATTTCATATTGAAGCTAAAAAATAAACTATAAAGGTGCTCATTGAGAAGCTCAGTATCCACGTTACTTAGCGCTGACTAAGCTAGCACTACACAATCCAGCTTCATTTAAACAGGAAGCTAGCAAGGGCTGCTTGTTGGTTTTAAAGTAGCTACAGCATGAACGTGGAAAAATCCTGTAAAGAGTATTATTTTTTATCTAAGATATGGGAATAATTAGAAACTGAGACCCACATGCTTTCCGATAGGTAACCAGCAATTTAGCATCAGTAGATCAAGTTGTGTCTCCAGGATACCTGGCTTCTCACAATTAGTATGTCTTCACTGCCCTCTACTCCATCTCCTTTGTGTTCAGGTGCTTCCTGTGGGCACCGTTCTTGCCTTTTTAATCTACTTCAGTGAATTTCCTGGGGGTGGGGAACTTACTACCTACAGATATGATTTTACTTTGTTATTTCTCTGTCTTAATTTCTAATTACACGACTATCACAAAGCAACAAAGCAGAAAAGATCACCTTCAACCGTTTCTTTTCCTCAGAAAACTAATCAGAACATCTGTGATGAAATCAGTCAAGTGCCAGGAGAGAATGATTGTGCTGTTTAAATGTAGCTGTTAAATCAAATATATAGAATAAATCCGTATTGTACAGGAGCAGAACGCACAGGATTAAATGATCTTTAATCAGCTCTTTCACCTCTCTCTGCTACAATCTGTGGATAATGCTTGTGTTTTGTTTTTTTCCCTCTTATCTCATGAATAATTTATCCACTGAACCAAGCAAGTCTGCAATGTAATATATTAAAGTCCTGGCTGTAGTGCACTGTCAGCTGAGGGAACTAATAAATTATCATGCTGCTGTTGAATTCTGTTCAGTTGTGCTAGTGAATAAGGCTGATAAGTGGTTACCAGAAAATTTAATTAACATCATCAAAGAATTTGAGAGTTTTGCCTTAATGTTTACCAAGGTTCTGTAGATAGGACACTGTTTTAATTTTTTACACAATGCAGAACAACTATTTATCAGTTTCCAGCATGAGTAGAGAAGGATTAAAAAAAAAACTTTACAAAAGGAGGTAATTAATACACTAGATGGCCACTTTATTAGGTCCACTTGTTCACACAAACGGCTAATCAACCAATCATGTCACGTAGTCCTGTAGACATGTTACATGATGTATTTCAAAATGAGCATCAGAATGAGGAAGAATGGGGATCTAAGAGACTTTGAACATGGCATGGTTGTTGGTGTGAGTATTAACTGGCACTTTCACACACAACCATCTATAGTGTTTAAAGAGAATGGTCTGAAGAAGAGAAAATATCCAGCGAGCAGCAGTTGTCTGGACCAGAATGTCTGGTTAACGACAGAGGTCAGAGGAGAATGGGCAGACTGGTTGGAGATGATAGAAAGACAACAGGAAGTCTAATCAGCACTGGTTCCAACCAAGATCTGCAGAACATCATTTCTGTACACACAACACGTCCAACCATGAAGCAGATGGACTACAGCAGCAGAAGACACACCAGGTGCCTCCTGTCAGCTAAGAACAGGAAACTGAGGCCACAATGGATCCATCCTGTCTTGAATCAACGCTTCAGGCTGCTGCTGGTGTAATGGTCGGGGGAGATTTTCTTGGCCCACTTTGGGCCCCTTAGTACCAACGTGGCCTGGTTTAACCAGCACAGTCTACCTGAGTATTGTTGCTGACCATGTCCATCCCTTTATGACCACAGTGGAGCATCTTCTGATGCTACTTCCAGCAGGATAATGCACCATGTCACAAAGCTCAGATCATCTCCACCTGCTTTCTAGAACATGACGATGAGTTCACTGGACTCCAACGGCCTCCACAGCCACCAGATCTCAGTCCAGTAGAGCAGCTTTGGGATGTGGTGGAACGGGAGATTCTCATCATGGATGCAGCCGACAAACCTGCAGCAGCTGTGTGATGCTTCATGTTGATATGGAGCAAAATCTGCTCCTACATGCAGATAAGTAACAAATAACAATACTTTTTCATTTACTTTATCTGGACAGTAAAACCTGCAGCTTCAGGATGGACAAAAGTAGTAAAAGCTGCTGTACCTAAGAGGTCATAGTGTTGGCTTACTTATGTGCATTTTTAGCAAGTCTTATTTTTTTCAAACCATTCCGAGATAAATTTGTGGGTCATCACAGCACATGGGGATTAATACATTCATTAAATCACTAAGTGTCAAGTATGAGCTTTTAGTTCATATTCTGTTAATAACAGGGCTCTTTTTTGTGTATTTCAATTGTGTGTTTAATTGTGAGGACCATGTTTTCCACTGTTAGTTTTTAATCAGTGTCTTTGAGTATGTCACATTTTGTTCACACTGCCACACTGAAATGCATATAAATGACAGTAAGGCATAACTGCTAACCTGCTTAAATGAAGCAATCACATCATGTGTAATATAGATTTCTGACTCCATGATTCATATTTATGATGGTGATGCAAGCGATCCTCAGCGGAGACTCCGGGATGGGACGTGGTTCTCATATAAAAGATATGTATTAAATTATTCCCCTGTGATTTCCTGCATCCCTCAGACTGCAAACAGATGTAAATAAATGCCCCCAAAACAGTCCCCACTGGCATTTCTGCTGCCTCTTTGTCACATTTATCTAACAAGTGCAGAATCTGTTCAGCTGGTTGGAAAGGACCAGTAGTGGTTTTCAGCTCTGTGTTGCCCTCAAGGGAGTCCAAAGTGAAGATCTACTGTTTTGTAAAGTGCATAGCTGCAAACAAAGATAAAAGTTTTGTAAGGTTGGTGAACACCTGCTGAACAGCATCAAGGCTGCAGACAAGCAGGAGAACAAAGTAAATACAATCTCACTTGAAAATATTTAACATCTACGCTGGTCAACAGCACATAACAAAGCAGCTTCACTATGAAGGCTTAAAAAAGCTCCAAATGTTCGCATAGCTGACTTGACTCATTGGAAAAAATTCAGGTTTGCCATTTTTAACATCCAAAAAAAGTGAGGTGAGGGACGGGGCTCGAGATAAATACCCTCCAACCTGCAACATGCGGGGTATAAAACATTTTGGTGGGTAAAATTGAAAATGTACTACCTGTCTACTAGCCATCTACTAATGATTTACTACACATCATGTTAGTTTACATTATATTTTATGCAGACTTTAGTGTTTGATGTTATTTATGCATGGCTGTCTGAACAAAGAGCAGCAATGTGAAACAAAAAAAAAAAAAGTGAAACCCATATAATCACTTGTTGAACCGATAGAAAACTTCCTTGCGAAATGCATGTACAACATACAAATTAAAGGCGAAATAAGAAAAAAACATGGATAGCCCTTTACCCCCTCCCTCTTTGGAGTGTTTTGCACAGGTTGCCAGTTTGTGAGGGGACAGCTCTTTTATATACAGTCTATGGAGAACAGAGAACAGTGCGCCAGCAAACATCATGATTTTTTCGTAGGATGCCGAGGCTTTTTAGGTTTTCTGAAACTATTTCTGGTCTGCTTCTTTTACTAGCTTCCATACCTGCAGGCTGCTGCTCTTTTGCTGATAAAATAAAAATACCAAACACTGCGCTGTTCTTTGGCAACCTTGGGGAGTCACATTTGTTGGTTAAGGAACCCGGAAGTAGTAAAGATACACAGTGCAACGATGTCAGTGCGTCATGTAACTCTTATTTTTTTATTATAGGGAAGCTTCCTTTTATCCCTCACAACCCTTAATATCCCTTAAATTATTTTTACAGAAAACATTTTTAAAGTAACTTTTATTTTCATTAATTCATTAGAGAAAGAAGAAAAATAAAATCAAATACATGTTGCAGATCATTGAATAAACAGGTATAATAAAACTGTCAACTCGGTGCTTGTTAGCTGTAAGCAGTATAACAGCTCTGGGTATAAAGCTGTTCTTTGCCTGTTTGTTCTGGACTTCATGCACCTGTAACATCAAACATGATATCAGGAGTAAAGAGAGTGTGTTACTGTTTTGCTTCCTCTGGGAAGATGGTGAGAGTTGTACATTTGATGTGAAGAGGAAGGCCAGTGATTGGTGCTGCTCTCTGCAGCCTCTTCCTGCAGCTTCAGTACACTTCATACAAGATTCTCTTATTTTTCTTTTTTCTTTTATGTTTTATACTCCCTGTAGTATGGTGGTTTTAAAGGTAGTGTAGTAAAAACTGGTGTTGATAGCTCTGTGGGATGCCCCCTGGACACAGTAAAGGTTGTGGGAGAAACGATGCAGAAGCTGTCGTTCATGTTGGAGAACAGTTCCCACCCCCTCCAGAACACTTTGACAGTACTGCAGAGCTCCTTTAGCAACAGACTCCTTCACCTCAAATGTGTGAAGAAGTGCTATCGCAGATGCTTCCTTCCTGCAGCAGTTAGACTGGGTAACAAGGACTGCCCCCAGGAGACCAAAAAAAATAAAAAACACACACATTATGATGATAACAATGTTGTCTTGCATTGCCCACCCTGCTCCAGTTTGTTCTGTACAAATTTAGTCAGATGGACACATAACACCTGTCAATGCTAATCATTGTTTGTGGCAGGGTGGAGGCACAATGTCAGTAGACTCCAGAAGGATGAGAGTTTGTGTGTGTTTAGCCCATAATGATGTGGTACTTGGTAAAAGTATAATCCGTGACAGGACCCAGAAGGTGTACAGCCTGAGAGCCACTCTGGCAACATTGTGAGTATATCTAAAGGAAGTTTGAAATAAATGAGTCTTGATCTGTGTGTTTTACAGAGTTTGTACACAATCATGTGTATTTACATCACACATCTGCAGAAACGGGGGCTGCACGGTGTTGTACTGGTTACCACTGCTGCCTCGCAGCAAGCAGGTCACTGGTTTGAGCTGGTTTGGCTGGGGAGAGGTTTGAACAGGGGAGTCTCTGTGCGAGGTTTCAGTGTAACCAGCTCAGTCTCGGTTCTGGCTGCTCCAAACAATCTTTAAACTTGCTACTCTGCGTTGTGTGTATGAATCAGAGAGACAGCTGACTCGCCATTTAGGCTGCAGTTTATTCCGATAAACAAAAAGATGCTGGTCAGGCACGGTTGATTCTCACAGGTGGTTTTACATTCAGCATGCTGTAACACACAGGAAGCGTCTATAGCATGGTTAGCTAGCCTACATCGCCAACAGTGGTTTTACCAACACCTGGGCATAAAAGTACAACTGAACCATTCATCATATATCACAGTAGTAGTTAGACAATATACCAAGCCCCCATGTTCACAAAAAGGCATCAGTACATCTCTCAATGGAATAAAGTGTGGAGTGCTGCACCAACCGACCAACCTCAGCATGTCTGTCTCATCACTGGCAAGGTTTTGCATTTCAGTATCTCTGGTGATAACTGGAATAATAGCACCTTAAATCTGTTACACATGTTCTCCCCATGTATGCGCGGGTTCTCTCCAGGTACTCTGGCTTCTTCCCACCATCCAAAGACATGATGCTAGGTTAACTGTTAAAATTCTCCCAAGGTGTGAGTGGTTGTTTGTCTCTCTGTGCTGGTCCTGAGATGGACCGGCAACCTATCCAGGGTGTACCCTGCCTCTCGCCTCGAAACTGCTAGGATCGACACCAGCTCTCCCACGACCATGAATGGGAATAGGTGGTGTAGTAAATGCATTTACAAAAACAAATAAAGCTGGTAGAGGGGAAAATAAATATAAAAGGAGAAGGCTAGAGTTGGACCTTGACAATCCACAGAGCTTAGTCTTTCCTGTCAACTTTATTGAGAACCTGTTTTCAGTTGCAAAACTGCAACACAAAAGAGAAATAAAAATATGCATTAGCATGTGGATAAGTTACTGTGTTTAATTTCTATGGAAAACCACTATATGGTAAAAGCTACACGCCAGTTTGTCCACAAGGCACATGTAGATAACGAGCTAGCATGGTAATATAAAATGTACACACAAGGTAATTACAAAACTTAAAAGTACTTTAAAAAAGGAAATTAGTTATTTATGAAAAAATATTTACTTACAGACAAATAATATCCAAGACACAAGCAAGAAGTAAACTAATCAACACTGACAACCCTGCAGAGCTCCTTCATTCTCCCAGTAGACCACAAACACACTCAGTAAAATACAATATAATTTATTAATGAACATACTTAATATATCTTATTTTTGTAGTTCTTATATATCAAAAACTGTGTTAAAAACAAACACACAAGCCCGGCCGCTCACTGCTTCCGTACAGCTGCCATTACTGTAACTCACAAAAAATTGTGCAACTTTTAGCCAGGAAGACCTGCTGAGATAGGACAAATAAAATCCTAATCATAAATTTATACATGGAAAACAAAGAGAAGGAAGAGCTCAGTGCATCATGGGATGTCCCTCAGCAGTTTCAGCCTATGGCAGCATAACTAAGGGATGGCTAACTTCTCCTAACTATAAGATTTATCAAAAATGAAGGTTTTAAGTCTGATGTTAAAGGTAGAGAGCGTGTCTGCCTCCCAAACCTAAACTGGGAGCTAGTTCTGAAAGAGAAGGGCCAGAAAGCCAAAGGCTCTGCCTTCCTTTCTACACTGAGACACTCTGGGAACCACAAGTAAACCTGTAGTCTGAGAGCAAAGTGATCTGTTGGGAATATGGAACTATGAGATCTTTAATTTACACTGCTTAAAAAAATAAAGGGAAGACTTAAACAACACAGTGTAACTCCAAGTCATTCACACTTCTATGAAATCAAACTGTCCACTAAGAAGAAACACTGAATGAAATCAGCTCCACATGATGTTGTGTAAATGGAATAGACAGCAGCTGGAAATTACAGGAAATTAACAAGACACC
>CM047987.1:2965037-2981405 GCA_026261665.1 Melanotaenia duboulayi | reverse complement strand
AGGCGTGTTTACTCCAAACACCTGCTCAGACAGCGAGAATCATCCAACAAATCTCCATTAAACAAGATAATAGCTGCATTTTTTTTCTGACACATCAAGATCCCCAAAGAGTTTTGTTTTGAGGTAGTTTATATCTGCTTCCATAGTTCAACAAAGCCACTGAATCCTTTGTATAACTCATCCAAAGACAAAAGAAATGAGATGGGCCTATTTTAATCCAAAAAAAGAATAAAAAGTAAAGAAAACATAGTTTATTTTAAACATATTTTGATATTTACTATTACAATATTTACACCTTTACATTTCCTTTCCCTCACATGACTGCAAAGAAGTGGACAGACGTATGGACTTTAGTGTCCCTACATCATTTCTGTAACACACAACTCATATAGTTTATTTCTAAATAGATAATTTACAGACAGAAAACAGGACCAAACAAAACACCCCAACATTTTCAGCTTTTAACACTGTCGTCAGCCTGTTATTCAAGTTTATATTTATTTAATATTTGCTTTTTGTACTTTCTTTTGCTTTTTGTTGCTATTAAACTCTTTCATCATTTTACCCTGATATTCAAACACATAAAGATGTCCTGACCTTAAACCTGACCTGTCCTTAAACAAACTTTCCCTCTAACATAATTCCCCTTCTTCACTTTCTGGAACCAAATTCTTTGTATTGCAGGGAAATATTTCTTTCTCTGAATATTACTCGTGCATTTTAAAACTGACTCACATCTGGAAATTTTAGAGCTTTTTTTTCCAACAAGCATCAATTTAAAGCCTTAGTTTTATTTACAGTACCTGTCAGACTTTTGGAAAAAACAAAAATCCAGGGATTTTATAAAAATGTACACGNGTTTGGAAACAGTTTCCCACTGGATTTAGTGGGAAAGTGTGTCCAAACTTTCAGCTGGTACAGTATGGATAAAAAAAAAAAACAGAATCCAGGGATTTTATAAAAATGTACACGCTTGGGCAGAGATTTTAATCGCTGTGTGGTTACTTTTAAAATGTTATGACTTACCTGCTGTTATAAGCCTGTTGATATAGAGAGTGCACCAATGACGTCACCATGGCTTTCCCCACCATTTGAGGGGCACCTGGCTGCTGTTTCCATCAACACTTTCAGGTTTTTCTCCAGTAAACGGTGTTAAAACATGTCAAGAAAAAAAAATCAGGTGTGTTGCAGCAGGAAGACATCTAAGACCTGCAGGATAGTGGGCCTTGAGGACCAGGGTTGGGGATCTTTGCTTTAGATCCAACCCACGGCTACAGCTCATCACCTGGAAAAGTTTCCGTTTTCCAATCTATTTACTGCCTCCAAACGGAGGATGAAAATCTGGTTAATTTCATTTTTGAGGAGACAAATAACCACTCACGCTGAATCCTAGGGAGCCGTGGAGCTCTTGAATTACAGAAAGAATGGTTGTATTGTTGGAGGAGAAAAAGCTTTAAAACAAAACTATACATAAGAAAAGTTGTGTACTATATTTATCTCATTATCATCCATGCATCCTGGGTAACTTGCAGTGAGACAACCTGTAGTCATAGACCTTTAATGGAAGTTAACACTCTGGTTCATTTAGGTAATATTTTTGATGTATAACAAACTTTATTTTAAATCTGTTTATATACTGTCTGAGCTGACAAATGTTTGTGTAGTTAACCAGCAGGGATTCGGTTCTGATTGTCTACTGGAGCAAACGGGAGACATTTTCTTATCTTCCAGTTCATTTTTTTAATTTTAAGAGTGATGCCATGATCTCTGCCAGATTTGCCCAGTGGTCCGGTGCTATATGGAAGTAATTCTAACTGATTCTGCCTTGTTCGTGCTACTGGATGATTAACGGGCTAACGGTTCCTCCAGATGCTGCTGCGAGACATGCATCGTCAGGATCAATCAGCAATAGAAGATTTTTGAAGTGAACAAGGCTAGTTTGGGATAATTACCATATGAGAGATGAAGACACGTAACAGGAAGCAGATTTGTTACTGTTAGCCTTTGCTGCAGGCTTCTGTGAACAAGCTGGCAGGTTGAAACTAAGCAGAGACTGTAACTTCCTCCACAGTTTACCTGAACTGTATGGACTTATTAACAACTGTTTGTATTAGATGCTTCCTCTGAGGTAGTTAGCAAAACCGATCTTTTGTGCAGGGTACCTGCAATCCCAGTTTGCTGATAACGTTTGTGTACTAGACTGTTAGTCTAACAGTCACTCCATCGTTCTCTTGAATATTTTCACATTATATTCATTGTTTTGGCTGCATTTGAACAGAATGAGGTGTGTTCTTTCACCTGTCAGTAGTTTGGGTGTTGTGGCTGTTTGGTGTATTCTCATCAATCACCTGTTGGATGAATCTTGTTCATCCAGTCAGCCATTAAACATCTAACATAAAAACAAAGACAGGTGACTTCACGGTCTCTGGCTTTATTCTGGTTGCTGAAATGCGTTGCCAGCCAGGCTCAGCTCTTCTTATCCAAGGTCATTAAATACCTCCAGTCTTTATAATCCGCAGGCGTCTTGTATGAACAAGCTAGCCTCTGCCATCCATGCTACAATGCTTAGGAACCATCAGGAAAACACACAGAGGGAGTTGAGTAGGATGGTGGGGGATTAAGTGGGGCTTTGGATCATTAGACCTGAGTTTAAGAACACTCTGGAGAAGTTGTTTCTTCACAAACATTCATTTTGTTTCCTGGTTTAGTTTGAGTTTTACTCGATCTGTCTTGGGCTCCTTCAGCTTTAAGTCAAATGACTACGCAGCAGTTAATGTACGTGGTCTTCTACTGTAACTGGAAGACACTCTAGTAATGAACAACCTGAACAAGCCTTTCACTTATGTAGATGGACTATTGTTAGAAAGCAGATTAATTTACATTTATCCATCCTCTTTGCCAGTGTAATCCTGCTCAGGGTTGCAGTGGGATGGATTTTATCCCAGATGTAATTGGGGGGGGGTACACTCTGGTCTGGTTACCAGTCCATTAGAGCTGAGGCTCAATGACAAATAACTTATTCTTACAAACAATTTAAGCATAACCAATCAATACAAATTCATGGGTTTAGACCGGGGCTACTTAATTCAGTCCAATGAGGGCCGCAGTCATGCAGGTTTTCAATGTTTCCCTGCTCCAACACACCGGATCAATTGAATAATGGTGCAGAACTTCATAGGTTGTTGGATNGCACACCGGATCAATTGAATCATGGTGCAGAACTTCATAGGTTGTTGGATCCATTTCATCTGAGTGACAGTCAAAAACCCATGGGTACACTGGTGGTGGGTGCCAATTATTTTATGACCAGTATTTATGATTAGTGTTGTCAATAGATAAAAAAATGAGAGATTAATTAATTATGATCTGTAATTAATTAATCTAATTAATCTTTTTTTTAATCTCACCTAAAAATTGCTGAGTAAAGCTTGAGATATTTTCATTAAATTCATTATTCTGGCAGATCGAAAGATTGATATAACAAAAAAAGTGGCTTTATAAAGTCATTTATTGTTTTTATTAGACTTGAACAGATGCAGTCCTAGCAATTTACATGTTGCTGTACTTAACACTAGTCCCAAGTGCTGCCTGCAACCTTTAGTTTCAACCATATTACTGTTTTGTCAGTCTCCAAAAAACAAAACATCAGGTCCATATGAAGTGTGTTAGTTAACACATCAAAAAACAAGAACACTTTCTGAGCTTTATAAGTATCGAACACTGATTTTTTTCTTTCCTTCAGCTTCAGATAAAAATTAAAGACCYATTAATCACAGTGCTGTAAGTTAGCACATCAAAAACAACATTGTTCATCCTCCCAAATCAAAGTGATGAAATATCATCAAGCCGTCAATTCTAGTTGCTACAGAAGACAAAGCAGCCATGCTGGCCTCTTCCTCTTCTTTCTTCTTCAGCCAGTCGCTGAGACAGACTAGCTTGGTCACATTTTTTGGGAGCAGGYCGCCCTTTTCTTTTGCACTATGTGGCCTGCAAGGCTGAACAGTCTCTCACAAGGCCCAGATGTTGCCGGGGAGGCCAGGTACTTGCTCRCCAGGACTGACAGCCTTTCACAGGCTCCTGAGTGAGCATACCACCACTGCAGGGGACAGTCATCAGTACTGGTGCTGGGCTCTGCTCTGTAGCGCTGCAGCTCTCCAGGCTCCTTTCCATCTTCTTCTGAACCAGAGTCAGACCCCAGCAGGAGAACGCTCCTCCTCCTCTTTTTCTGAGCTGGTTCATCATCCTCTGTGGGGGCTGGAGAGTCGCTGCTCTTCTGGGCTCTGCTGCTTGGAGCATGCTCTCCAGACTGGTCCACACCTGGATGGATGGATGAATGTATAAAAGAAAGAATACTAAGTACAGCAGGCTGTTTTATTTTTTTCATTTTTATTTTGTAAAGCACTTTATGTTGCATGTCTCATGTGTGAAAAGTGCTATGTAAATAAAGTTTGATTTGATAAATTGGACTCATTAGTCCAGCTTATTCTTATGGTCTTTACTTGTTCCCTCTTTTCTCTTGGAAGGCATTTCAAATCCTTAAAACGTGGATCCAGTGCTGTGGCCACCATGTATCATGTCTCGTTTGCATCAGTTCCCTCTGGAAGGTGTTCTTGAACTTTACCACGTAGGCTGAATCGTCATCAGTGATGTCCGTGACACGGTCCAGATGGCGAAAAGCAGGCAGCACCACAGAGCAAGAGACGTAGGCCTCACCACCCAGCAGCTCAGTCACATACCTGCATAAGTGGATCATTTTGCAAAATAAACTTAGCTGGGTATTTTAAGTGTAACTGATTGCCAATTTAATTGTCCTTAAAAGTAACTACCTAATGTTCATTCAGGTTTGTATTACAGATTTGATCGTTGTTTACAGAAGTAAAATGGACAGGTGTTTATTTGGGCTTACCTGCATGGTTCAAGCAGGACCTCCAGCCTCTGCAGTTTCCCCATCAGCTTCGGTTGGCATGACCAATCTGTGATTGTTCTGTTGTTCCAACGTCGCCTGGACAGCCTCTCTGTTGCGTAGCAGACGCGAGACCATTGCCAGTGTCGAATTCCACCTGGTCGGTACATCTCGTATAAGCTGCTCCCTCTTTTTTCAAAGTGCAACTTGTTGCTGGTTAAGTTCTAGCAGGGCTTTGTTTAAAATGGCCAACAATCTTGCGGCACTTTGCTAGTACACCGGCAAACCCACTGCTATCGAAGCAGACCGTGATGGTCCTCTGGAGAATGTGAGCATTGCAGGCGATGTGTTATATGGAAGGTCTCTCACAGCAGCCAGCATGTCTGTACTGATGGTGGATATCTTGTTTTCAGTTCCCCAGTCATTTCCCACCTTGATAAACTGTTCGGCGCATTTATCAGCAAAGTGCCTGGTTTCTGTTTTCATGACGGTAACCACACATTTGAGTTGAGGCTCCACTCACCATCAATAAAGTGTGCGATCACCCCCAAATAGCCGTGGTTTCCAGCTGACGTCCAGTGATCTCCAGTTATAGCAACATAGTTGGGCCAATCCTTCGCTGAAATCTCAAGTTTGTTTTCGTACATCTTGATGATTTTGGTCGTTACTGTAGTCCTGCAAGGTGGCTCGTATGATGGGTCATTGGACGCAGTTTGCAACGCCTCTGTTAACCCCTCGTCTTCCACTATGTTTATCTGCCTGCAGTTCATCGCTGTCCACTTGGCAATCACATTCGTCAGCTTGTCGGTCGCAGACTTGCTCATACGCGGGGTGTTCTCCTTGAGTTTGTTTGGCGAAAAGCTTTGCTATGGCTTACAAACTTGCTAACATCTTTGCTGCTAACGCTAGCTGTGGCTGCACTTGTGACAGGGTGCTTTGTGTTGATGTGGTAGGCTAAACTTGAGCTGCTTCGGTGGTAAGCAAACTCCTTACAAAGAAGGCATATCACTCTACCTTTATCAATGGTGCCGTCAGAACGTTTTTGAAAAGTAAATTTCCCCGTTCATCGAACCAACAACTCTTACATGCTTCTCCATTTTCACATGAACAAAACAGAAGCTACACAACCTGCAACGTTACAAGTGGGTTTGAAACACGTTTATCCGTTTGGGCGCATCCCAGTCCGCTGATAGCATCACTAAAAGTGGACCACATGGCAGTCGTTAAGGGCCATTCCTCAGTTATGAGTGTTAGAAAATGTGGGTGCAACAAATCTAAGTCTACAAGTAGATAACAAACAAAACAAAACTCCAGAAACACCTGTAACACAAACAGCATGGCTTGCCAAAACGTTTTATCTCATGTGATCAGTATGTGTTTTTCAAAAGTGATAAATGTGTTACTGGACCTCTTTAGACCCCTTTAGACCCCTTTAAGACTGTTTTCATCTCTGCATCACCTTGGGTGCAGACAAAGTTTTGACAGAAAGCCTTGGAATACAAAGAGAAATCTTCCACAACATATAAAGTTTCAGCATTTTTATTTGGAGATATATTTTACAGTCTATAAAATACTAGAATTACTTGGTTAGGTTTAGGCATCTGGATACTATGTAAGGCTTCTATAAAGGTAGGGGTTTGACTTAAAATGTTGTGCTTCTTAAAATCAACTCATTGCACTGAAATGTGATGCTAAGCATTGATTTGGTTAAAATTAAATTCAGTTCAGCTTTATTTGTACATTAGTTCACAACAAAGCCATCTCAAGGCATGGTAATTGACAGTCCAATTCATTGTAATCCAGTTATAATTCAGTTAAAACATACATTATATGATCTACATTAATCCAGTTTATAATGATGTTACTATAAATCAGTGGGGCTACCAGGGAAGGCAGAACCTTCTGTTATTAGACCTCGCTCTGTGGAACCAGCTCCCAGTTTGGGTTTGGGAAGCTGTGAAACTCCTATTTTAACAACGAAGAAAACTTCCAGCAGAACCAAGAAGGACAGCCATCTGCTTCAACTGGTTGGGATGTGAGAGGATAGGATAGAGGCCACAGCAAGCAGCATAACTCTAAGTCAAGGATACCTGCTGAGAAAGAAGAAGAGAAACACAAATAATGAGAACAACAATGCCATGTATTTCTACACAGATAATAAAGAGAGCAGAGTGGAGCCCAGTGCATCATGGGACGCCCCATCAGCCTCAGTCTATAGCAGCAGAACTAAAGGGATGGATAAGGGTCACCAAGCCAGACCTACTCTAAGATTTATCAGGAAGGAAGGTTAGAAGCCTGATATTAAAGGTAGAGAGGGTGTCTGCTTCCTGCCGGTAACCTGGGAGCTGGTTCCACAGAGAGGGGTCCGATAGCTAAATGTTATAGCTCCCATTCTGCTTTTAGAACCAGAACCACAAGTACACCTGTTGTCTGAGAGTGAAGTGCTCTGTTGTGAAAATCTGGAAGTCTGATATGTTTAAGATCCAATAGAGCTTGGTCACTAAGAAGTGTGTAAGTGGAGAGTTTTTTTTTTTATTATTCTTTTCTGGATTAAACAGGGAGCCAATGAAGAGAAGCTAAAAGTGGAGAAACATGATCTCTGCGACTAAACTTGCAGTGTGAAACTCCTCCGCAGTGATATTATCCTTGTCCACCCCACCCACTATCACAGTTATATTAGACAGAAACCCTACATGGCTGAATATGAGAAAAAAAAATACTTGTCATTAAAATAAAACATCTGCGGTGAACATGAATAAATTGCCACTAACACTTAACTTTGGGCTTAATTGTTTTGCATTCTTTTTGCTTCCTATTGCATGTTTTGATACTAAGAGGCCATATCTAACAGAAATATGCCCAGATCCCCCCAGGAATTATGATCATAATAAAAGCTTTTGTATTTGAATGGTAGTATGATAACCAACATTATATGAAGGATCAAAACATCTTCTCTAGTTCTTCTTTCCAACATTCACCATGTATTGTGGCTTGTGGTGATGATGATAAAATATGCAATTAGTGTCTCTTTGTCCTCTTACACAAGCTAGGATGGTATACAGTAGCCCACCCAGCTTGGCATTGCAGCCTTACATGGACACACACATAAGGCTCGGTTTAATCCCCCTATTCATCAAAGCTCAAGCAGTCAGGACACACTCAGAAACATGCACACTCTGTTGCTGCAGTGGAGGCTGAACTTGGAAAACAAAACACTTAGTAAGAATGAAGAGAGTTGGGATGTCAGAAGAGAGGAGGGGTGGAAAAAAACCGGGAAAAGAAATGAAAGAAACGAGAAACTGCAGTGATTTTAGATCATATATAATATGTATATTAAGCCCGGCAGTAACTCTGGGGAAATTCAGCAACACAGCAGAGTTACTTCGCTGTTTTGATTTGATGAATATTCATGATTGCGCAGAGAGAAAGAGGGCGGTGGGTTCACGGCATCCTTTTGATGTATTACTGCTGCAGCTCGCATGTGAGTGTTGCAGTAGAAGAACCTTATTTCCCATAGAATTAGATTGTACTCGTGACATTAGCTGATGTTTGAGGTGGAAGGTGCATTGGCGAGCAGAACCAGATTCACCCACACTGCAATCATTTTAAAATTCCATAAGGTAAGTTTTAATTACCCATGAGCTTATTACAAAATAAACACTGAAAAATATCTTCAGCTCCTTATTCATCGAGTCCCATGTCTTGCAGACAGACTCCAACCCCACTTCTGGTAGACGGTTATCTCATCAAGGGCAGACTTTATGGCGTCCTTGTTCTGCTCTGCGGCCTTTGTGAGCTTTCCATGGTGACTAGATGGTGGAGATGCAGTTTGTATGTGGAATGAGAGATTCTCTAGAGAGTCAGATGACATTGAGGGCTTGTACAACCTCTTTTTGGTCAGCTTGCACGTGACAGTTGAGGTAGGACTTTCTGGTCAGCAGCAAATTAATAAAGAATAACAGCCCGAGTTATTGTTTTTATTGATTTTATGAGTTTAAATCAGTGCTGACGTGTCAAACTCAGTGTTTTTAAACAGGAAAAGTAAGAGAAGAAGGTGCTTGTGCACCTGAGACTATGATCAAGTTGCTTTATTTATGAAGTTGTACTAAAATCTGTGGCTGGAACATTTTTAACTTACCATATTGTTTCCAGAAAGCATAGCAGGTGTTGCGTCAGTTCAATGGCTGTGGGATTTTTTAGTGCTGATGATTTTTTTAAATAAGTTTATGCTGAGTTAATATTAATACCAAAACACTTCTCGGGGGGACATTAGTGGTGAGATATGCAACATCATGGATTCTCTTTCTTTGTTTTCCCTCAGGTTGGAAAACTCGCTGTCACTTGGGTCAGAGATGGATTTGCCGGACGACTACCTGCTGGCTGAGCTGCAGCTCTTCAACGAATCCCTGTTCCACAACAACTTTAGCGGCCCCTACAACGAGACGGATACTTTACTGCCAACAAGTGTGAAGGTCACCATCGTGGTCGTCTACATGATCGTCTGTGTCATTGGCCTCGTGGGAAACTTCCTGGTCATGTATGTTATCATAAGGTAAGATGTTTTTCCATCGAACCAGCTACAGTGTGATGCATTGCTGATCGGTCACCATCTTCACCAAGCGGAGATTGTGCTGACTCATGTTAGGGTCATGTGTACACAGACACACTTGACCCAAACATGAGTCAGCACAATCTCTGCTGTGCGGTGGTGTGTGTGCTCCATGGATTCAAATGTAGGTGGAATCATGGGTGTTTTGTCAGCTGAAGGCAGGAGTTTGTGTGGGGATATATACAGACCAGTTTGTTATGGACTGGCTTGTTTTTCTTTTTATTTTAGAATTCATTCAGAGGTTACTCATTTTTATCAGGGAAATAGTCACTGGTAGTAAATATGAGGTAAGATTTAGACCAGAAAAAATCAAATAACAAACCTCACCAGTATGTGCTCTGCTGGTGGGAACTATTCTGACATATCGATCATAGTTTCATTTGTCTTGTGTTTTCATTGTAACCACTCCATAAGCTGGCTCCATGTCTTACTGATTTGACAATAAAATCAGCAACAATTATCTTCCATATAAAACAACTTTACATTTTAGTAAAGCAAAAAAACTCACAATACATGAGAATAATCAGCAATAAAAAATATGTACCTACATAAAATCTACTTTACAAGATACAAAGAAATACAGGAAAAATATGAATAAAAATAGAATCAGAGAGAAATCAGTGCAAATGTCAGTAAACGTTTGGATAGAAATCACAGTATTTGTTCCTGATTAATACTTTCAGCCCATAGATGCGTTCATGTGAAGGGAGGTTTCGGAAGGGGGTGGGGCAGGGGGCCATGGCTTTATGCTCAAAGGGGGAAACGGGTTGGGAACCACTGACTAAGAGGCTGCTGCAGGATGACCCATCTGATATATCACACAATTACCCACTTAGCCGTTCACACTCCTTACCAGTAAATGTGAACTGTAATGTAATTCATTGGTACTCGTATTAGTATCTGCAAGTACTCAAATGTAAGTACTTGTTCTGAGTTTGAAAAGATGTGTTATTGGTACACCCCTACTAATAACTGTCAGCCTGCTTCTCAGTGTCGGCTGGGGTTGGCCTTCGTCCCCATGGTGCTCTTAAAGGATATGCAGGGGTTGCTAATGGATGGATGGATTAAAGATGTTTATTTATTGATGTCTGCCACTTTCTGTTGGTCCTTTTGTGCACAATTCCCCAATCTGGTAAAAGCTGTCCTGCATTCAGCGACCGCTCTCTGCCTTCCAGGTTCCTATTTCTGATCTGATATTGTAGGACGATTAAAAATAAATATGTCATATTATATCAGTCCTATTCAGACACTGACTTCAGAGCTTCCATTAAAGGTTTTTAGAATAGATTTAATATTCTTGTATGAGTCAATTGGGTTTTGAGATTTGTTTCACTTCCCAGAGCTACCGTATAATGGCATCAAGCAAATTCACTTGTTTTCCACCAGCAAGCACTTAATGAAAAATGATCCAGAGAACACGGGGTTAATGAAGTCATGGAAGTCCACTGTGGTTCAGTAACATACTATGGACTTAGCTTTGATTACGCTGTGACAACTTCAAACTATTAATACATTTTCTCTGTTAAACTGACCTGAAAATGCTTTTTTATGGCACAAAAAGATCTGAACTGTTTTTGTCATTCAGTATCTTTTGTTTTTATTACCTAAGGGGGATTTTCTGTTGTATGAAATACTGATGAGCATTCAGGTTAGAGCGCGCTCAGTTTGGAGGAGGAAGGAGTTATTTATAGTAAATTTCTTACATGTAGATATTTGTTACAGCTTAAACCCAAAAAATATTAGTAGTTTGAGCAAACTATGTATAGAATGGATTATAGGCAGCATCCATTTTGCATAAACAGTTATTTGTCACTATTTTCTCAGCTGTAAACCATCATTTCATGCAGGGTGGCTGCACAACATATTCTGCTGCTGATCAGCTGGGATTCTGAAGTCTGCCATTTTCAAAATACAAACAATTAGTGAATATAAATAAATAAGTAGCCGGTAAAAGCACAAACACTTTCCAACCTTTAAATCTTTAAAAAAGTCATACTCAGTGGTGAGTGATCCGGGAGTCTGACAGACTCCGCGAACCAGGACATGCTCGGTAGTGAAACGGCCCCCAGTACCCCAGCGCTAGAAGTTTCCACACTTTAACACACCTGGCTGAAAGGAATGCCTCATTAACAGGCTGGCAAACAACTTGATGAGCCCAGTTATCCTGAATCAGGTGTGTTGGAGAAGGAAAACATCTACAACATGCAGGGGACAGAATAGAGACACACTGAATTAAAACCTTGGAAACCTGGTGTTTGTTTGACCCCAAATAGAGATGGAGATGGATCAGAACACCCAGAACAGTATATCTGCTGGACCCCTCCCTGTTACCGATATGGAAATAAAATTTCAATAGAAAAGGAGAGCTACACCCTGGAATTATCAAGGCAAACACATGCCTTCATGTTAGTTTTCTGCTGCTACTTATCCTTTCCGTGTTTCACCTGGTTTGTGATTGTTTTTCCCCCAGTCCCCGCTTGAGTTAGCTTTTAGCCTTTCGTGATTAGAGCTTCATGTAACTTCGACTCTGAAGCCTGTTAGCTTATTGTTGTACTGCACGCACGTCCATCTGCCTTGGTTGAATACCCAAATCTTCACTCTGCCTGGGCTAAAGTCAGCACAGACGCATTCATGCATACGACTATAAACAAGCCTGCTCGTTATGTCACATTTAAAGGCCCTCTGGCAAAGATTTCATGCCAGCGATCATGGCTGGATGGGAGATCAACCCTTCTCATGCTCTGGCTCCTGGCTGCTTTGCCAATTGGTTGCAAAAACATCTCTATAATGTAGTTAACAGAAAGTAGCCTCCCAAGTCCAGGTAGAGCTCCTGTAACCTTTTTTATTCATTTTTTCTGTGAGAGAAATCCAGAGTTGAAATGTAGGATTTATTTATTGTTACAGAGCGGATGGAATTGTGTTGGAATTCCACTTTTTGGTGGCTTTATTTTGTTGCTGTATTATGTTGACATCACAAGATAGAAATAAATAAGATTATGTACTTATAAGGAGCATTGATGTGATTTTACACATTTATAGTGTTGTGAAAGTAATACAATAATAATTATTTTCTGACAATAATCGTACCAATTATGGCATCCTAACCAGTGGGAATTCTTATTGGCTTCCTGAATACATAACTAAAAAAAGCACAGTCCTGTTCTGCTCACTTTCACCTTCGGGTACGGTGAGGATGAAAAGGAAAAGCATTAATCAGATACTGCTGTGGATTCAGCCCACACACTGCGCAGTATGAATGCATTATGTTTTTATTCAGCTTTGAAGAGGTTTAATTTATGTTATTTTATTTTTTTATTCGGGAAACGGACAGCAGTGCTTGTTGAATCAGAATGTCATACGTAAAAAAACATAAAAGAATAGAGTTGCAGTAGAAAAAGCATCCAGTGGCACTTCTGTGGAGCTCTTTTTACTTTGTTTCCCCAGGCGTGCATGAGCACGTTCCTGACAGCGCTGTTTAGCATCTTTTATGCATTAAGAGCTGTCAGAGTGAAGGAGAAAAAGTTTAGACTCTAAGGAGAAGTGCAGGGTAAAGATGCAACAGCAGAAAGGAAGAGAAGAGACGACAGCACCAGAAAGGTGGACAGTTGGTAGATGGAAACATGCTGAATTCAGCAGATTGCAGAAGAGACGAGAGACGATTGAAGTTAGTTTTTTTTTTAAGGGTGAAACTGCAGCCTGAAGGGATTCCTGTTAGAAAAGAGGGCTCTGTTTCCATAACAACAGCCTGATCCATGTTGTTCAGCTGAACAGTTTAGTACATCTTTAGGCCTTTTCATCAAAATGGCATCATTCTTCGGGTGGAAAACATTGGACAGTGAAGAAAAACAAACATGCAGCAGTGGTGCTCGAAGGAAACTGGTTCAGAAAGTAAGCTGTGAAAAACAGTCCTGGATCAACTATTTTTACTCAAATTAAAGCTGTTTTTTATTTTTAATGCCTAACCTGCCTTGTATTTTTACACCTAACTCAACCAATCAGCTGACAGGAAAAAAGACAAGTGAAAAGGTGCCAGCTGGGACTCCAACCTAGTCCACTGTCCAACTCCATAACAATGGTACAAGATTTGTATCCCTCCATCCATCCATCCTTGGTGGTAGCAGCTAAAGCATGGAAGCCCAGACTTCCCTCTCCCAGGCCACTTCCTCCTGCTCCTCTGGGCTCCTCCCAGGCCAGCTGAGAGTCAGAGTCCCTCTAGCATTTCCTGGGTCTTTCCTGGGTCTTGCCCAGTGGGATGTACCAGGAACACCTCACCAGGGAGGTGTCTCTGAGGCATCCTAACCAGACACCGGAGCCACCTCACCTGGCTACTCTTAATGTGATTTTGATCCTGCCCTGGATACCTGAGCTTCTCACCCCGTCTTGAAGGAAGAGCCTGGCCACCGTACGGAGGAAGCTCGTGTCTATGATCTCGTTCTTTTGGAAACAAGAGCTTCACTTTTTGGCTGAACTCCCTTACCACGACGGATCGATGCAGAGTCCACGTCACTGCCAACACTACAGCGATCCATCTGGTGATCTCCTGCTCTATCCTTCGCTAACTTGAGAACATGACCCACTTGGAGCAAGATCTCATTCCTAACATTTATGAGTTTCACTTCATAAATAAGTGTTTAGGATTTTAAAAGACAAAGACCTTTGATGAGTCATCATTTTCTCATCCAACGGAAAGATTCCACATTCAGTTTTAAGACTGGCAAGAAAAAAACAAAGAATGTCCATGTTCAGAAAGCTGCATTCAGTCTGCGCTGACGGGCTAAATGATAGTTTGACTGCTTCCATGGCTTTGATAAAGATGAAACCTAACTAGTAGAGAAGATCAGTCAGAATCATTCCCAAACCTTCAGTCAAAGAACTAAAAAGGTATGAAGTAAATCCTCCTGATTGCAGATCCTGGCAAACTGCTGGCAGAGACACATGTTTTAATGAAATCTGACTCGTCACATGGGTTAATACTATCAGTTTCAAGGGGAATGTTTCCTTCCCTTGAGTGTTTAACAGTAGGTGGTAGATTTCGAATCTCATATTCATGCATCTGATTGGTGTTTGATCCACTTTCGACAGGGCTGCAGCATCCGTGCATGCAGACAATAAAACTCGGATATGACAGGAATTTGGTGAGGACATAAAAAAGCCTTTTAGTTGACCTTAAATAAGTTCTGGCAAACATTTAAAGGCTCCAGAAAGGGAGTCAGTCCTTTCCGGGTAGCCTTGGTGAAGAACTGCTGACTCAGATCTCAGGACTGGATCCCAGCTTCTTGCAGGTGATGTGGTTTTCAGGGCAAGATCTGCTGGTTCACAGTTGAGTGTAAAGAGGTTTGGATGACAGTCAACCCCTCTGACTCTGAGGCCTAGTTCTCAACCAGAAAAGTGTAGAGTTCCTCCTCCAGGTTGGAAATGAGTAATTGCGTCAAATGGAAGGATCGGGCTGGTGAGTGATTAAGTGAGAGATGGACAGATGGACTGGATCTTGGTCAGCAGTCATGAAGGTGCTGCTCTGGTATGTTGGTGAAGAGCAGAAAGCTGAAGTCCAACTCTCAGCGCTAGCTTGTTCATTCCTCCCTTAAACATAAATTAATTAGATGAAGAATTATTTAGTACATTAAAATCGATTAGTCTGTCGACATTTTTTAATAATTGGTTGGATTTGGTTGATATCTGCCTGTAATGTCTATGTTTCATGGGGGAGGGGCGTCAGCTAATGGGTGAGTATGTGAGTCCTTTAACTTGGGGCAAACAGGTGAGCTGAAGCTGCTTCCTTATTGGTTTTGTTAAGGTCCTTCCTGTTGTTTTTAGATTTTTCACTTCCTACACCTGTCAGTCAACTCGAGCGTCGCTGTGCTGAGCGGATGGTGACAAACAGGAGAAAATGGCAGCTTCAGAAGAAAGATTTATAACCAGAATAACCTTTATTGCCACTGTGCATGTTACAATGAAGTTTGGACGTTCTACATAGAAACAGTGTAAAAATAAGCAATATGAAATTATAAAGTCATAACGATAAACAAACAAGAGAAAAGACAATAATGAGATTGTGGATAAAGGGGGTGCATGAGTTTGGAGCTGGAGAGTGTCGCTGAGGAAGAGGATGTCGAGGTGCCCCTCCTGAACCTGTTGCCTTGGTGACCTCACCTCAGATATACAGAAGAAAAATAAATGGATGGATCTCTCCATTTATCATATATTTTACAACTACAGAATTTTTTTTTGTTTTTAAAGTGCAGGAGTCTTTTGACATGTCTTTGTAATTTTATTTTTTTTAAAGGTACTAAACAAAGATGAGAATGTGTGGAGAAGAGAAAGAACAAATGGCATCAGTTGATCAATCCAGAAACGATGTTCAGGTGTGTAACATGCTGAGTGGAGGAGCTCGAGAGCGAAGGAGGGTCAGGGGCTGAAAAGTAGTGAGAAGGACAAGCAGCCATTTACATTTTTACATTTTTACAGTTTATTTGTTATATTTTTTTTGTATTTTATTCACTGTGACGAGGCCTCTCACTCTTTCATCCTTTTTTTATCTATTTTATTATACTCTTCTTACAATATTGCATTTTTTCTTATTGCTTCTTATTACAATCTCGAGAAAAAAAAACATATATATTTGTCAGTATTTCCCTTTTATTTACTAGGATGCTGCTTTTCTCGCCTTTTAAATTTTCATGTTATTAGTATTATTTTCAATCTATTCCTGAAGCATTTCTGGTCCCTGGAGAGCCGAGCAGATCACACCTCAGCCAAATAAACTAATTAGAACGTGTTTGGCTAAGAAGTCAAAACAAGTTCAGTTGTTTTTTATATTATCTTAATCTCCTTTTAGATAGATAGATAGATAGATAGA